>OFHU01004567.1:0-36975 GCA_900245905.1 Lacerta viridis
GGGAATGTGTATTTTAAGCATTTGCCTTGTTCTTTCCTGTCTCTTTCAAGCTGTGGTGTTTATATTCATACCAGAGAGCTGTGTTGGAGAATTTCTATTTTTCAAACATGGTTTCATCTACTGGAAAAGGAGGTGGTGTGTTGCAAATGAGAGTCTCGGGTCCCTACTGCAAAAGCAAAGATCCAAGCCTGCTTGACAGAGGAATTCGTTGACTGTGCAGGATTCCAAGAAGCTCACTCTGATGGAATAGTGGAGGAGCCTGAAGGGGGTGGGGGCGTGCACATTGGAGCTTGGAATTAGGAGCGGTGAAATAAAACCATGCCAACTCTCATATGCAAGTCCAAAGCTCCTAACCGCTGGCTCTTGGCAACGAGGGTGGGATATAAATGAAATAATAATGGTTTGTCTTGCATGAAGCAGACCCATTAAAATTCATGGGCCTAAGAGAGTCATGCCATTAATTTCAATTAAAGGTAGTACAAACATTGGATATAACCCAGTAATAATAATAGAATTTCAAAATGAGAGGCAGGATAAAAACATATGGATGATTATTGAAAAGGGAACCATAGCAGAACTCTTATCAAAACATTGGAAGCTGCTTTCTGCAGAGTCCAAACCACTGGGGTTCACATTGCTCAGTATTGTCAACAATGTCTGGCAGCAGTTCTCCAGCGTTTCAAGCAGGGAGACTTTGAATTCTGCTTCTGCTGTGGAGCAGTCCAGGCATCTCTTCCCTCTCCCTGGTTCTGTGCAGAGACAGAACCTCCTCTGCTTCCTGCAGACTCTCTGGCTTGAAGTTCAGATGAAGGAAAGACACACCTCAAGGAAAGACACACCCAACGTCCTGAGCCTCCAGCAACTCCCACTCTTCCACACACCCCTCCCCACAACCCTGCTATCCGAAATTGAATTGCCCCTGGGCTTGGCCAAATGAAGACACTTAATTAAGAGGTGTCTAGTACAATACAAGTTAAAACATGAATATGAGTTTAGTTGCCTTATTTATAGATAATTTAATATGGAGCAGTGTTTTTGAGACTGTGTTCTGGGGGATTCGGGTTTTTTCTTAAGCTTGCTGGGATTCCTCAGAGAGAAACAGAGGTGCAGCTGGGTAATTTTAGACACTGGACTGTATGATTTTACAGCACTTTAAATGACCATGAGCATGATGTAGTGGAAAAGCACCCAAGTTGAAGTTTCTCTTCCTCCTCCTCTCCATCACCTTTCCTTTACAACTGCTTCTAACCCTCATTACTACAGGAATAAAACAGTGTTCACTTCTGCTATGCTAAGGCTAAACACATTGACTTGGGAATGATAAGTACCCATTTGTTAAAAAGAAGGATTTTTACTCCATAGAGTTGCATTGCCTTTTCTTTCTTCTCCAGATCGCCATGGCCACCTTGAAGAAGGCATTTCGAATTGCCTCTTCCTTCCAACTGCCATGTCCCTGGCAACACATACGACTCTTTAGCAGCAGGACGACAGGCCAGCAGACCGAAAAGAGCGTCCCTTACCAGAAGACCTTGAAGGAAGAGGCCCCTAAGGGCCAAGGGCCCACCAAGCCAGTCCCAGCATCTGCTGATGTGGTGGTGGTGGGCGGAGGCAGCTTAGGGTGCCAGACCACCTATCATCTTGCCAAGATGGGGGTGACTAATGTTGTCTTACTGGAGAGGGACCGCTTGACCTCAGGGACCACCTGGCACACAGCAGGTAAAGGGAAATGGAAAAGAAATACCACCTCTGTCAGTGGAGGCAGAACATAGATGTCATGGCTAGTAGCCATTGATAGTTGCCTCCTCCTCCTCCATTAATTTGTCTAATCCTGTTTTCAATCTGTCCAAGTTGATGGCCATCTCTGCCTCCTGCAGGAGGGATGGCAGCGGCAGTTATTATTTTCTGATGAATTCCATCCCTGTGCTCATAGAGGATGCTCCCTGGCAGAGACGAGAGATCCTGATCGCTGATAGTTTATGCATGCCTTAAATGTGGCACAGTGTCCAATTTCCCCTTCTCATTGAAGAACAGGGATGCCAGAAAATTCTGATGGAAACAGGAATGGGAAAACAGTCAGTGTTGGCTTACTCACCCCATGTCTGGAACAGACACAGATCCAGCAAATGTAATTCGGTATTCGCTATTGTTGTCTTCCGTTTGCAAACCGAACCATCATGGAATGGAAACAGTGCTTTGTGTGCTGAATTTGGGTCACAATGGAAACTGACGCCTTCTTGCATCAATATTGAATAATAGTTTACTTCCTTCCTTTCCTGTCTCGCTTAGGCCTGCTGTGGCAATTGCGCCCCAGTGATGTGGAGGTTGAACTGTTGGCTCATACTCGTACCGTCGTTAGCCAGGACCTAGAGCAGGAGACAGGCCTCCACACGGGATGGATTCAAAATGGTGGCCTCTTCATTGCCTCTAACAAGCAAAGATTGGACGAATACAAAAGGCTCATGTCTGTAAGTAGAAAATGTCCTAGCTGGTTCCTCTCCTGTGTTGAGGAGAATAGGGAGGCCTGAGGAGCTAATTCTGTCCCATTTCAGATCCTGCTTGCAGGTTTCCCATTGGGGCATTTAGTTGGCTGCTGCGAGGACAGAACTAGATAGATCTCTGCTTGATCCACTAGTCAGTCTCTTGGATGTTGTTTTGTGAAACACCCGTCCTCTTGATATGCTTTCTAGCTAGGTAAAGTTTACGGTATTGAATCGTATGTCCTATCGCCTGGTGAAACAAAAGACTTGTATCCCTTGATGAACGTGGATGACCTCTACGGTACACTCTACGTCCCCAAGGATGGCACGATGGATCCTGCTGGGACCTGTACGACCCTCGCCCGGGCAGCCACCGCCCGAGGAGCTTTGGTGAGTCACAAGGGCCATAAAGCTCACTGGGTGACCTTGGGCCAGTAATTGTCTCTTACCCTAACCTACCTCACAGCGTCGTTGTGAGGATAAAATGGAGAGGGGGAGAACTGTGTATGCCTCCTTGAAGAAGGGTGGGGTTTAAGTACAGAAAAAAAACCATGCAGCTTCTTTGTCACTTTGCTTTGTCTAGGTGATTGAGAATTGCCCTGTGATAGGCATTGAATTAAGGGAGGATGATCTGGGAGCCCGACGGGTAGCAGCTGTAGTGACAGACCATGGAACCATCCAGACGCCCTGCGTGGTGAACTGCATGGGTAAGAAAAGTGTCCCCTCCCCCCAGATTCTAGAACCATGATCCATTGGGGTTCCTTTCTATCTTGGTCCATCTCAATTAGCATTGTCTACGTTGACTGGCAGCAGCTCTCCAGGGTTTCAGACGGCGGATCTCTCCCAGCCCTACCTGGAGATGCCATTAGGGACTGAATCTGGGACCTTCTGCATGCAAAGCAGATGCTTTGCCAGTGTGCTGCCTTGTCCTGAGTCAGGCCACTAATCCTTCTAGCTCTACACTGCCTGGTAGCTGCTCTTCAGGGTTTCAGACGGAGACTTTCCCAGTACTAACCAGTGTGGTGTAGTGGTTAAGAGCAGTGGACTCGTAATCTGGTGAACCGGGTTCGCTTCCCCGCTCCTCCACATGCAGCTGCTGGGTGACCTTGGGCTAGTCACACTTCTCTGAAGTCTCTCAGCCCACTCACCTCACAGAGTTTTGTGGGGGAGGAAGGGAAAGGAGAATGTTAGCCGCTTTGAGACTCCTTAGGGTAGTGATAAAGCGGGATATCAAATCCAAACTCTTCTTCTTCTTCTTCTTCTTCTTCTTCTTCTTCTTCTTCTAACGAAGTCTTCTTCATGCAAAGAGCTATGGCCTTTTTCAAGCAAACCAGAAGCTGATGTGAGCTCAGTGCATCAGCGAGTCCCTCCCACCCCAAAGGCACCCCTGATTGCTGTGGTCATTCAATGGTAGATTTTCCTTCTCCCAACAGGTGTGTGGGCCCAATCTTTGGGGAAGATGGCCGGTGTCAATGTGCCGCTTGTGGCGATGCACCATGCGTATGTCGTCACAGAGAGGATAGAAGGGATCCAGGTTAGTGGGTTGCAGATACTAGTTTTTAATCCAGTGCTTTCTAATTTCCTTAGTTTCTCTCTCTTGTGTGTACCACAGCATTTCCCTTCATTGAAGATTGCTCATGAATATTATTGACTGAGAGTTGATATAAATATGGGCTTTATCCAACCAGTCATATGCAGAGTAGAACCACGGAAATTATTAGACATTATTGTGGATTACTGACTAGCAAAATGCTAGGGAGATTAGGTGATTTTTGTTTTAACCCAACATGAAACTGTAACAGCTACCCCTGCAAGAAAACCACTGCACCTATTCTTCTGTGCCTTGGTGGGCCTGTTTCTCTGGAAGTTACGTCTTGCCTGTGTTTTATCCAATTTGCTAAAAATGAGTTCGTGTGTGTGTGTGTGTGTGCCTGAGTATAATCTGAAGAGTCGGACACGACTGAATGACTGAACGACAACAACAACAACACCGAGCTTGCAAATTTTGTCCTGTGATAAGGAGAATAGCTGCAGTCCCCCACCCCCCACCAATCCACCTCCCTCCAATAATGAATAGCGGGGAAACGAACAGGCTCAGACAGACCCCAAGCTGAACTAGCGAGCCAATGAAGCACCTTCTATGAAGTTGGGCTATTTTACAAAGCCCCAAATCAGGGTCCGCACTGAATTTTGTGATGGGTGCCTGCCTGTAATTTTTAGTTACAGGTAGGTAACTGTGTTGGTCTGCCACATTCGAAAAAAAAAAAATTCCTTCCAGTAGCACCTTAGAGACCAACTAAGTTTGTTATTGGTATGAGCTTTCGTGTGCATGCACACTTCTTCAGATTGTATCTGAAGAAGTGTGCATGCACACGAAGCTCATTAACAAACTTAGTTGGTAAATAAGGTGCTACTGGAAGGAATTTTTTTATTTTGTAATTTTAGGCAGTCTCAAGAAGGTTTATTCCTCAAGTTGCCACTAGATGTCATTCTAAGACCCTCTACTGCAGCCCAGGAGAGGCTAGTGCTTTGCATCAGTGATTGCTGTGGAAGACATCTCAGATCCTTTATGGATGGGTTGGGGTGTCTGTGTCCTTTTCTTCTTCTTCACCAGATTGCTTTACAGTGTATCCGATGTAGGATCCTATGCTCCTCACTTTACTCTAGCCCCCCCCCCAGGGGCCACTTGGTGAGCCTAATCAGATGAGTGTCTATTACTTTGGTTGCTTTGCTACAATTGTCACCACCACCAATTACTAATTTTGTATCTTGCCTTTCCTCCCAAAGGAGCCCAGGGCAACAAACGCATCAGAAACTATATCATTAAAAATGTTTTTGCAAAAACAGTTCAAAGCAATAAGAATATCTAAACTAGTGATTCCAGCATTTTGGGGGGGGTGCATGGTGTCATCAGGCTGCCCCACATATCTGCCTGGCAGCCTCGTTCTGCATTAGCTGTAAGCTCCAGGTTGCCTTCAAGGGCAGCCCCACATACAATGCACTCTGGAAGTCCAGGTGGGAGGTCACCAGAGCACCAGACAAGGCTGCTCAGTTGCTCCAGCTTTACCATGGGGTCTACATCTACCCTAAAACATCCCAATGAATCAAAAGCTTCTGGAGTGAGAATCTGGGGTGTCAAAGAGGAGAGATCGGTCAGGGGACAGAGCATATGGAAAGCCCACTGAGTCTAGCATCCTGTTCTTGTCATAGCCAAGCATCCTTACCACAAAACTAACAATATACATACAGTGCTTCTGTTGAAATCAGACAGCACCTATGATATTGATATTTCATCACCCATTGAAAGCATCCCCCCCAAGTGATATTAGGAAATTAATTTAATTCATTGATGCCCTTTGGTCTGCATTTTACGATTTTATGATTTTACAAAGTTGCGATTTTGCTGTACATTGCCATAATGTATATTGTCATTTGTAAATGATCTATAAATAAATAAACCCAGGAGCAGGAAAAAAAAACATTCTGCTAACAGAGCTCTTAAAATCACAGTAGGCCTTAAAATGATTGTAAAGCACCCAGGAATATAATAATAAAAAAGATTGGGCACCAGGTGACTAGGGTACACAGTTAAAAACAAACAAGCAAACACTGTGTGTGTATGTATATATATATGTGAACATGCTGTGTCTTCCCCCAGATTTGTTAGTTTTTCCTCTTTGGGTATTTTTAGAACATGCCAAATGTTCGAGATCATGACACCTCCGTGTATCTGCGTCTCCAAGGCGATGCCCTTTCTGTGGGCGGATATGAGTCAAATCCCATCTTCTGGGAGGAGGTGAGTGGTGTTCAGAAGGAATTTGAAAAAGCATAGCACTGCATGGGGCTGGGAAGAGTTGTGTGTGTGTGTGTGTGTGTGTGTGTGTGTGTGTTGAACAAGGTTAAAACACTAATTTTTTAAAAACCCACACTTTGAAAATCAGAGATGTTTCAGGAGGCTTTTGAAGGCACCACATTGGTCTACCTTGAAGAGGTGTCGTTAAAATTCCAAGGCTTGCACAAAGAACCTCCTGGCTTGCGAACGAGTCCCTGCTTAAGAAAGCTGTGTGTGAACTCTTGCACAGATATTGGAACCCCTCCATGAGGTGGTGAAAGGGATTGCAGCACTGTCACCTGTGATGGGCAGGAAGTGTGGACAGGCTTGGTGTGAATAAGAACACAAGAAGAGACTTCTGTATCAGGCCAGTGGCCCACCTAGTCCAGCATCCTGTTCAAATGACCAAGTGGGAAACCCACAAGCAGGTTCTGAGCACAAGCGCTCTCTTCCCCTCCAGTGGTTTCCAGCAACAGGTATTCAGAAGCATTTTTGCCTCTGTTCATGGAGGCAGAGCATAGCAATCATGGCTAGTAGCCCTCAACAGCTCTCTCCTTCCTGAAATGAAGGACATGGGCTTCTGTCTTGACCAAAGCAGGGCAGTATTGGACTGGCAACCACAGCCGTCCAATACTGCATCTCCAGCTTTGAAAACTCATTGAGAGGGCAGAACATTTGGAAATGAGCATGCTGGCTCTTTCAGGTGCTGGACAAGTTTGCTTTTGGCCTCTTTGATCTGGATTGGGATGTGTTTACACAGCACATTGAAGGCGCCATCAACCGAGTTCCAGTGCTGGAGAAAACCGGAATCAAATCCACAGTCTGTGGCCCAGGTAAGGATATTCCAGGCCCATAAAAACATGGCACAGGTTTTAGAGACGGTCTGCAATCCTAACCCCATTTACGCGAGAAAAAGACCCTTGAATCTAACAGCACTTTATTCTCATTAACTGTGGTTAGGAATTGACGGCTAGTTTTGGATAGAAGCAAAAGACCTTCATTGCTCAACCCTCATACCATTTTAATCAATGGTATATCTAGGTCAGACCCATTGGTCCACCTAGCTCAATATTGTTGACACTGGCTGGCAGTGTCTTTCCAGGGTTTCAGGAAGGAATTTCTCCCAGCCCTACCAGGAGATGGTAAGGATTGAACCTGGGGCCTTCTTGCAAGCAGGATTCTAGTTTTTGTGGTTTCCGAATAAAGGGCTGGATTAAATAGGAATGCAGAGAGGTGCCAAGTCAAACCATTAGTCTGCCTTGCTCAGTTTTGTCAACACTGACTGGCAGACGGTCTCTCTGTGGTACCTGGCCAGGCTATCCCAGCCCCACCTGGAAAGTGCTGAGGGTTGAACCTAGTTCCTTCTACATGCAAAGCAGATGCTCTACCAGTGAGCCACAGCCTTTCAGAGGCAAAAGACAAGCTGACATTCATTGAAATCCCATATACAAAAGCTGCCAACGCTGGCAGTTGAATCTTATCTTAGCATCCTCTGCTGCAGCTGAGACTAATTTAGGAGGTACAGGACAGGCTGCATGAAGCACATATGCCCAGCTCTGCCATCTCGCCACTAGGGACTTAAGATGAGACACTTCATCCCATTCTGCATGGTATTCATTGCCTGAAGACCCATTTCCACTCCGCTGCAGTTTTACCTTCCACCAAAACCAGCATTCTTTATGTTGCTGTCTGCTGCGGGCAAAATGATGTAACTTTCATAATAACTTATGTCTACTCTGGTGTCATTATTTTATTCCAACCCCTCCATTTCAGCGCAAAGGAAACACTATACAAATGGGGAGGGGGAGAGAGCATTTTATTTGTTGAAGTTTTATTTATTACGTTTATATGCCTCCTTTTCCTTCAAGGAGCTCAGGGTAGTTTACATGGCCCCCCCATTTCATCCTCACAACAATCCTGTGAGGGTAGGTTAGGCTGAGAGAGAGAGCTTCATGACTAAGTGGGGATTCAAACCTAGGTCTCCCAGGTTATAATCCAACACTCTAACCATTGCACCATATCGTTGGCTGGCTGAAACCTCAGCAGCAGCTAATACCATCCCCATTTGCTGGATTGTTTTCTGTTCCAGACATGGGATGAATAAGCAATTTATGCTCCAGTTTCCATTTATGTTGGAATTTTATGACATCCCTCCCTGCCACTTTCCCACCTGGGGCACCTTCCTCCCTCGGTCTCGTGGAGAGGCTGGCCCAGGGAGTGAGAAAAGAAGTTAAAGCTTCCTAGCTTTAACTAGGGAATAGAACTGGAAGGGTTTAAATGACTGTTGTCCGGGGCTAGGAGTTAGGTAAAAGAAAAAGCTGATTTCAAAACTCAGAGGGTGGTGACCAAAGGAGGAGAGAGGTTGTCAGAGTAGAAGAATGCCATGATTGCTAGTCCTAAAGGTGGCACCAGAGTTCTGTTTTCTTGGCAGTCAAATTAGCTAGAGAAAGTGGAGATAGTTGCCAGGCTACATTGGTCAGGCGGCATTTGCCTGGAATTCTTATTTATATACAGTTTGCTATCAATTTGCATGAACCAAACCAAACAGGATCTTGAGCCAAAGAGTTTACAGTCTAATGGGGAGAAGGAAGACTTCTATCACACCTACACTATCCGTCGAATGCGCTGTGATATGGCATTAAGCAATCAAGAGTTCTGTAGTTTGTTAAGGGTGCTTAGAGTTGCTGGGAGACTCCTGTTAACTTCAGAGAGCTAAAATTCTCAGAATGACTTAACAACAACCCCTCTTCACAGGAAACTCTGGGAACTATTGCTCTGGGAGGGGAGTTGGGGCTGCCCAAGCACCCTTAATGAATGGCAGTTCCCAGAATTCCACGACCATTTAAAGTAGTACTGTAGTGCTTTACATGTACGCTGTGAATCTACAATAATAAAGTGCAAGTGTCTCTGCGTCCAGTCCCTGTGTCCGTGGGATTGTGCTACTGCGCATGTGCCCCAAGGGCAGCCGTTGGGACTTGGAGCGCAGAGACTTCGGGCGGCCGGGCGAAACTGTAGAAGCGGCGGGTGCGCGCTCACGTGGACTTACTTCTAAGAGGCAGCGGCCGTTACAAGTGGCGGCGGGCGAGCAGTCTGTTTTTAAAAACGTTTCACCACATATGTTCTAGCGCCCATTAATTTAACGGGTTTAATGCACTAGTATGGCCATAATTGTTCAGTAGTGGTAGGTGTAAGATTCCAAGCAAATTTCAAAAGCTTGCTCTTGGACCTTACAGCCATCCAAGCTGGTGGCCACCATTGCTCCTGTGGGAGTGAGTTCCATAGTTTAACTATGTGGTGCATGAAAAATGTTGTTGTTGCTGTTGCTGCTTCTGTTCTTTCTTTCTTTAGTCTGCAAAAAAATGTATAGATTTCAATTAAAAAAATGTTTTGACATTTGATTTCCACTGAAATTTACATAAATGGTTATGTAGGGCATGTTAGGTACATTGATAGATTGTGGGGAGAGAAAGGGAGCTTGGCTGAACTCTTTGGGGATTGAACCGCAGTGTTTCAGGGCACTGTTAGGATACATATTTGATTTCATAAAATTTATGTTTGTTAAAAATCGAAACATCAAAGCAGTTTACACAAGGAGTACTGGGTAAATTCATGAAAGCAGTTGAAAACATCCCTATGAAACGTTGAAAAAAAAATTAAAATCAGCATTGAGCTAAAAACAGATTAAACCACATGCCAATATTATATATATCTGAGTAGGCTTGGCTAAGCAAAATATGTTTTTAGCAGGTGCTGAAAAGAGTACATTGAAGGTCAACAAGCAGGGAGTTCCATGGTCTGGTAGCTGTCACCTAACACCCCCCCCAAAAAAAGAAACATGTGCAAAAGAAAGTGTAGAAATTCCCCTTTGACTGACTCTTCTACCCCCACCCCCACAATCTGAACACCAAAACAGGGGAACGACACATCAGGGCCCTTTATTTAATTTGAAATATTTATCCCTTTCTTTCTCTCCACCTACCACCCCATACCTTGTTGACATTTATGAAACTTTGGCAGCAGAAATCGGTTCAGCTTTTTACTAATATATAAAATATATATCCCCTGATGATAATAAAAAAAATAAATATCAGCTACAGGGAGAATACACGATGGTAATTTATTGGAATGTGTGGGTTTAAGAGAGAGAAAGATGATATATATATATATAATATATATATATATATATATATATATATATATGTAAAGTAATCATTTTGAAGCCAGGAATAGCCCCTTAAGTATTTTCAGCTCAATTAGGGGAGTTTTGAGAGAACTGTTCTTAAGGAGGATGCTTCTTCTTCAGTGCTCTGATTCACCTTCCTCAATTTTGGAAATAATTGGAGTGCATGAAAGGATGACTAAGAACAGGGAAGGCCAATGGCAATTTTGCTGGCAGAGGGCAAAAAGCCAATGACTTCTCTTCCCCAGGTTCTTCTTAAACCTTGTTGAAATGAGTGCTATTTCAGGGCCAACCTAGGACACTGGTGAGCCTCAGGTCAGTGGGAATATCTGGCCCCAAAGCCTTTCATAGAATCTTGGAATTGTAGGGTTGGGAGGGACCCCAGGCATCATCCAGTCCAACTCCCTGCACCACAGGAGCCACAGCTCAAGAATCCCTGACAGGTGGCCACCCGCCCTTTGCTTACAAGCCTCCAATGAAGGAGATAGTCAAGCACCTTTCAAAGGAGTCCGTTCCACTGTTACCATCAGGATGTTCTTTCTAATGTTTCCCCATTTGGCCTGACAGGCCGTTTCTCCTAAGTCACATCCACCTGCCCCATACCAGATGTCAAGTGAGCTCCTGAAGTTCCTTCACTGAAGTGCGCTGTCCTGTCTACCAGCTGATGGGTGGGAACAGCACATCTTGCTTCAGAAATATCAAGCAGTTTCATAGTAGCCTGCTTTTGGTATAGCAGGCGTGTTAAAATTTTGGTTACACCAAAAGCCTTGAATGCATTCTTGCTGTATCTGCCTCCCTCCTCACTTTTTGCCTATGCTTTAATATTTTTAACCTGTCTTCTGTGAGAATTGCAATTATTTTGATAAAAATGAAGAACAGGGTGCTGAATCACAGCAGTGGCCCATCTAGTCCAGCATCCTGTTCTCACAGAGGCCAAGAAGCCATAAAGAAGGGCCTAACCACAACAGCTCTTGTTGCTCCAGAAATTGGTAGTCCGGAGGTCTGTGTTTCATTATTTTCCCCTGTGATTTAGAGTCATTCACTGCTGACCACAAGCCTCTCATGGGGGAAGCGCCAGAGGTCCGAGGCTTCTTTCTGGGATGTGGTTTCAACAGCGCTGGTAAGAGACAAACTTTCTCTTCTAGATAAGTATGATCTACAATTATTATTATTACTACTACTACTACTGCTATTTATTAAATTTATATACAGCCATCTCCTCACTTGCATGATATCTACTTGAACACCACTATGTACACACATGGTGCTGGGAACCTGAAAGTGGCAGGAGAGAGCTGGAAAGTCTGTGGCTCACAAGGCAACCCTTCCCAGAGCCTGAGCAGTGCAGAGGCTAGGCCCCTGGACAGTTCTAGGCATGGCTTAGGCTGGAGAGATCCACAGGATGTTGCTTCAGCAGCCGTCATCTTCAGACTGAGCCTTCAATAGGAGCTGCAGCGCTGGACAGCTGCTTGCAGGGCTTAGGCTGGAGAGGCCAGCAGACCGCCAGTGGTGTTTCAGCAGCAGTCATCCCCAGACCTTCTGCTCCATTTGGAAAGGCACCAGCACTCTGCGCTCATCTTGCACAAATGCCTCTGATTCGCTATGTACTTCTCTGGTAGCCACTGAGGGCGCTTCCCTCTTCAGTTCTGAATCCTTGGATGCATTTCTTGAGGACTCTGACCCCAGAGTCATCACAGCTTGGGCCTCCAACACATAAGCAGAGAGCTATCCCCTATAATTGGTATGCTGGTGTGGCCTGGCTTGCGCAACTTAGTTCTACTTAGATCAGGGGTCAGCAAACTTTTTCAGCAGGGGGCCAGTCCACTGTCCCTCAGACCTTGTGGGGGGCGGACTATATTTTGAAGAAAAAAATGAACGAATTCCTATGCCCCACAAATAACCCAGAGATGCATTTTAAATAAAAGCACACATTCTACTCATGTAAAAACACCAGGCAGGCCCCACAAATAACCCAGAGATGCATTTTAAATAAAAGGACACATTCTACTCATAAAAAACACTGATTCCTGGACTGTCTGTGGGCCGCATTTAGAAGGCGATTGGGCCGCATCCGGCCCCCTGGCCTTAGTTTGGGGACCCCTGACTTAGAGCAAACCTTTTGAAATGAATGAACCTAACTGAGTCATGACTATTAACTGCAGGGGGCGGGGTTCCCTCTGAATATAGAACTTGCTACACCCATAATATTTGACACTTTCTGTTGCCCTCAGGAATCCAGGAGTAATTTGAAGAGAGTAAAGCCATCAGATCCTGCCCCCCTGAGTTGCATCTCAGCTCAGGAATTAGTTTTCTGTACCAGAACTGAGGCTGAGCTTGAAATCTTTCTACAATTTTGCTCTTTGCTCCCTCCAGGAATGATGCTCGGAGGTGGCTGTGGGAAGGAGCTGGCCCACTGGATCATCCATGGGTATCCTGAAAAGGACATGTACGGTTATGACATTAGGTGAGCACCTTCCTGCTCTGGCCCCGTAGAGAATCTGCCTTGAATACAGAAGGTCCCAGGTTCAATTCCCCAGTGAGGCTGAGGGGGATCCTTGTCTGAAACCCTGTTTAAAAATGTTGCTGAGGCTGCCAGCTTCAGTGTGAAGGGAGCACAAAGTGCTGGATGGAGTTGATGATAAACGCTGCCTGTGTCCTGGCAGTGGCAGGGGGGTTCCAGTGAGGAGGCAGCAAATGGCAGAGAAACCCCCAGCCAGCATAAAGAGTCCTGAGCTAGGGGGAGCAATGGTATGATTCAGGATAAGGAAGCTTCTTGCATCCTTGTTCTTCTGAGCCCTTTACCCAGGGCTATGAAGACTGGAATCGTTCTTTCTAGGGTAAGGACTTAGGACCATAGCTCAGTGGTAGAGTATCTGCTTTGTGTGCAAAGGTCCCAGGTTCAGTCTCCAGGAACGGCTCCTGCCTTGAAATGCCAGAGAGCCACTTCAAGTCAGTGCAGGCAAAATTGAGATAGGTAGACTAGTGGTCTTTCTCAGAATAAGGCAGTTTTCATAAACTGATGTATGAAGATAGGCCAGCAGCCAGGCATAGAGTGTCCTATCTGCATGTAGAAAGTTCTGGTTTCCGCCCTGGTAGGGGTGGGAATATTCTCTGTTTGCATTGCAAGGGGGTTGCATGAGACTAGATGACCCTCGGGGTCCCTTCCAACTCTACAACTCTCTGATTCATAGAGTTGGCCAGACACTGCCAGTCAGTGTGGACAAAACTGAGCTAGATGGTCCAATGGTTTTTTCCTAGGTTATGATACTGTCTTCCCAATGAGACTCTTTTGCTGCCACCTTTGTAGTGTTTCCAGTGCAATGTGGAACCTTTTCTGTTAACGTAGGCCAGCAAAAGGGGGGGGGGACTTTGGCCCTCTAGCTGCTGCTGAACTACAACTCCCATTGGCCATGGTTGCTGGGGGCTGGTGAGAGTTGTGGTTCAGCAACATCTGGAGCGACAGATGTTTTATAAAACCTTGGCCTCCGTTTTTATAAAAATCTATCTATAATGCTGGGGTGTGTGTTGAAGTCTGTTGTGTTGCATTTAGGTAACTTAATGCTTTTTGGTCATTGTATCCATTGTTAGTTAGAGTAGACCCACTGAAGTGAGTGGACATGACCAAAGTAGCTCTGACGGAGTCTCCTGTGGGTAGAATTTGGTTGAATACAACGCTTTACATTTGTCTTTCAATTTTATTTATTATTTTTGTACTTTACTCACTGTTAAGTTTTACAAAGAGTTATACATTTTAGGTCAATATTTTATTTATTTTTAATTTGTTACATTTATATACCACCTTTTTTATTCCAAGGAGCTCAAGGTGGTGCATGGTTCTCCTCCTTCACATTTAATCCTCACAACAACCCTGTGAGGTAGGTTAGGCTAAGAGACAGTGACTGGTCCAAGGTCATGGCTTCAGGGCTCAGTAGGGATTCGAACCCTGGTCTCCCGGGCCATACTTCAGTGCTCTAACCTTTATACCACATTGTAGGAGCCTGAAAGCGGGGTTGCTGTATAGGATTTTTCTCACCTTGCATTGCAAAGCAGTGTGGATTGCCAGCAGCCGGTGGGTTCCTTCACAAGCACAGGCCTGCTCCACAGATGTTTCTCTCTTTCGAATGGCTGGGAACTGAAGGCTCTTAATAGTCGTCATTAATTTCTTTGTCAGTTTGATCTCATTGCCTCTACTCTGCTTTTGTGTGATCACTGGGAGTCGGATGCAAGTTGGAATTATAGCTATGCAGTAATTATATCTGCTCAGGCAGCCTTCCATACCCCATTGCCCTCCAGAGGTTTTGGACTACAGCTGGCTGATCCTGATTATTATTATTATTATTATTATTATTATTATTATTATTGATTATTATTAAGATTTATATACCACCTTTCATCAAAAGATCTCAGGGAACTGTGGTTCTGGAGGGCAACAGGTTGGAGAAGCTAGCTCTATGGAGCCCAATACATATTTCTCTTCTCACCCACCCGCATCAAATCTAGCTTGGTATTGTTGGCACTGACTAGCAGCAGCTCCCCAGTAATTTGGACGAGCTGGGCTTTTAGTGTGGATGCGCCTATGGAAGCAGGGGCAACCACACTTTCTGGAAACAACTGAAGATATTTTTGTTCCAACAGGTTTTGCCAGCTGGATAGATGGGTATTTACTTTGGTTGGCCACTTGTTAGGGTTTTTAATCCTGTTTCAAATGTATTTTCTGGTTTTTGGTGTTTTTAACAATTTCTAATTATCTTATGTTTGTTTAGGAGGCAATTAATAAATCCGTGGTAAAACAGATCTAAAATAAAAAATTCAGTCAGGGGTATAACCTGGGGGCATATACCTGGGGGATTCCAGGATTGAGCACCTGACTTTCTGCATGGTCTTACCCTTTAAAAAAAAATACCCCCAACAGCCTAGTTTTCAGGGTTCTGAATGGTTCCACGGCCAAACAGCTCTTACCCTCAGGAAGTTCTTCCAGAGGTTTTGTTGGAATCTCCTTTCCTGCCATTTGAATCCATTGGTTTTGATTCTGCTCTCTGGAGCAGCAGAAAACAAGCTTGCTCCATCTTCCATGGGACACTCCTTCAGATATTTGAAGATGCCTATCATATCTCTACTCAAAATAAATTTAAAAAATTGTCCAGTAGCACCTTGTTGTTGTTGTTGCTTAGTCGTGTCCGACTCTTTGTGACCCAATGCACACTTCTTCAGATACTTTTGCACATGAAAGCTTATACCCAGAACAAACTTAGTTGGTCTCTAAGGTGCTACTGGACAATTTTTTAATTTATTTTGACTATGTCAGACCAACATGGATACCTACCTGAATCTATATCTTTACTCACTCTCTTCTTCTCCATGCTAAACATAGCCAACTCCCTCAACTGTTCCTCATAAGGCTTGGTTTCCACACCCTTTATCATCTTGGTTCCAGCTTGTCAACATCCTTCTTAAATTGTGGTGCCCAGAACTAGACACAGGACTCCAGGTGTGGTCTGACCAAGGCAGAATAGATTGGAACTATTAGAATAGAATGAAACTAAGTAACGTGTCCCTTGACCTGGACACTATACTTCTGCTGATGTAGCCTAGAATTACATTAGCTTCTTTTGCTGATGCATCACACTGTTGACTCATGCTAAGCTTGTGGTCTTGAAGAAAGCTGCTTTATACCAGTCAGACAGTTAGAGGGGAGTACTATTGATGGCTACTAGCCATGATGGCTATGCTCTGCCTCACATTGCTTCTGAATCCCAGTTGCTGGAAACCACAGGAGGGGAAAGGGCTCTTGGGCTTGGGTCCTGCTTGCAGGTCTCCCATAATAGGCATTTGGTTGGCCACTGTGAGAACAGGAGGCTGGATTAGATGGACCACTGGCCTCATCCAACAGGGTCTTCTTAGGTTCTTATTTTCCCTCCATCTCATTGTTGTCTGCACTGACTGGCAGTCACTCTTCGGGGTTCTAGACAAGAAGTCTTTCTTTGCCCTACCTGGAGATGCTATCAAGGACTGAACCTGGGACCTTCTGCATGCAAAGCAACTGCTCTTCCACTGAACTATGACTAAGTGGTGCGGAGGGCAGCATTGGAACAATGTATATACCAGTAAGTGAAGCTGGTAGCCAGGCAGACAGTGAGTTCAAGAGCTGGAAATTGGAAGACCTAACTCTACCACGATGCTGCAGCCTGTAATGTCTGTCTCTGCCTTCATACGTAGAGCAAGCGCCTCGTACCCTCCTACCTCCAGAGGAAGAGAGTGGTGTCAGCGTAACTCAAAACATAATTTATTTTAATGGTGTGCTGTTCCGAAGCAGAGGAAATGGCATGTTCTCAAACAGCAGGCACAGAAGCACCTCTGTGTCAAAACCTGCCAACAGCCTCCTTTTGTTGCAATGTACTCTTGAATTCTGCAATGGAAGAGCATCTTAGCACCAAAAGTGGTGTGAGGATAAGCATGCCTGTCATCATTAGCCTCCTCAAGGGGAGCTTAGAATCCTGTTCCTGAACTTATGGCCTTGTTAATCTGTGGAACTCTGCAAATTCTGCAGGGGTTATAAATTGCAAGTATGTATTGATGCCTGAGGCAAAAGACTGGATAGCACTCCTTGGGGCCCCACATGCAAGGCTAGGCTGGGGAAGGGCTGTAGCTCAGTGATTAGTGAGTCTACTCTGCATGCAGAAGGCCACAGCTTCAATCCCCAACCAAAGGCATCTCTGAGTTGGTCTGGGGGAAAACTCCATTCCTGAAACCCTGGAGAGTCACTGTTAGTCAGCCTAGACAGTTTTGAACTAGATGCACCCAGTGGTCTGACTCCATGTAAGGCAGCTTCCTATTCTCTTATTACTAGCTGAATCTTATTGGCTGCCTCCATTTGCCACCAGAGGCACTTTCCCTCACCCTGCCTAATGGTAGGGATGGCCCTGATTGTATAACTAATGGTTTGCTGATATCTAGATTTGCCTCCCTCTTCTGTGCTGCTTGGAACCTTTCAACCAGGACACTGAAACTGATCCCCTCCACACCACCACCACCTCCATCTGCCTTCCTGGAAGTCCAACACCATTGTGGATGGAGACCTTTCTGGGTTCTGGAATAAATCAGCAAGACCGCCAACTCATGCCTCTAATTTGTCATGGATGCTGCAACATGATGTAGCGCTCAGAGTGCCAGACTAGGACTTGGGAAAGACCAAGATTCAAATCCCCACTCAGCCATGAAGATCGTTGGGCATGACCATGGGCCAGTCACTCACTGTCAGCCTAAACTACTTCACAGGGTTGTTGTGAGGATAAAAAAAGGGGGGGGACTATGCATGCTACCTTGAGCTCCTTAGAGCAAAGAAGGTGGGCCATAAAAGCAACAAAACAAAAACAAAAACAAATTCCTCCATTTTGAATGTACACACCACTAATAAACTTCTTCAGGTATTAGCCAAATGGAGAAGTAAACAGGTTAGACAGAGATGAGATGGTTGTGCTATATTTGCCCCCTCTGCCCCCATTTTCCATGACCCCCCCCCAGTTTGAAAACCCCCAAATTCAGCATTTAAAAATGTGCTGGGAGCATTTGCAGTAGGGTTTCTGGGAGCAGAAATTGCTGGTGTTTGCTTATTCATCCCATGTCCAGATTGGAAACCAATCCACCGAATATAATTGGTATGGGGGGGGATGAGGGTGGCGACAGCACACACATCTCTTTATTTCACCATTTGGTCCTCATCTGAAGATAACACTTGGGTCTGTCTCTGTCTGTCTCTGAAATGTTCACCTGTCTTTAGGAGGTTTCACCACTCCCTTACAAACAACAACCGCTGGATCCGGGAAAGGAGCCATGAATCATATGCAAAAAACTACTCTGTCGTCTTCCCACATGACGAACCTCTGGCTGGGCGCAATATGAGGAAGGACCCCCTCTATGAGGTCAGACCCAAAGCTCATGGAAGAAATTCTGGGTGGACATGGGGGCGTTAGGCAGAGAGGCATCCAGGGATGTGGGTAGCTTTGCAGGAAGACTTCTGAAACAGGCATGTCCTGAAATGGATTGTGTTTGCACGACTCTAGGGTTTGATCTAGAAACCTCATGGATGGTCCAAAGCCGATATTTTATTTGAGCAAGCCACCCACCATTGTGTACCCTCACAGCCAGAAGGGATGTTGCGCAAGTTGTTTTTAGAGAAGAATCCTCTATGTTGCATTGCAGGTGTGGTAGCAGTGAAGCTGCTGGACACAACTTAGCTGAGCTTGTGTGATGTTCCGGGGGGGGGGGGGGAGAAGCTACCCACCAACTGTCAGGAAAGCGGGCTTTGTCAGTTTGGCAGAGATTAAAGCCTCAAGCATGCTTTGTATGGGGGAAATATTTGTGGTGAGAGACCCCAGGTAGACCCTAACGCTATGGGGGCATGGAGCCTAGAACAACATTATATCCAGGAACAGCATGAGAGTGATCACAGACTAATTTAATGGCTCCTAGTTCAATGGAATGTTGGGGTTCAGGTTTGTTTTTTAAACACTCTTCTTCCTTCCATCTCCTCCCTCTGCACTCAAATTTTTGTGACCCTTTCAGGAACTTCTGCAACAAGGTTGTGTATTTCAAGAGAGACATGGTTGGGAGAGGCCAGGCTGGTTCCATCCAAAGAGTGAGGCACCAGTAAGTACAAAATTTTGGGATGTAATACCAAGGAGGAGCATCGTGGAACATCACTTCTCTGCATGTGACCTTCGTTCCTCTAGCACTACCATTATAGGTACTCTAAATTTAGGTACCCTAAAGCCTCTTTTGCCTGTTTTCCTGTGCTGCTCTTTGTCCCAGGAGCTTGCAGATTTGCACCGGCCTGTCTCCCCATTAATGTGAGAAGGATGATCCGCATAATGTCCTCCTCACCCCAGTCTTGTCCTGGACCTCCCTCTGACTTTAAATGTACGACTGTTTTGTGTCCCCCCCCCAAAAAAAATCTTGGCCATTTTGGGCTTTCCAAGGATTGGAAAACCCCGATCCTTGGCATCCAACCCACCAGGGGCAGAATTCCCAGAGGGAAGGGTTTGGCTAATTTTGGCTTCTGAAGGCTTCTGTTTAGGGAAGTTTTTAATGACTGATGTTTAAATGTATTTTTAATCTTTGTTGGAAGCCGGGCAGGGTACTAATAAATTATTATTATTATTATTATTATTATTATTATTATTATTATTATTTATTGCAGGTTTTGGAATATGATTATTATGGCGCTTATGATCAAACCCCACATGAAGACTATGAATACAACCGCTTGCTGTCGGATGAATACACATTTGATTTCCCACCTCACCACAATGTTGTGAGTAGAATGCCCTTGGAGGAGGATGCAGTGGTCCTGTTGCCAAGAGGGGCTTCTAATGGGAGGGGGGAGTCTTCAGGCGAGGGACATTCCCATTTCCACCTGGAGATTCACTGATTTGAACCTGGGATATTCTGGCAGAGGAACTCAGGCTTGCTGGCATCCCTCAGGACTGCACCACAATCAGGCTTTTAAAAAGCCTCCACTGGAGCCAACTGGAGCTTTTCAAAAGCCTGCATTGGTGCCAACTGAGGCCTTTTAAAACTTCATTGCTACAGCAGCATCCTTTATGTGTGGGGGGGGGTTTCCACGGCTGGCTCTTTGTATAACAGCTTCCTGTGTTCTATACACCCAGCGCAGCATCTCTTAGGGGGGGGGAACCTTACATAAAAACAAATGTGATTCAGGTCTGAGTTCTTTGGGAAGAAAGATGTCTAATAGGTAGTCTGATGAGATGTCACTGCATGCAGAAATGAGTTACAGATGCCAGGTGGGATGCCAAGCACTGGAAAAGAGCCATTGTCGTGGTGGGTGTGACTTTGGAAGAAAAAAAAAATCCAAGGAATATCTGTTGTTTTTCTGACTCACGGGTCCCTTTTCTTTTCTTTTGCACTCTCTCGTCACCTTGAGCGACTTCTTACATGCCCCTTGATTCTCCCTTTCAACGTGACCAAGCCTGCCTGCCATGTGCCCCCATCACCCCATGGCTCTGTTTTCTTTCCCTCCCCGGTTTTAGATCAGGAACGAATGCTTAACCTGCCGGAATGCCCTGGCGGTGTTCGACATGTCTTACTTTGGGAAATTCTACCTCATCGGCCCAGAGGCCAAGAGGGCAGCTGACTGGCTGTTTACGGCTGATGTTTCCAAGCCTCCAGGTACCCCACCACCACCACCCCACCCGCTTATTTCCAGCGGTGTTCTGCTGGCGCTGCCAATTATGTCATCCATGCCTTCTCTTGCATCAGGCACATAATCCCCTCCCATTTAATGATACGTTCAGCCAAGGCTTCTGTCAATCAAGCTGGGGAGGTTGCTTTCAAACAAAGGGCTCTGTGCCCGGGAGGAGGTTTGAATACCCCAAAGGACACAGGCATCTCTTTGAGAGCTGCAGCGTGTGTTGATTTGGCTCTGCTTCTGATGGCTTTAAGAGGGGAGTATACGAATTCATAGGAGCACAAGCCTACCAGTGGCAACTGCAGTGGCTGGGATGGCTGTGTTCCCCCTCCTCTCTCAAAGGAAATATGCCTCTTAGCAACTAACTACAGGAGATCACAATCTTTTCTGTTTGGGATTCAGGCTTTGACTGAATTCGGCGCACAGTCCTATTGGAAATCAACACCACCAGGAAAGAAATGTGTGTGTGTGTGTGTTTAAGGGAGATGCATACAAACTTTCACTCTCCCCCCCCCCTCATATTACATCTGCCTTTCACCCCATTTTTAAAGTCCTAGAATCATAGAATTGTACAGTTGGGCATCTAACCCAACTCCCTGCATTACATAATTCACAGTTAAAGAATCCCCGACAGCTTCTCTTTAAATACCTCCAATGAAGGTGAGTCCACCACCTTCTGAGGGAGTTTGTTCTATTATTGAACAGCTGTTACTGTCACAAAGCATTTCCTAATGATTGGTTGGAATTTCCTTTCTCATCACTCAAATCCATTTCTGTCTTGTTTCAGCTAATTGTTACCTCAGCTAAAAGGAGACTGTTTAGTTATTGAACAATTCAGATAAATCCTAATGGAGTTGTTTCCCCCACACTTCCTCTCTCCTAATGGAAGAGCAAAGGCAAGGATCCTTCACTTTGTAGCCTAAGGGTTAATTTTGTTAGTTAGCTAGCCAAGAGGGGGACAAGTGGAAGTGTTGCTTAGCAACCAGGAAGGGTGGCATGACTATTACTGAGTTAGCACATGCTCTGACTGGCTTTGTAGTTCTGAGGGAGTTTTTCCCCCTCTGTGCGTTTGATTGAATGTCTAAATATATGCTATGTACAAGGCCAACCTCTACATACCTTTCTTCTCACATTAATACCCTGTTTTCATTTGCTTTGCCCAGTAAAGTGTTATCAGGGCTTCTCTCTCTGGATTCCTTTTGTGTTTTAAATGACTTTGCATATGCATACATTCCTGCTTCCAAATGCTGCTTTTATGGAATGATCTGGGGATAAAAAAAGATCTGGGGCTTCTGTTTCAGGAGCAACAGTTTATACCTGCATGCTGAATATGCGTGGGGGAGTCGAAAGCGATCTGACCGTTAGTGCAATAGACCCTGGTACACAGGACTCTCCTCTGGCACCTGCCTTTGAAGGTAAAACAGCAATGACAACAACACTGATCCTTGATAATTTTAAACCAATTAGATGCTGGTTTTTCTTAGCACTCTGTTTGAGAAGAGCTGCAGTTAGATTGGAAGTCTTGGTGTGGACAGATCCCAGCAATCCAGGGGACATAAGAGCCTGTCTGTTGAATCTCTCTTCGGACAGCTGAGGGGAAACATACTGGGTAGTCTTCATGGCTAGTAGCCACAGAAAGCCCTTTCCTCCATGAATTAGTCTAGTCTCCTTCTTCCAAATCCATCCAAGTTGATTGCCATCACTGCTTCTTGTGGGTGAGAATTCTACTGCTTAGTGCAAGAGCCATCTTGCCAAAAAAGGGTTTTCAGGAGGACTTGCAGAAATCAGTTTTAAGATGGTTCCTTGACCTCTTGGGCTCACAAGCTGTAAAGAGACATGGCACATGAGGAAAAAGGAGCAGGTGGGAAGAGGGGAAAGCAAGCACCAGGCCAAGTTTTTAAGGTTACCATTCTTAAAAGTTGCAGCTGATGTCAGTGGTGGTTCTGGCTGTCTTGCCATTGATAAACAGCAGTCTTCCACCCACTGAAGCCCCCCCCCCCACCAGATCAGATCAGATCCAGGAGCATAGAACTGGTGCCAACAGCCAGGCCAGGAGGGAAACAGGCAACTCCAGTCCCACAGTCTGAGTCTTGATGACACTTGGAAATCCTCACAGGAGGGGGCTTGATGGAGTCACCCTCCTCTCTTACTTCTTTCCTCCTCACCTACCTTGCAGGACTGCTCTCCCTCACACCAGACCCAAATGAAGTCATTCTCAGCACAGCAGGAATGAGAAATGCCAGTCACGTCCTTTTCTGTCCTGGACCTTGACATGACAGCCTCCTTAATTTTTTTGGATGGCGGGTGGCTGGTGTGAATGGTGATTTCATTACCTATGACTAGACACCAGGCTGGCCATGTCTCCCCCCCCACCCCCCACCCCAGTCTCCATCCAGCAGCCAGCATAACCTAATTAAACACTCCTCCTTTGAGGCCTTTTTGCAAACTGAAAGGTGCTTATTGAGTTTCTGTCAACCCTTGCTGCATCTACTGTCTCTGGGCTGGCGGGTAGGTGTACCCATGACTGCTCCTACAGCCCTTATTTGGAATAATTAAGGACAAATTAAAAATAAATCAGCCAGTGAGTGGATTTGCACAATTACTGGCAAGCTAAAATGGGTAGCTGGAGGGAGCGTTTCCTACTTGACCTTACATCCAGAATTGGAGAGTTGGAAGGGGCTCAAGGAATCATCTAGTCCAACCCCCTGCTGCAATGCAGGAACCACAGCTAAAGAATCCCTGACAGATGGCCATCCAATTGCTGCTGAAAAACATTCAAGGAAGGAGAGTCCAGATGTAAAAAGGAGGTCAGCTAGATGAAGCCTGGTGGAGGCTGACTCACTGGGGCTAACAGGGCTCAGCCTGCTCTCGGCCACTCCCACCTCCCTGCCCTCCATCTTGAGGGTGGACCTGGCGTTCATCTTGTTTCTCCCTCTTAGTCTCAGACTGCATACACACCATACATTTACAGAACACTCAAAGCCCCAGTCCTCCCCACATAGCAACAGTAGTTTACCCAACAGAGCTATAACTCACAGCACACTTAAACTACGGTTCCCATTATTCTTTTGGGGGAAATGTGCTTTATCTGCACATCCTCCTGTGTTGCCCTGGTAGAACTCAGCAAGGAGGGGGAGGAGGGGGGCAAACTAAAGAAAATGCTTTGTTGTTTAGTCGTTTAGTCGTGGCCGAGTCTTCGTGACCCCGTGGACTGTGGAAATAAAATAATACATGGCATTGAGAAAGCAGATACACAAAATGTTTCTCTCTCTATCAGAACACCAGAAATTGTGGACATCCAGTGAAGCTGAATGTTGGAAGGTTCAGGACAAATAAAAAATGACTTTGTTATGCAGTGCATAGTTAAACAGTGGAACTCCCTCCTGAAGGAGACAATGATGGCCACCAACATACATAGAGGGCTATTGATGGACACTACCCACTATGTCTATGTCCTTCCTCCACTGTCTGAGGCAGTATGCCTCTGAATTGCTGGGAATCACAAGTAAGGGGAGTGCTGCTGTGCTTGGGTCCTGCTTGTGGGCTTTGCAATGGCACATCTGGTTGGCCATTGTAAGAAGAGGATGCTGGGCAAGATAGGCTTTTGGTTGACCTTTGGCTCTTAAGTTCTGCTTCCATTGTTGGAGGCAGCAATGCTTCTGAATACTAGTGGGTAGGGGAGAGTGCTCTTGTGCTTGGGTCCTGCTTTAGGGCCACCTGGTTGGCCACAGAGACAATAGGATGCCGGACTAGATTCATCAGGGTCTTTTAGAATTAAGCTGGCTTTCCTTGCCATTGGTTAGCCCTGCATTCCACCCCACCAGCTCCACTGGGCACCAGCTGCCTGCTCTTGAGGCATGGCAAATTCAGCATCCTGGTCCCAGTGCCAGAGAGATGTCTGCTTTCAGGAAGCCCACTGAGAAAGCACCCAAGATGACAACATGCTCACCCTCCATGCTCCTGGGGCTACATACCTGTGGTGGGTGGGATGAGAAGCAAGAGTGGGTGAAACAATGAATGTGACACAAAATAGACATAAACAATAAAACACATCTAAAAGTACACCAGGTTGAACAATTTCCCTGCCCCCCCAAACCCTAAACAATGCTCCAACCCAAAAATCTATTCAGCAGCCTCAGCTTTTGTAGCTGGAGTTATTTGGGGCCCCACCTTCCCAGGCCAGGTGGGGGGAAAGCCTGCAAGGCAGGGAGCAGGTCTTTCAGGACTCACAGCCAAGATGGAAACCCCTCTCCGGATTCAGGTAAGTCCATATTCTCTTTCTGACAGGTGGAAACCTCACCCCACAAATCAGAACCCAGATGCTGCCGAACACATTTACTTATAAAAGTATTTGCATACTGCTATATCATTTAAAAAATATTAAAGTGGTTTACAGCAATAAAACCATAAAAATAAAACCATAAACAGTTAAAAGCAAGCATCAGCTGACTATTGTGGAGGGATGAACTCTTAATTGCTTGCATGGGACTGATGGAATAGGAAAGTTTTCAACAGGCATTTAAAAGTTGGCACAGAAGGCAGCTGCTCAATCTTTATTGGCAGAGTATTTCACAGGAATGACAATCAAGGTTCAGTTTCTTGTTCTTTTCAAACAAGACCAACTCAGGAGTATGACAAATGGCACTCTTGCAGATGATCTCAGTGATGGAGCTGGGATAGAAGGACTCAGGTGATCCCTGAGGTTCCTTGGACCTAAGCTGTTCAGGGCTTTGTTAATTAATACAAGGACCTTGAACCAGACTCTGTAGTAGATAAGCAGCACTATGCCTATTTAATATTACCTGTCCTCCTTCCTAGGGGATGGCTACTACCTTGCAATTGGGGGAGCAGTAGCACAGCACAACTGGTCCCATATCATGACAGTCCTGCAGGACAAGAAGTTCCAGTGCCAGTTGATTGACCAGTCAGAACAGCTTGGAATGATCAGCATCCAGGGACCATACAGGTGAGAGACACAGGTGGGGAATAGACCCAGGGGTAGTCTGATTGTTCTTTTAACCCATGACTGAATAAATTAGGATATTTATTGTACACACTCGGTGGTTCATTCCCCAGTGCCATCTCCAGGTGGGTCTGGGAGAGACTTCTCTCTGAATCCCTGGAGAGCTGCTGCCAGTCAATACTGAGTAGATGATATTGAGCTAGATGTAACTCAGTAGCCTGACTAGGGCTGGATCTATACAGATATAAAAAAAACACTGTGGGAAAAAATGCTATAGGGGAGAAAACGCTCCCAAGGCAATCTGCCATTGACTTTGGATTCTGCTCTACAGCACCATCTGGTGTCACATTTTTATAATGCATTTTTAATGTTATAAATTGACCTGTGTAGCTGAGTCCTAGGTATAAGACTGTTTCCTCTGTTCCATGAGGCTCTGGATTTGGAGGCTCTAAAAAAAAATCTCAAGACCCAACACCCCATCACCCTCAATTTTAATGTACTTGCCCAGGTGAAATACCCACTGTTCTTTTTTTGCAGCTGTTAAAAGGATTTCAGTGAGTTTGAGAAATTGATCAAGAGGGCTTTGTAAATTTCTAGTTTGGGGGTGGTCTTAGATGGAAAGTACCCATATCAGCTCCTGCTTGTGGACTTCCTATTGAGGAGACTAGATGAGATGGGCATCCTTTGGCTGGATCCAGCACCCAGGCTCTTCTTATGTTCTTCCTCCACTGGGATTTTCAAGTGGGGAGAGTTTCTTGCAATGGACATCTGGTTGGACGTTGAGAAAACAGGATGCTAGAATAGATGGGCTTTTGGTCTGATCCATCAGGGCATATTTTATGCTCTTATAACTACAGAATTATGGTGGCTCCACATACACACATACACACACACACCTTCCTTTGGTCCTCAGTATTCCCCAGGAGACCAAATTGCAAACATGCGCTGGATTATGGAGAAAGCTAGAGAGTTCCAGAAAAACATCTACTTCTGCTTCATTGACTACGCAAAAGCATTTGACTGTGTCGACCACAGCAAACTATGGCAAGTTCTTAAAGAAATGGGAGTGCCTGATCACCTCATCCGTCTCCTGAGAAATCTCTATGTGGGACAAGAAGCTACAGTTAGAACTGGATATGGAATAACTGATTGGTTCAAAATTGGGAAAGGAGTACGACAAGGCTGTATATTGTCTCCCTGCTTATTTAACTTATATGCAGAATTCATCATGCGAAAGGCTGGGCTGGATGAATCCCAAACCGGAATTAAGATTGCCGGAAAAAATATCAACAACCTCAGATATGCTGATGATACAACCTTGATGGCAGAAAGTGAGGAGGAATTAAAGAACCTTTTAATGAGGGTGAAAGAGGAAAGCGCAAAATATGGTCTGAAGCTCAACATCAAAAAAACTAAGATCATGGCCACTGGTCCCATCACCTCCTGGCAAATAGAAGGGGAAGAAATGGAGGCAGTGAGAGATTTCACTTTCTTGGGTTCCATGATCACTGCAGATGGTGACAGCAGTCACGAAATTAGAAGACGCCTGCTTCTTGGGAGAAAAGCAATGACAAACCTAGACAGCATCTTAAAAAGCAGAGACATCACCTTGCCGACAAAGGTCCGTATAGTTAAAGCTATGGTTTTCCCAGTAGTAATGTACGGAAGTGAGAGCTGGACCATAAAGAAGGCTGATCACCGAAGAATTGATGCTTTTGAATTATGGTGCTGGAGGAGACTCTTGAGAGTCCCATGGACTGCAAGAAGATCAAACCTATCCATTCTCAAGGAAATCGGCCCTGAGTGCTCACTAGAAGGACAGATCCTGAAGTTGAGGCTCCAGTACTTTGGCCACCTCATGAGAAGAGAAGACTCCCTGGAAAAGACCCTGATGTTGGGAAAGATGGAGGGCACAAGGAGAAGGGGACGACAGAGGATGAGATGGTTGGACAGTGTTCTCGAAGCTACTAACATGAGTTTGGCCAAACTGCGGGAGGCAGTGAAAGATAGGCATGCCTGGTGTGCTCTGGTCCATGGGGTCACGAAGAGTCGGACACGACTGATGACTGAACTGACAACAACAACAACAAAATTCCCCAGGAGCATATTGATTACTGTATATTGTCAGCTGCTTAATTCTACATCCTGAGACCCTGTCTGCACTCTATGTTCAAAGCAGTATCATACCACTTTAAGCAGGCATGACTTCTCACAAAGAACCTGGGAACTGTGGTTTTTTCAGGGTGCTGAGAGTTGCAAGGAGACCTCTGTTCCCCTCAGAGAGCTACTGTTCCCAGAGTGGTTTAACAGCTGATCCCTCTTTCAAGAGAACTCCCGGAAGCTGCCTTATCTCAAGTCAGACCAATGGTCTATCCAGCTCAGTATTATCTATGCTGACTGGCAGCAGCCCTTCAGGATTCCAGACATAGGCCTATCACAGCCCTACCTGGAGATTCCACTGGGGATCAAACCTTGGGACCTTCTCCATGCAAGGCTGACACTCTCCCAAAATCGGCTAAGAGATTCCCTGTGGAGCACATATCATGTCTCTCTGGAGCTTTCCTTTTCCTCCTGATTAGCTTTCTGAGGGCCCTGTCTTGCCAGCTGTCTCTTTGATGGCACATTTCTGAGGGCAGGCAAAGCTTTGCAACTGGAGTCTAAGAGGATTTCCACTCATTATCCTTGCATTCATGCCCTTCATTTTCGTAATGCTGCCCATGGCTGTGTTAATGGCATCCTATTTCCTCAGCCCAGAGCAGATCCTCAGGGGACAGCCACTGCTTGTCAGCCTTGGTGCGTTGGCGTCTGTGATGTGCCAAGGGACCCTATGCTCAGTGGGCCCCAAAATATCCTGGTCCACTAAAGATAATCTCTGGCTCCTGTCACTTTTCTGTGTCAGCTTATTCAGGGTGGGACAGGAAGATCCTCAAAAGCTTTCCTGGCATCTTTAAAGAAAGTGAGCACTCATTACCGCAGATTCTGGAGGAACTAAGATTTTCAATGTTAGTAGGAAAGTCTGGAAACCATGCCTTATGAGGAACAGTTGAGGGAGCTGGGTATGTTTCGCCTGGAAAAGAGGAAACTGAGAGGAGTTATGATAGCCACCTTCAAATATTTCAAGGGCTGTCACATGGAAGATGGAGCAAGCTTGTTTTCTCCTGCCCTGGAGGGGAGGAACCAATGGCTTCAAGTTACAAGAAGCATCAGCTAAACATCAGGAACAATGTTCTGACAGTAATTGCTGTTCAACAGTGGAAAGTTCTCCCACAAGAGGTGGTGGACTCTATCTTGGAGGTTTCAAGCAGAGGTTGGATGGCCATCTGTCATGGATGCTTTAGTTGAGATTCCTGCCTTGTAGATTCCTACCTCGGGGTCCCTTCCAACTCTACAATTCTATGATTCTAAGAATCCCCTCCCATGCTCCCATTCTGAGAAGCGGTATTGGAGAATTCCATTTAAAACAGGAATGAGTTGGGGCTAGTTAGCTATGCTCTTTACTGCTGCCAGCTTGGAGATTACCCTCTATTGGGAAGACCTTAAAGCCTAATGTCTGATGGGATGGCAAGGGGACGTTTGGGAGAAAGAAAGTCCTTCTTCACACAGCATGTTGTTGAACTATGGAGCTCAGTCCCACAGGAGGAATTGATGGCCGCCAATCTAGATGACTTTAAAAGAGGATTGGACAAATTCATGGGAGAGGGCTATCAATGGCTACTAGCCACAATGACTATGCTCCACCTCCATGGTCAAAGCCAGTGATTCTTCTGCCTACCAGTTACTGGAAACTGCAGGAGGGGATGTTTTTGTGTTCAGGTCTTGCTTGCTAGTTTCTCATTGGGGCATCTTTTTGGTCAGTGTGGGAGCAGACTAGATGGGACATCAGCTTGATCCAGTGGGCTCTTGTGCTCTTATGGGATCTGGCTGTTTCCAAACATCTAACATAAAGCAGAAGTGTCAGAGGCCAAACTAAACATAATCATGCTGGCAAGGGATGGCGCCCTGTATCAGCTATGCAAATAGAAGTGATGTCAACGTCAGACCTCCAGCTTCTCATGCTTACTTATGGATTGGCTACATCATAGAGGATTGAAGCCTTGGCAAGGCATTCAATGATCCAGTTATTTGACGTTGTCCCCACTCAGTTTTCCTTCTTATACATGACTGATGTATGTATGGATTTTGCTGGAGTTGGCCCATGTCATTTTAACATTTGCTTATTCATTTTATTTAATGACATTTACACACCACCCAACTGTAAAAGAGACACCCCCCCAAAAAAAGAACAGTTTAAAAAGAGAATGAAACAATAAAATTATTAGTAAAACCATTTAAAACAGCATTAAAAAATTAAAATCAGCAACAAACTAAAAAATTTTTAAAACACACATCCACATTCTAAACATCTTAGGTAGGCTTGTCTAAGCAAGAATGTTTTCACCAGGCACCAAAAAGAGTACATGGAAGGCACCTTCCCAGCAGACAGTGAGATGGATCACTGGCCAAAGTGGAAGAAATTTGAAGGCCCTTGGTAGTTGCTTTGCATTTGGGGTGTGGAATGTGAGATGATGTCAGTTTGCCCTTTGCCTCAGGCAGCAACATGTCCTCCTGGCAGGGACTGTGGGGAATGTTGGAAGTGTGTGTGTGTGTGTGTGTGTGTGTGTGTGTGTGTGATTCCTGGCAGTTGGTCACCATCTTCTCCTCACCAGAGTTCCTCTCCTTCCTCACAGCCGCACTGTCTTGCAGGAAGTCCTGGAGACGGACCTCAGCAATGAAGCCTTCCCTTTCTCCACTCACAAACTGGTGAAGGCTGCGGGGTGCACGGTAGGGATCTCAGTGTGGATTTCCTTTTTTGCCACGGCAACTCAAAGTAACTTACGATATTTTGTGCCAAAAAAACAAAAAAAATGCATACATTTACATCATCATAAAAAACCAACAAATTAAAAGATAATTCTTTTTTTAAAAAAACTACATTAAAACATCTCACCTGTGCCAAAAGGCAATACAGTAGATAATTAAAAGCCAAAGGCCTGATGAAATTGGAATGTTTTTACCTGGCGCCATCATTGCATATATTTGGATGCCAGATGAACCTCCCTGAGCATTCCATAAGTAGGGAGCCACCACTGAAAAATCCCTATTCTCGTATTCCTGTTATTATTATTATTATTTCATAACCCGACCTGCACCATAAGGTCCTAGCATGTGGATTGCAGTCATTTAAAAATGCAATAGAGAGAGACTCCCTTATCCTTACCCTCATCCTCTGTATACAGTGGGAAGGATCATAGCTCATTGGTAGATGATCTGCCTTGCATGCAGAAGACCCCAGGTTCAACCCCCAGCATCTCCAGGTAGGACTGGGGAGAACTCTTGCCTGAAACCCTGGAGAGCCACTGCTAATTAGTGCAGACAATATAGAGCTGGCTGGACCACAGATCTAACTTGGTATAAGGCACTTCTCTCTGTTCCGTTGCCTTATAGCTGGCAAAATAATTTTCCTCTGGCAGAGGATTTGCCTTAAACAGAATTAAGTGGTGTGATTTATTTGTTTGTTCTTTTATCAGGATGGATATAGAGCAGTAAGCAGAGCTACCCCTGTTGAATTTCTTCCTGCCTTGTAGTTGTTAAAACATGGCCAGGAATTGGATGGGGAATAGGCTAAAGCCTAGTGAAGAGAGACACTGAAGTTGGTGGGCTTAAAAAAAGACAAACGAGGAGTGGGGGTTAATTCTCAAAAGACATGTCTAAAATGAAAAGCAACTAGAGTAGAATTCTCTGCTCAAAAGAGCAACTCCCTCAGCAGCCATGGGGTGGGAAACTGAAAGCGGATTGTGGGTTTATTTTGAGCTCCCCTGACAATAGAACCTTGGCTGGGAGCTGTCACACTCTCAGTGGCGCAGCAAAGCATTTCTGAAGGTTGACAATCTAATCAGGAGGGGTGTGAATGTTCAGAGTTTTTTTGTAGGTGGGTGGGTGGCTGGAAAAGAATTAACCCCTTTTTAAATTTTCAGAGTTTAAGCTCAGAAAGCAGGGCTAGGAGAGGAGAAATTGCAGTTATTTTGCCACATGCCACAGAGCTGAAGAGTGATTGGAAGGCATGTGGGTTTGGGGGATGCTGTCAGGATAGATGCAGGAAGCTGCCACCAGGTTGTTGAGCTTGCATAGGCTAATGTTGCTGGATCTGACTGGCAGGAGCTCTCCTAGAGACCCTTATGACCCAAGATCCTTTTGGCTGAAGCTGGTGATAATTGAGCATGGTCCCTCATAAATGTTACTACCTGTTTGCGTCTGAATGCCAGTTGCTGGGAATCGTAAGTGCGGAGAGTTGTTTTTGTGCTCTGGTCCTGCTTGCAGGTTTCCAACTGGGGTATCTGGTTGTCCACTGTAGCAGAACAGCTGACCCTCTGGCCTGATTGATCTATTGTGATAGTAGGACCTCTATGCCCAGAGAAAGTCTACCTTTGGATGCCAAATGTTGGGGTCCTGGTTGAGGGCTTTTCAGAAGAGGCATCTGGTTGGCCACTGTAAGAACTGGATTCTGGACGAAATGGCCCATTGGCCTGATCCAGCAGCCAGGCCCTTCTTATATTCTCTGACAGCTGAGGGACTCTCCATATGGCCAATCAAAGCTGATAACTTGACACTTCCTTCCATGTCTCACTTTGTTCCCTGTCCTTAATAAACGGATCTGAACAGCTATCCTCCGCTTAGGAGCCCATGAATATTTCATCTGGCTAATCTAGATTAATGCAACGTGTCGTGTTAAATGATCATCTCCGGAGGAAGGCTTAGAAATCAGCAGGGCTGACGGCTCCATTCCTCCGGGTGGTTGGGGATTGGGGGGCTCTTCATGCTGCTGACAGGCCCCCATTGTGCTGGTGTAATTGTCAGTGCCTCATTCCCTTCCAGTGGTTTGATGGGACTCAACGATAGGAAATAAATCTGCTATTTTAAAATACATCCCGTGGGGAAATTCAGGGGACCAGAAGAGCAAGGAGTGAAGGAGAAAAACAACTGTGAGGTGTCCCATTGTATTAACTCAGTTGCTCTGGTGACACGCCATCTTCTGTCTCTAGCACCAGTAGGCCAACTGTGGCAAAGTTAGAACAAAAAAATATGATTATAGATGGGTGAAAGGGGTGAAGAGCATGATGCACTGAATAAAAACCCAAGTTGAGACACAGGGCAGGTTCTCCCATTAGGCATGGGGTACTGGCCAAGGGTGGCTTTTCTTTCTTTCTTTCTTTCTTTTTTTCTTTTCTTTCTTTCTTTCTTTCTTTCTTTCCTTCCTTCCTTCCTTCCTTCCTTCCTTCCTTCCTCCCTCCCTCCCTCCCTCCCTCCCTCTCTTCTTTCTCCCCTCCACCCCCTGTGGGATAAATTAACTTCCTGACATATTCCCCAGGCTTTAAATGATGTGCTAGCACCCAGTAGGCTGCAGAGAGGTCAGGCTACTGGTGAGGTGATATTTGGAATAAATGAAAAGCTATTCCCAAGTGTCCCCCAGCCACTTCAAAACTAAGGCAAGGATGGGAAAACAACAATACCATTGTGAGAACAGAGTGCTGGGCTAGATGGTCCACTGACCTTATACAGCTTCCAAGTTCCTCTTTATGTTCCTATGTTCTTCCTTCTCAGGTCCGTGCCATGAGGCTGTCGTTTGTGGGAGAGATGGGCTGGGAGCTTCATGTCCCCAAGGAGCACTGTGTGAGGGTCTACCGGTCAGTTATGAAGGCTGGTGCCAGGCATGGCATCATCAATGCTGGCTACAGGGCCATCGACTCTCTCAGCATTGAAAAAGGTGTTTGGACAGTCCTTGCTTCTATCTGCAGTGATAGCCTGGAGACAGACTTCTATCTAGCTCAGATGTTGGGAAGCCTGCACTGCCCTTTCAATGCCCTCTTATCACCCCTGCCTATTAGCTTTGCTGGTTGGGACTGATGGGATTTGGAAATTCAGCAACATCTAGATGGCAGCAGAATGGGAAAGGCCAGCTAATACTGACTGTTCATGGTTTCCAAGCCCTTCCAGGAGACCCCAAGGATTGATGAACCTGGGACTTCTTGGTCCCATGGAGGGGGAACCCGTGACCCTCTAGATTTTAGGCGCCCTTATAATCCATGATCATTGGCCATGCTCAGTCCATCTGCACCTGAAGGCTCAGAGGTTCCCCATCCAAGCTCTGAAGCAAGGGTAGACAACATGATGTGCTCTAGACATTGTTGGACTTCAGCTGCTATCATCATCTCTGACAGTTGGCCATGCTGGATCTGATGAGGGTTGGAGTTTTCAAACATCTGAAGGGCCACAGGTTTCTCCACCCCTGCTTTCATGTTTTCAGTATGTTTTGAAATCCTGCTGGAATTCCTGACTAGTTGTGGTCATGGAGTGAAGATGCCACTGAAACCCAGACCTGGATAATAACTGGATAATCAGATTTCCTCTCTGAACATTATTTGAGTGTTGCCATTTTGGATCAGGCTAAGCCTTCTCAGCAGCCACTTTGATTCAAACTCTACTGGCAGCTGTGTCTGAATCTCTCTCTGTGTGTATGCCAAGAGCCCACAGTCATAATGGAGGCTACAGACTTCTTTGCCCTCATTCCATTCCTGTTTCCCAGACTTGACTGATTATTTCCCCATTTCTCAGGCTACTTATGAGCACAGAGATGTCATAGCTCTTAGGGGAAGGGTCATAGCTCAGTGGTAGAGCACATGCTGTGCATGCAGAATGTCCCAAGTTCAATCCCCATTTGCCTGGGAAAAGCTCCTTCCTGAGCAAGACAGGCTATTGGTCTGACTTGATAAATAGCAGCTTCTGTCGGTGGTTTTAGATAACTGAAATTGTATTTCCTATCTTGGAAATACTATTATTATCATAGGAGCCAACTGCTAGGGGCGGAGGGGTCTCCAGCTTCCCCAATAAAATATTTGAGGGGGCTGGGGCCCCTCAGAGTGATGGCATTGCCATTCAAATAATGTACATGCACCGTATCATGTGATCGATTACCTGCCCCCCCAAATATTTTATTATTGTTGCTATTTAATATTAGTAGTTGTAGTAGTTGTAATTGTTGTGTAACATTTGTAACATGCTTTTGCTCTGAGTAGGTTAGGTGCTGGAAACATGGATTTGGTGGGCTGGTAGGAAGTTGTCTCTCTCAGAATACGCTTGGATGAAGCCCAATATCTTTCAATATGGGTTTGGATGAAACCTGATTGTCCTATAAGGATTATCTGAGGGAGAATGTAAAAAAAACTGGGCACTTTCTAAGTTGACCTGGGTGGAGGGAGTTTACTTCCCATTGTCAGGGAGTCATCTCTATGTGGTCTGTCTGTGAATATTGTGTTTCTTCTCAGGCTATAGGCACTGGCATGCAGACCTCCGTCCTGATGATACTCCCCTAGAAGCTGGCCTGGCCTTCACATGCAAGCTCAAAACTTGTACCCCTTTCCTTGGGCGGGAAGCCATTGAGGCTCAGAAAGCAGCTGGAATATTCCGCCGCCTCGTCTGCTTCACCACTGATGAGTGAGTAGCCCACTGGTAGGCAGCTGCATGTATCTGATGGCATCTAGCTCAGCATTTCTGATCAGACTCCCAAGTTGGCCTTCAGGCCTCTCTAATTTGCAAAAGGACAAGGACTGTCACTCAGATGGTAGAGCACATGGCTCTCCAGGCAGAAGTGTGGACTCCACACCATCTCCAGGCAGGGCTGGGAATGTCCCTTCCTGCAACCTTGAAGAGTCAGTGTTGACAATACTGAGATGGATTGATCTAAGTCAGCCTCCTCCATTGCCCTCTGCAGATGTCAATGTCAAAACTTCTCCAGATCTTTGCAATACAACTGCTACTTCCTATCTTGAAGAAGTGTGCATGCACACTAAATCTTATACCCAGAAAAAAACTTAGTTGGTCTCTAAGGTGCTACTGGAATTATTTTAATTTTTAATTTATTTATTTCATCTGTGTCAGACCAACACAGCTACCTACCTGAAATCTAGAATTGCTACTTCTATTAGGTATCCTATAATTGGAATCAAAGATCTGCAACAGGCTAGTCCATGTTAGTCCTACTCAGAGTAAACCCATTAAGCTGATGCACATTTCTAACTTAGCTCCACTGATTTGTAATGGGTCTACTTTAAGAAAAACCTATTCACAGGAAAAAAAAAACATATATATTGGAAAGTTGCCGATCACAATGCATTTGGACACCTCTTAAAGGGTCGTAACCAAGTTTTGCATGATAGTTCATAATATTGAGAACCAGGTTTTCATCCGTGATTGGGTACAACTGGACACTATTTTGAATCAAGATGATGGACGGAACCTTTCAAAACTACCCTGATTTTAACCAAATTTTGTACAATGGTTCCTGAACCAGTTTTTATCTATGTTTGGATCCAATTGGATGCCATTTTGAATCAAGGTGGCAGACCGAACCTTTCAAAACTGCCCTAATTTTAATCACTGATTTTAAAAATGTACTGACTTTTGCATTTCTTAGAATTCCTGGGCAACATACTGGGTGTGATGCTGCTAGTGTTGAATGACTGGATGTTTTTGATGGTTCACGTTTCATGCAGTTTAGCAATTACCTTCATTTAGAAGTGGGTGCATCATGGGTATTTTAATTTCTGAACAAGTTTGATGGCTAGTGTGCAGCACTTTTTAGCACTGACTGTTTCTGACAGCTGACAGATCTCATATCCAAAGCCTTCTAAAAGGAACAGTAGATGCCAACAGCACTTGAAATACCGAAGCAAAGATTTTGAAACGTGCCCCTGGAATTGCATTCAACCTTTTGACGCAAAATTTTTTTACTTTGTGAAATTCGGAAATGATAAAGCTGGGAGAGGATATTGTGTTGGATACTTGCAAATGTTTGTTTATTCGATGCTCTAGTTTCTCTCCTCAGTTCCTGAATTTGCAGCAAGGCAAGTTTCTGACATCATTTGCCCTCTGCCATAAACTTGCATCATACCTGATGCCTTTCTACCTAATGGCTTTCTCTCCAGAAAAGTGCCAATGTTTGGTTTGGAGGCCATCTTCAGGAATGGAAAAGCTGTTGGGCACATCCGTAGGGCGGACTTTGGACATGCTATCAACAAGACAATAGCTTATGGCTACATCCGGGATCCTGATGGTGGACCGGTGAGTCTTGGAAGGAGCACATCTCCAAGTTGCCTTGGGATGAGTGGGCAATTCTGTATTCGGTGCTAGGAGTGCAAATTATACTTGAAAATGCAGAATTTCTGTTCCTGCCTTTTAAAAAAAAGCCTACACACAAAACCAAGGTGTACAGGGACGGATATCCGG
>OFHU01003569.1:0-34348 GCA_900245905.1 Lacerta viridis
AAACAACTACTGAACCAAAAGCAACCCAAGATAAATATCTATTCTTATTTTTTAATGACTGGATAAACCACTCATTCAACACACATTGAGGGCTCCCGCCTCCTCCTCTGGGCTGGGGGGCAGAGAGCGCTGGTCCTGCAGTTGCAACTTCAGCTCCACAGCTAGTTACAGGGAACCAGGCAGAGGGCCTTGTCAGTGGTGGCGCCCTCCCATCAGATGTCAAAGAAATAAACAACTCTCTGACTTTTAGAAGACATCTGAAGGCAGCCCTGTTTAGGGAAGTTTTTAATGTTTGATGTTTTATTGTGTTTTTAATATTCTGTTGGGAGCTGCCCTTGGAGGAACCCAGAAGTGAAACTCTCCTGCCCATAATGAGTTGCTGACCAGGCAAGTCCTAAAGACTAAAGCCCTGGCGCCATGGGGGGCTGGTCCATCAGGACGAGTGGGGCAGCAAGCACAGCCTGCCCCCAGCAGCCCCCTGCCTGTCTGCCCCATTGCTCACAACCGGCCGGCCGGCCAGCTTCCTCCTCCTCCTCCTCTTCCTCCCCAGCCTCAGGGTTGCCCTTGTGCAGCTCAGCAGGGCTTCCCTCCTGCTTCGTCTGCTACGTACCTCATTCAGGGAATCCCATAAGCTTTCTAGGGAGCTGAGGGAGCTCTCCGGGGTTAGTGATGGCACCTGCAAGGAAGAGGGAGAAGTAATTTGTGTGGCATAAACAGTATCATGACCATTAAAATGTAAAAGAGGAGCAATTGAATTAAAACTCAAGGCCCCCATTAATATAACCCAGGGCGGGGGGTGGTCGTCCTTGAAAGGCCTCCAGCTGCCTTCCATTCTGCGGTTGATATGCCCCCCACCCCTTCTGCCAATCGTCCACTTAGGCCGCTGCCACCTACCCAATCCAGACTCAGCAGGTCCATGTGTGGCCTCTTGGTCTCCTCCTTGCCACCATCCTCCTCCTGCGGGGGGCTGCCTGCTTCGAAGAATGAGTTCCAGAGGAGGAGAGGGAACTGAGGGAGGACAGGGAGCTGGATGGTGTAATTTTCGGCACCTGCGAGGAATAGATGCAAAAGACGAGCAATTAAAAACAAAACCAAACATTAAAACTCAAGCACCCATAACCAGCATCACATTATGTAACCTCTTCCCTCCCCATCCCTCTTTCCTTTTGTGTTGCATCTTTCCGTTTGACAGGCTGAGGGCAGGGGAAGTGCCTTGCATTTTACTGAGCTGCAAGCTGCTCTGGGAGCCTTTTCACTGAAGGGGGGGGTAGAAATTATTATCGTGGTAGTACTAATTAATAAATTAATTAATATAAAGCCGGGGGGAGGTCGCCCTCATAAGGCCTCCAGCTGCCTTCCATTCTGCAGTTGATATGCCCCCCACCCCTTCCGCCAATCGTCCACTTCGGCCGCTGCCACCTACCCAATCAGGACTGAGCAGGTCCATATGCGGCCTCTTGGTCTCCTCCTTGTTATCATGATCTTCCTGTGGGGGGCTCCCTGGCTCGTCCTCCTTCCTTGCCACTGTGTCACACAATTCTTCACCCTCAGACTGCTGGCAGTGACAGGACCCCAAAGGTGGTGGCAGTGGTGATGGGGAGAGAGGAGAAAGACAACAGCCCAAAATGAGACAGGGAGGAACCCAGAACCCAGAACTCTCCTGCCCGCCTTGAATCACTAGCCAGGGAAGCCCTAAAGCCCTGGCGCCATGGGGGGCTGGTCCATCAGGACAAGTGGGGCAGCAAGCACAGCACATTAACTCTCAAGGCACCCATAATTTAAAACAGCAGAACAGCGGCATAGGGGTGCCCGCTTCAACACGGGGGTCCTGCGGGCGGGGGAGGCGGCCTGGAGCCTCCCTCTGCCACCGCCCCCTCAGCTGTAGGGCGGCCAAGCCTGCAGGCTCCCAAGCCACCACGTCACTCCCAGCAGAGACACGTGGCTCGGGGATGCTGCAGGCCCCCCGGAATGTACCGACCCCCCTGGTGTGGCGCCCAGTGCCAGCCGCATTTTTGACTCAACTGAAAAGTTTGGTAAACCCAATTTATTTATTATTTAAGCTGGGCTTTTTGTCATTTTGCCACCCCCCTCCGTGATGACACCTGGGGCAGCCCCCAACCCCCCCCACCCTCCTTTCTCTGCAACTGCAACAGAATAAAAGGACCCAAAACCCCCTTAGCAATTTCCTGTGGTTCCTCTCACCATTTCTGAGTTCGCGGAAAATCTTTCTCGCTGTCAAATATGACGTAGCAGGGAAGCCACCCAAACGCGGTTTGGCCTAGTCTGAGGTTGGCTTCAACTGCAAAGTGAGGTGGGGGTTCTGAGCCGATGTCAAAGGTTCCGATCAGTCCATTTTCTCTACGTGGAGGGGGGGCCTGTTTCCCCTTAGGGTGACCGCTTAGTACACCCCCCAAGAGAAAAAGAAGAATAAAAGCGGAGAAATCTTTTAATTCTGTAGCAAGAAAGAAAGAGAGGCAGTTTTCTTTTCCCTGCACTCCTCCGTTGTAACACTTTTTCATTATTATTATTATTATGATGATGATTAAAATAGATTTGGTGAACACTCATATCAGAGTGCTCTGTAAATTGATAGCCATAGTCTTTACATACTAACTTTTTATGCTCTTCCACATCCGTTTAATGTTCCTAAACCTTTTTTTAGATTCTTTTCGCTTCTTTTCGAGTTTTATATATACTTTGTGTTTAATGCTTTTTAGCTTTCCAAAACGTTTTACACATTGTAAATGACTGTACCCCTTTACAGATACTGGTCTACTACTGTAATAAAAAAATTGATTGATTGAAATGCAGTGATTGGACTGTAATGTAAATGTAATGTATTCCCCTCCCCCCAAATTAATAATTCATTGCTCATTAATATAATAATAATGGAATAAGTCAAGCCAGAGGCTCCTCCCAGCTTTGCCTTTCCCCGCCCAGTGGGCGTGACCACTCATCACTAAACCCCGCCCCGCCCCGCCTCTCCCCGTTTTCCAAAGCCACCTTTCGCGACCTATTGCCTTCCCCGGCTCCATTCCTCCCGCCTCCTTTCACAATGGCTCGCCCGGATTGGCTTAGGCAGCCTGCCACTCTCGCGAGCACAGGAGCTCCCCCTCCCCTCTCTTGCCGCTTGCCTCGCCCGCTCCGGCCCACGCCCTTGCCCCACGCTGATTGGCCAGAACGTGGGCGTAATGGGCGTGGCCCGGGGAATAGCGGGGGGGGGCTAGCCCGGAGGGAGGCGTGGCGACAGCGTCAGAAGCAGCTGGAGGAACGATCGCGAGCGAGCGCACCTGAGGGGAGGGGCTGAGTCCTCAAACAAGGGGAAAATGGGGGGAGGAGTAACTGAGTTGGACCCCCCCCCGTTTCAAAACAAGCAGGTAAAAGTATCAGTTACAGGTGGGTAGCCGTGTTGGTCTGCCAGTCAAAACAAAATAAAAAGAATTCTTTCCAGTAGCACCTTAGAGACCAACAAAGTTTGTTCTTGGTATGAGCTTTCGTGTGCATGCACAAGTATCTTCATTGTTATAAAGGAGTTAATGATTTGTCTGTACATCAAGGCCGTGCAACATAGCGCACAGCGATCCCCTCCGTTTCCTCCTTTTCCCCATTCATAAAGTGCTTGACCAATCAACAAGCGCCGTTCCTGACAGCGCCCTATTTCCTTTGGCAATCAATTCAGATTCCGCGCGGGATCAGGAGAGGTTGCAAAACAGCGCCCTCTAGCGGCGACTGCGCTGGTACTGCAGCTGCCCAAGCTTGCCTCTGCAAAGCAGCTCAGCTCAGGTTTGCAGGGAACCCCCGCTGGGCAAGAGCGGAAGTGCGAAGAAGCCATGGACACTAACGGGCTGCATTGGATCGATCCTAGATTTAGTAGCGATATTTAGAAATCAATAATAAATCATTCCAGTGACGGGTTTTTTTTATACTTCCAAGGTTGCCTTATTCAGGGAAAACATGGTCATCCGAGGAGGGCCTTGGGGCTGAGCCAGGCATTGCCATAATCTCTGAAGAAGAAGAGGAGGAGGAGGAGGAGTTTGGACTTGATATCCCGCCTTTCACTCCCCTTAAGGAGTCTCAAAGCGGCTCACATTCTCCTTTCCCTTCCTCCCCCACAACAAACACTCTGTGAGGTGAGTGGGGCTGAGAGACTTCAGAGAAGTGTGACTAGCCCAAGGTCACCCAGCAGCTGCATGTGGAGGAGCGGAGACGTGAACCCGGTTCCCCAGATTACAAGTCGACCGCTCTGAACCACTACACCACACTGGCTCTCAAGCATATGGTCACGTCCCCACCTGCCCTATTGCATAAGGGTTAAGCCCCTCCATCCTGACTTTGGAGGGTCCGACACAAACCCATCCAGGAAACAATGTCCTCCCGGTCTCAGTGTATTGGAATGCTGGGAAAGACAAATGGGGGGTACTTGACATGGTCTAGAGGGTCAGAGATGGCAGGTATTTCCCCTTGTCTTACATTTTTGATTGACACAAAGAGAGAAGCATAGCCATCAGTTGAAGCTCAGTGGAGGAAGTTGGTATGTCATTGAAATAAATAAATGATAAGATGATAAGAAACAAATGTCAGCATTCAGCAGCAATCTATATATATAAAATGCAAGTGTCTCTGCGTCCAGTCCGTGTGTCTCTGGGTTTGCGCTACTGCGCATGTGCCCCAGGGACACAGGGATTGGATGGAGAGAGATTGCGCGCGAGCGGCGTCCGCAGTTCAAGCGGGGCAGTTGAATCCGAACGTCAGCGCTCCAGAGGCCGAGAAGAGACTGAGAGGGGAGGCCACGCTGCTGCTCCCGCCGCTACACCCTTCCTTGACATCCGCCAGCCTTGGGGAATTCTGGCGGGGGCCTTGGGGAATTCTGGCTTAGCCTTAGCGTGCGCCCCCTTGCCTTGGGGGGCATCATCCTGCGTGCCCGCCGCCCTCTTTCCCCCTTCACACAAAAATGCCTCCCCAAGCCCCACTTCTCCCAAATGTGGGGCAGCACCTGCCGCCCGGCCCCTTTCCAGCGCGCGGGGCTTACTCACCGGGACTCAGGCACACGAGGAGGAGGATCAGCGCGAGCGCAGCCCACGAGAGCGCCCGCCGCCCGGGCACCATTTTGCCGGGAATCTCCATCCAGCCGAGTTTCGCCTGGCGCTGCTCTCTCCCTTCGCATGCAGGGAGAAAACCGAGAGGCAGCTGGTGCTCTGGACGTGGGGAGGAGCCGAGGAGGGTCTTGGGCCGGAGGGGAGGGAAGGAGGGAGCGCACGAAGCAGCGGCCCCAACAACAAGCGGCGGCGACGGCAGGGCGCTGAGCCCTCCCGCGCCGCCCGCATCCATTTTGGCCGCCGAGCGGCCTGATCCCGGTCTCCCGCGGCCCGCCAGGTCCAGCGGGAGGCCCCAACGACCCGTGGCAGCAGCGGCCGGGCCCTGAGCCCTCCCGCGCCGCCCGCGTCCCTTTGGGCCACCAAGCGGCCTGCGAGGCCCAGCGGGAGGCCCCAACAAAAAGCGGCGGCGGCGGCAGGGCCCTGAGCCCTCCCGCGCCGCCCGAATCCATTTGGGCTGGTGAGCGGCCTGATCCTGGACTCCCGCGGCCCAGCGGGGGCCCCCAACGAACCGCGGCGGCGGCGGCCGGGCCCTGAGCCCTCCCGCGCCGCCCGCATCTGTTCTAGCGCCCGTTATCTTAACGGGCTGAAACCACTAGTCATACAATAAAGACGACAGCGTAGAGCCCTCAATTATGCCCTAAATCACAAGGTTGCTCTGGTGAACAAAAGTGAGAGAAAACTTGCACACCACATAAATATCTTAAATAGTAATGAACAAATTATTTTTGCCCCTCTTTCCCTGTTACACATTATTGTCTCATGATCTCCCCCACATCAGCATAGATTTTCAGAATGTAGTTGTACACAGCTGGTTCACTAGAGGACAGCTTACTAAACTCTCATTCTTATAGTAATTCAACCTGTAGCATTCCAAGGAAAGGTGCTATGTAAATTTAATAAATAAAGGTCCCGAGAAAGCTCACTTCTTTCTTTCTTTCTTTCTTTCTTTCTTTCTTTCTTTCTTTCTTTCTTTCTTTCTTTCTTTCTTGAATCTGTATACCGCCCTATACCCAGAGGTCTCGGGGCAGGTCACAGAACAAAATTAATATATAAAACCAGAAGATATATAATCAAAATTAAAACAACAACCCAATAACTCCCCCTCCCAAAGAACCACATTTTTGTGTTAAAAAATGTTTAATAAATATTATATTTTTTTAAAAAAGAACCGCATTTTCAAAGGGCAAAGGATGTCAATCAAATCAACCAAAAAGGAACGTTTTTGCTTGGTGTCCAAAGGTGTATAATGAAGGTGCTAGGTGAACTTCCCGGGGGAAAGCATTCCACAGATGGGGAGCGACTGCAGAGAAGGCCCTGTTGGCGCTGCTGCTCCCCGTCTGTACTGCTGTTTGCGCGCGGCAGCCTTTCGAGTTTTCGCTCGCTCTGTGGCTCATAAGGTTGCAGCAGAAGCAGCAGCGCCAGCATGGACGGACTGCACATGTGCGGGATGGCGCACATGCGCAATCCATCTGTGCTGCTGCTCCCGCGGCAATCTTACAAGCCGCCGAGCGAGGCATTTTTAGCAGGCGGTGAGGCTCAGCTTGGGAGTCACGGGGGGGGGGGTGGCTGCCAAGTGTCACCCCCCTCCAGGCTGGAACCCTGGGCATTCCGCCCCCAACGCCCCCACCTTGCTCCGCCCCTGGAGGGGAGAGCCAGAGTGAATGCAGCTTGTCAGCTCAGACTCTGGCTCGGAAACAGAAACACAGACGGTGCTCGGTCACGAGACATTACGAGAAGCGCGAAAAGGAAAGGAAGAGAAGGTGGGGGTTTTCCTGTTGGGGGAAAAGGGGGCGGAGCTCAGATCCGGCAACTGTGCTATTGGAAGATGACGAAGCCTAGCTGATCTCTGACCCGAGGCTTGTTATTTGACTTATAAATCTGAAATAATTAAATGCCGAATCCGTCTCGCTTGTGTGAGAGAGACCCAAGCCATTACATCATCCAGTCCATTACCGAGACACTGGTCCAGCACTTCCACTGCCTCACCTGAAGATGTAAAGGAGAAATAGGGCAGAGTGTCATCGGCATATAGCTGACAAACCTCCGGATAAACGCACCCAGCGGTTTCCTGTAGATGTTAAACAATGTCGGGGGTAGGATTGAGTCCTATGGAACCCCACACTGAAGATTCCCAGTGCTGAAAAGCATTCCCCAAGTAAGACCGCCTGGGAGCGACCTGTCAGGTGTAGTACATCTCTCCCACCCAAGATTCAGCACGCTGGCAGCTTCATTACTTTCAGATTTATTCAGCAATTGCAGGGTTTCAGCAGTCCGAGCCACCTCAGCTCATCCGTCACTGTCGGAGTCAGTTGACACGACTAGATTCCGTTTCCTGCCAAGGCAGGATTTCCCCCACCACCACCACTTTCTCCCCCACCTCCTTCCGGTCTCACGCTGTTCTGATAGCCACATCTTCCTCCTGCTTTTCGGAGACCCTGGCACAGCTAGCGCCTCCTCATCTGGAGTGGAGTCTAACCCTCTCCTTTCTCCTGCACCCTGCTCTTTCAGCTCTGTGCTGCTTTGAGAACTCTCAGGCAGCATTCCAGAGCTAGAGGGGCTTATCTCACATTCACTGTGTGAAGGAACCAAAACAAAATCAAAAATTCTTTCCAGTAGCACCTTAGAGACCAACTGAGTTTGTTCTTGGTATGAGCTTTCGTGTGCATGCACACTTCTTCAGATACCAGATCTGAAGAAGTGTGCATGCACACGAAAGCTCATACCAAGAACAAACTTAGTTGGTCTCTAAGGTGCTACTGGAAATAATTTTTTATTTTGTTTTGACTATGGCAGACCAACACGGCTACCCACCTGTAACTGAAGGAGCCAAGTTTCTACTCCCCTCTGGCTCTCCTCCCTCCTCTTCGGATTCCTCTTTGTCTGTCAGAACGGGAACGTCTCTGACCCAACCAGGACTGGTACCACCACAAAGCGGTTTAGAGAGTCTCTCCAGAAGGATACCATGGTCGATGGTATCGAAAGCCGGTGAGAAGTCGAGAAGAATTAACAGGGACATGTTTCTCTCTCTCAACAAAGGTCACCATACAGGGCGACTGAAGCAGTTTCTGTGACAAAACTGGGAATAAACCCCAATTGAAATGGATCTAAAAGAAAACTTCCTCAAGATACAACACAGATGGTATCTAACACCAGAGAAGATTGCCAAAATGAATAAAGGCTGCAGTAATGTATGTTGGTGATGCAACTCCGCAATAGGCTCTCTGATCCATATCTGGTGGGACTGTCCCAACATTAAGCAATTTTGGGAATTTATCTATAATTAAATGGAAAAAAAGTGTTTAAATATTCATTCAGGAAGCCGGGGGGGGGATTTTTATTGGGAACTCGCTGTACCCGGCCACGCGTTGCTGTGGCTTACTGTGTGAAATTGAAAAGAAAGGGAAGAGAAGGCGACGTTTTGAAGTTGTAGAACATCATAATATTTGAGGGTAGACTATATTTTGGACGCGGCCTGTCTCGGTGTCGGAGGCTGCTTTTGGGCCCAGCCTGGGTCTCAAGGCGGTGGCGGAGTCGGCGGAGGTGGCTTTTGGGGCCGTCCTGGCTCTCAAGGTGGCGGCGGAGTCGGCTTCTACACCTGGCCTGGCTCTGCAGGAGGCGGTGGAGGGTGGAGGCGGTGGGGGCATCGACTACGGTGGTTTGTAGGAGGAGGAGGAGGGGGAGCGTGGCGGGTGTGGTGTGGTGGTGAAATGAGATGACGTCTGTGGTTTTGACGTCCACTGGAGGGCGCTATATTGTTTTGCATAAAATCACGTTTTTACTGGCGAGAGGTGTGCTATCTGTTCAATGTAAGTATGCACAAATACTCCCAAATGGCCATGGAACGTTGTGTCGAAATTGCAATGGAATCGGTCAAGCGGTTACGGAGAAAGGTGATCGGTCACAAACACCCACCTTTTACATTTTTGTGTATTTAGATAATACCACAGAAAGCTTAAAAGAAGCCGATGAAGTATTGTATCTATACACAACTGTGGTTGCGAGGCTTCTGATAGCGAAAAATTGGAAGAGTGCCTGGATACCAGCCAAAACGGAATGGCTAGCCAAACTAATAGAATGTTATAACTCGGTTAAACTAATGGGAAATATTGGAAGGGTTTCAAAAGAAGAAATGGAGAAAGGGTGGAAAACATTTAAAGAATATCTAAAAAATTATATTGAAAAGTCAGAACTTTTATCAGATTAAGGCAAGTTCCGTGATTAACATAAGGAGAAAATGGAAGATGATGTATGTTAATACCATTTAGTCTTTATATAGTAATGAAGTACAGAATGATAAGAAATCTGTAAAGTTTACAACATGCAAAGGAAAATAGCGGAGACCTAAAAATATTACAGCTTATGTGATTGGAAGTCTGTCACATTGGGTGGTGTAGGGCGGTGGTGGGGTAGATTAAGGAGGGGGTATGTATAATTTGTATAATTATTGTTACATGTGTGTTTTTATTGTAATTATGTGTGTATGAATGAGTTTATGTAAAGGTTTTGGTATGTATCAGTAAAAAATCTTCGAACAAAAAATTATCTTTTTTTTTTTTTTAAGGATCCAGAAAATCAGTTTCTTCAAAAAGCGCCTGGATCTGGTCTGTGACCACGCGCTCCAAGACCTTGCTCAGGAGTAACTCAGTTACTTCCCTGATCAAGCAGTGCATGGATTTTATGAAATAGATTGGATTAAATAAATAAATATAGCTCAAGAGGAAGAGGGGCAGACTGCCCCCGAGTCTCCATGGACAAGGTGAAGGAATAGAGTTCAGGCCCAACATCGACCCAGCAGGAGGTGGGGGAACCGGTGGAGGATATCCTGCTGGTGCCGAACACGCCCTCCAGTGGGTCCAGCTGCCTCATCGGAAGAGGATTGAGCTGCAAGCTCAGTCTAAAACTACTGTGTTGTGTAAATAATAATAAATCTAAGTGTAATAAACCTGCCAGCTTGCCGTGTCTGGGTGTGAGAGGAGCATCGTAAACCCTGACAGCCGGAGAGCTTCCCTCTGTTGGAGAAGCCTTTCAAAGAGGGGGTGGAAATTCACTTGAAGTGGCTTCGAAGCCACCAAGGTGCTACTTCCCTTCAGGGGGAGAACCAGAAGGGATCAGCAGGGATCACGCAGCCCAAACCCACCCAAATTGGCCAGAGGGTGGGCTTGAGAAAACCCTCCACCTTGGAGGCTCCATCAGTCTCTGTCTCTAGCAGCCTCCAGGAAACAGGATCCCACCACCATGTATCCCATTCACAGTAGAATCATAGAATCATAGAGTTGGAAGAGACCACAAGGGCCATCCAGTCCAACCCCCTGCCAAGCAGGAAACACCAATAATGAGGAATGGTGTTTCTCAACATTCTTCATTTATTCATTTTTATTTATTCTTTCTTTCTTTCTTATTTGTTTGTTTGTTTGTTTATTTGCTGAATCCATATACTGCCCTATCCCTGGAGGTCTCAGGGTGGTTCACAGAACAAAATCAAAATATAAAACAACAATATATATAGAACCAAAATAAAAACAACTTAGAATAATAGAACCCCACTTAGGGCTTAATAATTGGGACTCCTTCATCTGGCTGCTGTCCATCCCTGACCGACCTCTGCTTAAAAACCTCCAATGAATCATAGAACGGGAGAGTTGGAAGGGACCCCAAAGGTCCTCTAGTCCAATCCTCTGCAATGCAGAAATCTCAGCTAAAGCATCCCTAATAGATGGCCATCCAACTTCTGCTAAAAAAAACCTCCAAGAAAGGAGATTCCATGGTTGGATCCAACTGCAGGGATCTTCTTTGGTAACAGTTCTGGCCAAACTTCGGCTAAAATCGACTTATATGCAACATGTTGTTTCTCCAGCTCTGCATCTGCCGCTTGAGCCGTTCAAGACTCCGGAAAGTTATTGTGATGAAACTTATTCCACTTAGAGTAATCATGACTACCTATTAACCATATCAATTCTGGAAGGGTCAACTAGTCCAACCCTGCTGCAAAGCAGGAATCTCAACAAAAGCATGCATGAAATAGGGCCTCTCAGTGGAGGCTGGGAACCTGGAGTGAATCCACTTCCTTTCTTAAAATATTGTGTAGTTTTTGTTTTGGATTTCCAAAGGAAAAGCTATTTGTTTTTGCAGGCACTTTCTGGGACTTGGAGCTGTATTTATAAACAGTTACTTTGCAGCAAAAGGAGGATCTCTCTCTCTCTTTGAGGGGCAGTTGCTTTTTCACCTCTGAATGTTGTCTAAGCATCTCCTGGGTCTCAACCTCCTGCAACGTAGCGTAATTATGAGGTGCAACCCTCTGAAGCCACTCAGAGACTATTGCAGTTAAGCAGTATATGCAGAGTGAACCAGCCCAGGTGAGGTAAACCTTGCCAACCCCTGGACCATTGTACAACCAGTTTTTTTTCTTTTCCTTTTTCCCTGCCAACAAATGGTTAACTTATGCCAGCCTCTGATTGGCCGTGGTTCCAGGAGGGAGAGTTTAAAAGGAGAGGATTTGGAGAGAGATAGAGGGTTGTTGTTGTTGTTGAGGTGGGGTTGGAATTGAGGTTGGAGAGGTTGGGAGATAGATAGGGAGATAGGCTTGGAGTCAGACTCTGAGACATAAAGAGAGAGTGAGGAGGGAGAGTTGGTTCGGGAGAAAACTTCCACTCCAAGTGTCTTGTAAAGGACAGAATGTGGGTGTCCTGCAGGAGTAACAGGTCAGAATTTTGCTGGGAGGCGGAGGTTGAGCCAGGAGAAGTGGGAGCTGAAAAAGAACATCCTACTTGGGTCTCCATCTAGTCTGGAGGGGAGAGGCTCTTCTGAGGAAAGAAGAGACTCCCAAAACCAGTGAAGGAAAGGGGGTGTGGTGAGCCCTTAAGACTTTTACTTCAAATGCCTCGGGAGCTGGATTTGTTCAAGGGGAGGGGAACGGAAAGAAAGTACCACCTTAGAAAGGAACCAAACTATAAAGCTGAAACATCTGAGAACGAATGAAAGTGATTTAGCTCTGTGTTCCTTTTTTTAAAAAAAATATTTTTATTGAATTTTACAGTTTATAAATTTTGTATTCAACATAAATCATAAAGAATTAAACAACCAAATACCCCATTCTGCCGCCACCCCACCAACTTCCCCCAACTTCCCCTCTCTGCTTTTTGGTAAATACAATACTGCTGCTTACATTCTTTATCTTAACTCTATAGTCATACATCTAATTACCTTCCCTCTTTAAATCATTTGTATCATTACATTAACAATACTTGTACAAATTAACACAACAATGCTTTCCGGTAGCCGTATCAGCGTTTCAACGAGCCAGTTGGATATCGGGGACTCTGACGTTGTGTACTGGAGGACCCCAAGCAGGAAGAAAATCCTTGCTCCCCAGACGCCGGATTGGACAGTCCCCTGAGCTTCAACTACGGAGCCTACAAAAGCAACTCCGCCTGGGGGGGGGGGCAAGGGTGAAGTGAGAATAAACAACCTCAAACATATGCAAAAAAAAGAGCGACTCTGCCTGTAGCTTCCTTGGGGCAGAGACCTGCCTGCAGGGCTGATGCCACACATTCTCGCCCCTCCTCCCAGCGCAACTGACAGAGCTTCTCCCTCTTCTTGCGCAGTTTCCCAAAATTGGATCGGAGAGCTTGCTGACTTCCCACGAAGCTGGAGAAAGTGATAGTTTTAGGGACTCCCCCAAGGAGCCAGGTGGTGGACAGAGCGAGAGGGGTCTCTACAAGAGCAGCCTGGCATCATCCTGGAAGATAATGGCAGCCAAGGGCCACCCCACAATTATTTGGCCAGGAGTGCTCTGCAGAGTTATGGGTGCCTTGAGTTTTAATGTTTGGCTGTGTTTTTTAAATACTCGTTTTTGCATCTTTTCCACGCAGGTGCCGAAACTATCACCATCCAGCTCCCTGTCCTCCCTCAGCACCCTAAGTTCCTTGTCCTCGCTGGACTCTTTCTTTGATTTGCAGAGTGAGGTACGTAGCAGATGAAGCAGGAGGGAAGTCCTGCTGAGCTGCACAAGGGCAACCCTGAGGCAGGGGAGGAAGAGGAGGAGGAAGCCAGCCAGCCGGCCAAGCCACCTTCTGGACTGGTTGTGAGCAAGGGGGCAGACAGGCAGGGGGCTGCTAAGGGCAGGCTGTGCTTGCTGCCCCACTCGTCTCAGTGTGGGCAGGAGAGTTTCACTTCTGGGTTCCTCCCAGGGCAGCTCCCAACAGAATATTAAAAACATGATAATACATTAAAAAAAACCTTCCCTAAACAGGGGTGCCTTCAGATGTCTTCTAAAAGTCAGATAGTTGTTTATTTCTTTGACATCTGATGGGAGGGTGCCACCACCAAGAAGGCCCTCTGCCTGGTTCCCTGTAACTTCGCTTATCACAGTGGGGGAACCGCCAGAAGGCCCTCGGCGCTGGTCCTCAGTGTCTGGGCTGAACGATGGGGGTGGAGACGCTCCTTCAGATATACTGGGGCAAGGCCGTTTAGGGCTTTACAGGCCAGCACCAACACTGTGAATTGTGCTCGGAAACGTACTGGGAGCCAATGTGCATGGATTTCCCCCAGGACAAAGCGAGTGGGGCAAAAATGTAGGGCAATCAGAGGAGGACCACCAGTGCCCTCTGCCCCCTGGCCCAGAGGAGGAAGCGGGAGATCTCATTGTGGCAGCGGGAGAGGGAAAGCAGGTAGGGTGTGGTGTGAGTGCGGATTCAGTAGTTGTTTTGTAAGTTATCTGTTTGCATGTGTTTGCAGGTGGAGGAACCCCATGACTGCTCTCCTGAAAGAAGAGGGCATGTAGGGCAGTCAGAGGAGGACCACCAGTGCTCTCTGCCCCCCGGCCCAGAGGAGGAAGCGGGGGACCTCATTGTGGCCGCGGGAGAAGGAAAGCAGGTAGGGTGTGGTGTGAGTGTGGATTCTGGGAGGTGCCTAGCGGGGCTCATAGCACAATGGCAGTGGCCTTGAAAGACAGGAGAATGCTCTCTCCAGGGAGGCTCATCTGGCACCTTCATTACTTATCTTTAGATGCCAAGCAAAGACGTTTCTCTAGAACAGAGCTTTCCAAACTGTGTGTCGCCGCACCTTAGTGCTCCTCCCAGGGCTGGAAAAGGGTTCGTTTAATTGAATCGCTGTGTTGCAAAATGAGGACTGTGTCCATAGTGTGTCCCCAACATGAAAAGCTTTGGCTCATTGAACAATCCACGGCCTTTTAAGCATGCTTGTGCATTGGGAGGTTGGCTTAAGAGTTCGTTTTCGTTTTTAATACATATGCTGTGTTTTGATTTTGTATTTTAATGCTGTAAGCCGCCCTGAGAGCTTCAGGTGAAGGACGGCATACAGATTTAATTCATCTGATTGATTGATTGATTGATTGATTGATATCATGCTGAATTGTTCACTTTTCTCACAGGTCTGCGACAAAGAGAGGCCTGCAAAGACCCCCAGCTGCCTCCCCCTCCGGTCCCTCTTCTCTTGGCTCCGGAGGGTTTTCCGAATGTCATCAGCGGCAGCAGCACCACCACGGAAGAGGAGGCTCTGCACAAGGCTGCGACACTGGATGCACAAAAATATCACTTTCGTGAGCAAGGGGGCAGACAGGCAGGGGGCTGATGGGGGCAGGCTGTGCTTGATGGCACACTCGTCCTCATGGACCAGCCCCCTCATGGTGTCAGGGCTTCCCTCGCAAACGACACAATGCAGGCAGGAGAGTTTGGCTTCTGGGTTCCTCCCTGTCTCATTTTGGGCTTCTGTCTTTCTCCTCTCTCCCCACCACCACTGCCACAACCTCTAGGCTGGTTCCTCTATCCTGTCCGTGCCAACAGTCAACCTCTGAGGACAAAGACCCACACGAAAAAGTGACAGAGGAGGGAAGCCCAGGCTGGGAAGCCCGAGTGGCCAGAGATCTTTGTAGCATCAGGCTAGGTTGTAGAGGATTCTGGGAAGCCTCTCCCCTCTTCCTAGCGCTGCTGACAGGTCTTCTCCCTCTCCCTCTGAAGTTGCTCGAAAGCGATATCGAGGACAATCAGGTTATTTTCATGAGGACCCGAAGCAGCAGGAACCCCTCGACCCCCAGAGAGTTGCCGGCTTTGACTCCTGGGGGGACTCCGGAGACCAAACGGATGTGGTACATTGCAGACAGAGGAGGAGGGAAGCCCAGGCAGGGAAGCCAGAGTCGCCAAAGAGATCCTTGTAGCATCAGACCAGGTTGCAGAGGATTCTGGGAAGTCTGTCCCCTCTTCCCAGTGCTGCTGACAGGGCTTCTCTCTCTTCCTCCGCAGTTCCCCGAAATGGATATCGGCTCAGACAGCTCCCTGAGCTTAGACCATGAAGCCGAAGAGAGCGACACCTTCTGGGACTCTGCAGACCTCAAGGACATGCGTGGCAGACAGAGGAGGCAACCTGTAAAGAGCTGTTAACAGAAGTAGAAGCTCAGTTAAAGTTGAAGGAGTTTGAAGATATCAGAGATTTACTAACAGATTGGTTTTAGTATTATCAATTAAATGATTTTTCAAACTTGATTAAAATATGGCTTTAGTACGGAGATATCAAAATTCAAAAAAGATCTGTTGGAAAATAATGTGAAATTACTATCTAAAATGTATAAATTGATTTTAGAATGGTATACTAAAGATGAAGAAGTTAAATCTGTCATGATACACTGGGCAAGAGATTTTGGTTATAATAAACAGTTTTTACAATGGGAAAAGTTAAGGAAGGAAAATTTAAAATTTACAGCTTGCTGTACGCTGAAGGAAAATTACATGAAAATGGTGTATCATCGGGACCTGACACCCAGTAAACTAGCAAAAACAGGTTGAAACACGTGTTTGAAATGTAAGAAGAAGGAAGGTACATTTTATCACATGTGGTGGACATGTGGGGTGGTAAAAGAATTATGAGAAATGATATATAATGAAATGGGAAAAAATGTTTAACATAACTTTTGTTAAAAAACCAGAAGCTTTATTATTAGGAATGACAAGTGCCGAACTATCAAGAGATAACAAGACTGTTTATGTATCATGTTCATGTTTATGTTTATGTATCTAGCGACAGCAGCACGGATGCTCCTAGCCCAGAGGTGGAAAGAAGACAAAGGAGCGACCAGAGAGGAAGGGCAGACCAAATGGATGGAGTACGCGGAAATGGCAAAGCTGAAATGGCAAAGCAATCAGGAAGATCATATTTTTACAAGAGACTGGAATGATTTTGTAACATATTTGGGAGACCACAGTAAGCAGTTGAAAACAGTAGCAGGAATATAACCAACACTTGCAAAGTAATGTGAACTTTGGGAATTCTAGATAATCACTGCATAGATTACAGCAAAAGATGCAGGAATGAAATATAAAAAGGGGGGGGGACAGAACCCAGGGAAGGAGGGTGGGAGGTCCGAAGGTTTGGGTAACCTGTTATCTTGTTTTTAATTGAATGGAATAATTGTTTATGTATAAATATTGTGTAAAAGAATTTTTTAAAAAATGTGTATCAAAAAATAATGGGAAGAAACCCCTCACCCCCCAGAGAGATGCCGGCTCAGACAGGCCCCTGAGCTTAGAAGCCTCTGAGGGCGTGCAGAGTGCAGGATCCACCCTGGAAGGCCCTTCTCTCTCTCTCCAGGGCTCACCTGGCGGCCCTGCCCCTGCCAGCCTCTCCTGCCTCTGAGGGCGTGCAGAGTGCAGCTGGATGGGCTGCAGGTGGCTGGTGTCACTGTGGCGGACGAGGAGGGTCACGTGGTTGGGCCTTTCTATGCCCTCGGAAGGGAAGAGGCCCCCTTCAAAAGGCCCTGCGACCCCCATGGGTGTCTGCTGGTGAGCGGTGGCAGTTGCAGTCTAGTTCCCAGCATGCACTGCCAGCTCTGTCAGGCCTACGGTCGATTCCCAGCATGCCCCACGCACGGGTTTCAGATTAATTTGAAATTTAACCGTTTTTCCAGTTTATAACTAAATAAATAAAACCCAAGGTGTCTTTTGTTAGGTTTCACTTATTAGCTTTATTAATAAATTATCCGTTTATTAGGCTTCATTTGATTTCCCTCACGTCCTTCTTCCCAGCATGCTTTGCTGCCCCTTCTCACAAACAAGGATCCTGTTTCCTATAATTGAAATCTACCCGTTTTTCAATGTATAACTGAATAAATAAACCACAAGTTGTTTGGTTTCACCTATTAGTTTTATTGATAAATTATCCTTTATTAGGTTTCATTTTCCACACGTTCTTCCCAGCATGCTTTGCTGCCCCTTCTTCTCACAAACAAGGATCCTGTTTACTATAATTGAAATCTACCTGTTTTCCAATGTATAACTGAATAAATAAATCCCAAGTTGACTTTTGTTAGGTTTCACTTATTAGCTTTATTGATATATTGTCCTTTATTAGGTTTCATTTCATTTCCCTCATGTCCTTCTTCCCAGCATGCTTTGCTGCCCATTCTTCTCACAAACAAGGATCCTGTTTCCTATAATTGAAATTTACTCCTTTTTCCAGTGTATTACTGAATAAATATACCCAAGGTGTCTTTTGTTAGGTTTCACTTATTAGCTTTCTTGATAAATTATCCTTTATTAGGTTTCATTTCATTTCCATCACATCCTTCTTCCCAGCATGCTTTGCTGCCCCTTCTTCTCACAAACAAGGATCCTGTTTACTATAATTGAAATCTACCCGTTTTCCAATGTATAACTGAATAAATAAATCCCAAGTTGTCTTTTGTTAGGTTTCACTTATTAGCTTTATTGATATATTGTCCTTTATTAGGTTTCATTTCATTTCCCTCATGTCCTTCTTCCCAGCATGCTTTGCTGCCCATTCTTCTCACAAACAAGGATCCCGTTTCCTATTGTTATAAGAATTTCCTGAAATGCTACTGCTTCATATGGAAGTCTGTGGCGATACGGAGACTCAATAGTTGATTCTAGGTTCAAAGCTCCGGTCGGGAAAATGACAGAGACCAACAACGTTGATCAGGCAAAACAATACTGATCCTTTATTTAGACACAGGAAAAAAAACTACAGCTGTAGGGTCCCTGCCTTCTAAGAAAAGGGAAAGGGCCCCGATAAATGGGAAACCCTAATTTTTATACCCTCCTATTCCCATACAATCCAATGGTGGCTGGAAGGCGTGAAAAACAAGGGTCTTACACGGAAATTGGATAGTTCATGGAAATAATGGGTGTCCTTTTCATGTGGAGGGGTGTCAAATGTTCTTCCCCTTATCTTCTTTTCTGGAGCGGACCTTTGAAATGGTGGAGCGATTAGCGACTGTCTGGAGTTCTCACACCTTTCCGGCAATGGCTTCCAATATGGGTGGGTGTGAAATTCATGTTCAGGATGTTTCTTCATTAATGAATAACTGGTTCCTATTATTTAACTGTCCATGTGTAATTGTGTCCTATCTAAGCAGACACAGTAGGTGTCACTGTGGTATAGGAGTGGTAGGTTTCAAACAATATAATTCTCTATTACAGAAGAGAAATCTAACATGGTTATAAAAATTACACTCTTAAAACATCTGTCAAATATAGCAAAACAATTCTAACGTATTGGGGTTATAGCATTAAGGTTACAGTATCAGCTAAATAGAAAAGAGATTCAGAAAGGGAGGTCTGACATAAACATTGGTTACACTCAGAAGGGAAAATTTTGTTGCATTATACATTGTTTCAAATAGAGAGCATCAGTGTATCAATAAAGCGATAAAGAGAACAAAATATAACTACAGTATCACTCAGCAGGGCAAGGGATATTTACAAGAATATTATGGTTTTTGAGTCTGACAGCTGTCATTTTGAGATGAGTTACTTCCCCCCCCCTTCCTATGCGAGACAATAGCTGCTAGCTCATCAAAGGAGCAGATTGACAGCCCTGCTGGGCTGTGGAAGTTGTGAATCGTTGCTGCCGGTGACCCTGAGGGGTGATAAGGTGATAAATTCCTGAGGGGTTGCAAATGGAATGAAGAGGAAGATGTTTGAAAGCTGTGCCAGTGGATCATGGCGTCGAAGATGAGGATTCTGGGAACTGGAGAATTGGGCCTCATCTCCAGTCCAGTTACCCCTCTCTGTTCATGGCTAAAATGGTAAAACTGGACATGCCCTGGCATCGCCCCCCCCCTTATGATTCTTATAACAGTAGCCTCATGCGTGGCTCGAGGCCTTCCCTCCATTCTCACCCTTCTGTTTGACGCATCGTTATTTATCATTGCAACAGATTCCCTCTGTTGTAACCTAATTAGTTTGAGAAGAGGAGAAATAGGGTCCGGTTTCCAAGGAGGAGTTCCGGAATTGTGCCCTGGAAAAACCCGAAATTTGTCGAGCCTTTCACCCACGCTGAAATAGACAAAGACGACACCGAAGCTGAAAGAAAAGAAAAGCGCAAGCCTTCCCGTTTATTCCTAAGGTCTGTTGCAAAAGAGGTTCCCAGTCGTGACAAACACAAAAAGAGAACCCCGACTTATGGTACAGGGGGGTTTATATACATTCTTGCTTTCATACAGGTAAATGACAGAAAAAGAGCAGGAAGGAAGGATTTTACATAAGGTGAATACATCTAATGGGATTTGACAATGGTGGTTGAGTGCTTTTTCCTGTCCATCCTTTGGCTAGATAATAGTCCATGTTTATCTCTGTTTGCAGGGTGGAGTCGGCGATCGGGATTTGCTGAATTGCAAATGTCCATGCTTTTGTTTATGAATAAAGGTGGTTGTCCTTGTTTATAAGTGACGTCTTGGTGTTTATTCCTTGCTGCTTCGGTAGTAGACCCAACAGGTGGCACTGTGGCGTAGAGGAAGCGTTTTGACAGTTCATGGAACGTTGATGAAAAGCTCATGAATGAGCGACGTATTTTATGAATGGCAGGAAGGGTATTTGGAGGAAGCTTTCTATATAATGCATTTAGATATAGGAAAATACGGATATACATAAGGCATAGAGTTACATTATGATACAACGCAGAAGGGGAGAATACATAGAGCGCAGGGACACATTTAGATATAATGTGGGAGATTCAGGGAATACATTCAGATACAATGTAGGAGATTTGTACAACGTATGGCATTTCAGAGCTAGAGAGAGGATATCTGATTTGATTTTGGGAGGGGGCTTTTTGCGCTGCGGAAAGGCGATGTCAGCGAAACGAAGTTCCTTCTTAGTCAGGACCCGGGTTAAGTGGTCGATCCAAGATGGCGCTGAGGTAAGACGCACTTGCCGGAGTTCCTTTTGAATCCTCCCTAAATTTGTGTTGTGGCTCCCAGCCTTTCAAGTTTTTGTTCTGAAGATTGTACCAGGGTGTTGGAGTTCACGCTAGGAGTTCACACTGCCGATAATTGTGAAGCCAGCATCGTAAATCAGTTTTAATGAGCAGATAATTGTATTCTCCGGCAGCCTTGGAAGCAGCTTTCGACTCTCTGGTTTTCCGCCAGCTCATGCCCAGTTGCCGAGAGTTTTTTCCTATTATTATTTTTATTACCTTTTATTAGCTTTTAATTACTGCTATTTTAAACGACTCAAAATGATGGGTCAAGGCAAACGCCTAAGAGATTGTGATGAGGCTTTGCCCTCCCCAAGAGCCAAACAACCAAAAACCGACCCCGCCGTGTCTGGCAAATGGAGTGGCCCCACTGAACACTGCCATATGGTGGAAACTCACAACCGTTTCTACCCACTAATGTCCTCAGAAACAACGTCAACACCAGAGGAATTGTTTTCACCTCAGATTAAAACTGCAAACGGCAAGCCTGGAGGAGAGAGTGTCCCACTGAAGGTGGTACAAGACACCGGAACTGAGGACTGCGCAAGACAAGAACAACATGAACATCTCCATCTTGTGGTCAGAACCCTTAACTGTATATTCAAGAAGATTGATGTGCTATCCTCCCAGCTATGTCACCTCGGGCAGAAAATTGATAACTTCTGGCTAAAGTCTAAGCCAACTGTAGATACGGGGGAATTGAAGCTCCAGAGAACCTTACCCTCAACCAAAAAAGGAAGTGTGATTCCTAAATATAGACCAAATCCTGCACTGAAACATCAAGCACTGTCCCTGCAACCCAAGAAAATCTGCCTAACATCTGGGCAGGGTCAGCAAGGTGGGGATTTTACCCACCTGGGCGTTAAATCAAACAGCGTCCTCGATTACCTTCTGGTTTCCAGGGATCTACTTAAGTGCATTTCCGCCTTTAAGATCGAGAATGTACAATCTAGTGATCATCTTCCCCTTGTAGCCAAGCTTTCCCTGAACTGGCAGTCGGAGGCTCATAGTCATGCGACCCAGATGGTAACCAACGCAACTCTCCAAGTAAGAGGAATCAAATGGTCGGAGGCCCAGGCTCAAAGGTATCAGGAATTCCTTCAAAAAGAAATTCTTGGGCTCCATCTCAACACAGGCTCTGCCTCAGACGAGCATAGCATAGTGTTGAGATGTTTCCATCATCTTACGACTGATCTCACGGCCTTCTTCAGGTTACCACCCCAAATAATAAACCGAAATGAATATACTTACGGTGCCCCCTGGTATAATTCTCAGTGCAAACAAGCAAGACAGCGCCTTCGTGCCATATATAATGTATATAAGACCTCTGGTGCATCTACTCTGCCAGCTAGTTATGCACAAGCCAAGCTAGCTTACAAACGCACACAGAAAATGGCCAAACGTGAGTGGCACCACAATCGCTGGCAGGCTTTGATCACTGCTTCAAAACCGCACAGATCCAGGGAATTCTGGTCTTTGATCAACAGAAGGGCGAGGAAATACCCAAGGGCAGTTATCCCTGCACCGACATGGGAATTGTTCCTCAAGAAATGCTTCTCACAGGCAGATGCTCCCTCTGCCCACCTGATGCATCTGTTTACCCACTTACCTATTTGGCCTCCCACCGATTCTGATGAAATAGCCAAGCTAATAACTCAGCTGAAACCGGGTAAAGCCCCAGGGTCCGATCTGATCCCTGCTGAGGCCATTAAACTACACCCAAAATGGTGGGCTGGCATCTTGGCCAAAACCTTTGATGCAATCAACGCTTCCGGCCTCATCCCCAAAATATGGAAGGAGGCCATTATAGTACCAATTCACAAAAAAAGGATCTCCAACAGAGCCGGAAAACTACCGTAACATCAGCCTCCTTTCAGTCATAGGGAAAATTTATGCCCGTTTTTTGCTGACTAAACTATTGCGATGGGTAGATGAGACTAACCAGATTGGCCATGAACAAGCAGGGTTTAGAACTAAACGCTCTACAACCGACCATGCGATAGTTCTTTACCATCTTGCACGGAAGTACTCCTCCCCTCCCCGGGGCTACCTCTGTGCCGCCTTCTTAGACTTAAAGGCAGCCTTTGACAGCGTTCCTAGAAATATCCTATGGGAGAAACTTGCAAAACAGGGTCTTGATAGAAGACTCTTATGGCTTATAAGTCAGCTCCACGAAGGTACCCTTGCCAGAGTGAGACTTACTCCTGCGGGTGACCTCTCAAATTCGATACCAATAAACAAGGGAGTTCGCCAAGGATGTATATTGGCCCCTGTCTATTTAACCTATTCATCAGCGACTGCGAACACCCCTAGTTAACTCATCTCTAAGAACACACGCCTAGACTAGCGAACTACCGCTGCCACTCCTTTTATATGCGGACGATGCAGTAATTCTATCTTACTCACGTGTTGGACTAACCAGGGCCTTGAAGATCTTTGCCACGTATTGTCAACTCAACCAATTAACTATTAACCATGTTAAATCCAAGATTCTGATTTTCTCCAGAAGTCGGAGATTATACAAATGGAAGCTTGGCGGAGCAAAAATAGAGCAAGTTCTAAAATTCCAGTACCTAGGAGTTATTTTTCAATACAATTTGGGGTGGAAAGCTCAAATTCAACACCTACTTAACAAGGCCAAAACCCTGTCATACGCGCTCCTCCGATTCTTTTTTTCGGATGGAGCTTTGCATGTTCCCTCGGCCCTAAAGGTGTTCAAGGCAAAAGTGGTTGCCGTGCTTGCTTATGCTGCCCCGCTTTGGGCTGCGATGACAGATCTTGCCCCTCTTGAGACGCTGCAAAATCAATTCCTACGTCGGCTCCTAATGCTCCCCCTGTGTGTAAGCAATGCAGCCATTCGCCTAGAATTGAAGATTGCATCCTTAGAAACTTGCCTGTGGAAGCAAGTCTTCAATTATTGGTTAACATTGTGGCATAGATTACCAAGCCACTACCTTGTCCAATGCTTATGGTGAGATGAATTCTCTAGCCTTTGGACTAGTAGAATTCATGCCAAACTCCTGAGTTATGGAATCTCTCCTTCAGATTCCCTAAAATTAGATCAAATTACTGCTCAAAGACTGATCCGCCAAAGACTGGATGACATCGATCTACAGCGAAATTATATGCTGGGGGGAGGTGTTTGTTCGCCCCAGAACATGGGTATCACCTTAACTTACTGCGTTCCATCATACCTCTCCTCCCTCTCGACTGTTGACCATAGACTGGCCTTCACCAAAGCGAGGTTCAATGTTTTTCCCTCCAACGTCCCGAGACATAGATTCTCAAAGGGCCAAGCCTCCGCCATGTGCGAATGTAATAAGGAGACACTGGAGTCTCTCCAGCACATTATGTTCGCTTGCCCCTTGTTCAACGTGCCACGGGCAAATTTGCTGGGATCAATCATACAGAAACTAGAGGGCACCCCACCAGAATTCCACCTCGCCCAAATCTTGCAGGATAAGGATACTCATACGACCCTGAAAGTGGCAAGGTTCCTGGTCGCTGTCCTTACCCAAAAGCGACGCCAAGGAGCACTACAAGCTAGCTAAGGCTTAGTATGCCATTCTGTTTTATTGTAAACACGCATCTACTGTTATCTAGTTTTTTATTGTTTTAATATCACTTTGGTTGACTGTGGTGTTTTAGCGGCTGTCGTTCCCACTTGCATAAGTTGTTATCTATGTGTTTTTTACTTGTATGGGCCTATGGCCGTAAATAAAATTCTGTTTGAGCTAGGGGAGGGTCTGTACAAACATCTGAACAAGGAGGAGTATGTTGGCAACTGGCAGAAAACAATGGTTAGAAAATCCACCTCCATTGGTCTGGCACCCCCCCCCCCAACTCTATAGCCTGGGATATGAAGGTGCCCAAAAAACTCTAAAGCAAAGACTCTGGGATATTGCACACGGTGAACTGCAGTGTCGCTCACACACAGTCTGTAGTCCGCTGGCAGTGGGACTGCAGTATGGGCATGCCTTTAGGATGACAGCTTACATTAAAAATCTGACAGTCCCTAATTACCGAAGGCTATTCACAAAAGCCAGACTTAACGTCTTCCCTTCTGCAGTGTTGGAAGGCAGATTGAGAGGAGTTCCATATCAGGATAGACTGTGTTCGTGTGCCCAAGACATTGACTCTGTAAAGCATATTTTACTGCACTGTGTGAAATTCGAGCAAGCCAGGGCTGAACTGATATTACCCCTGTTAAGACTTTTCCCGGGAAAATCAGAGGCTTACTATGTCAGGTTCCTACTGGAAGACCGGATAAATGATAGAACATTAGCAGTGGCAAAGTTTCTATCGGTGGTGGCAAGAACAAATGATCTCTCTCCCTAAGTCTGTACATAATGTTTATATAATCTGAAGGCGGGCTGTCAAAACTGTGTACCGTTTTATAATGAATTGTTGGGTCTCTGGACCGTAATAAAGATTTTATTATATTAAAATTCTATTCTATTCTATTCAGGACCCGAGCATGGGAACCCGGGTCTGGGAAGCGTACAGTCCGATTGACCCAGTCGATCTGAACATTGTGCGACTCCAGCCAGTCCATCCCAAGCACCAGGGGAAACCGGGGCATGGTGGCAATGTCCAGGGTTCGCACCTCCCGGTGCTGCTGGTAGCACAGGACCAAGGGCTGGGTCTCCCGAGGAACAGCACCCGAGCGCAGGAGCCGTCCATCAATTGCCTCCACCTGTACCGGTTCCGGCTTGTTCTGAAGCGGCACCTGATGCTGAGTGGCGAAGGCAGAGTCCATATAGGAGCGGGTTGCCCCCAAATCCACCAGCGCGTGGGTGAGAATCCAGGGCCCACCGGGGGGGGGTATCATGAGGTGTTGCAATTCCACTGGTGAGGGCCCATCATGCGATGCTTGGGACCCCAGGTAGCCTGGGCCATCGGCTACTGGGGTTGGCCGTTTTCCCTGCGGCTGGCGTTTCTCAGGGCAGGTTTGGGCGTAGTGTCCACTCCCACCGCAGTAGAGACACAGGTTCCCCTCCCGACGCCGAGTCTTTTCCGAGGGGGAGAGACGAGGCCGGGCTGCCCCAAGCTGCATCGGCTCCTCCGATGACTCAGCTCTGGCGACGGAACTGCAGGGAAGCACAGGCGCCGGGAGCCCGGAGTGCCGGCGACCACGGGCCTGGCGACAGTCCTCCAACCGATCGTCTATCTGCAGACTCCGTTGGATGAGAGCATCCAGTGTGGCAGGGCGATCCAACGTGGCCAGCTGATCCAGTATCTCGTCTGAAAGTCCCTCGAGATACTGGTCCCGAAGTGCGGAGTCATTCCAGGTCAAGTCCTGCGCCAGCAGCCAAAATTCCCTGGCGTAGGTGGCCACTGTGGACTTGCCCTGTTTCAACCGCCGAATCGCCCGATTGGCTTGACTCCCCTTCTGAGGGTTGGCGAACGCGGTTTCCAGATGACTACAAAACCCCGTATAGTCTGTCAGCAAGGGGGAGTCTTGCCGGAGCAGCGGCAACGCCCACTTGGCCGCCTGGTCCTTCAGCAAGCTGATCAGGAAGTGCACCTTGGTGTGGTCGTCGGGGAAATCCCGAGCTCGCCCCTGAATATACAGCTTGGCCTGGGCGAGAAACATGGGAAAGCCGGCTGGGGACCCATCAAATTTCTCTGGCAGGGCCACTGGGTACTTGCCAGGAGCTGGGGTGGCGGCCCCAGGAGCAGGTAAGGCATCCAAACGCTGCTGAAGCGCAGTAACCGCATTGCGTAGCTGCTGCACGGTGTGGGTCAAGGCCTGATTCTCCTGGGCCAATGCCACCAGCGCAGCCGCCTGGTCAGCCAGGCCACTGGTTCTTCCCGAATGCACCCCAGCGAAGGGGGAGTGCGGGTGTGGCGTGAGCAAACTGTGCTGGCCCCAAGGGTCTGTCCGTGAAGTGAGGTCCAGGAGAGGCTGGTGGGTTACTGGACCCAGGGGCCGCCTCAGCTTCCTCTGAAGAGGCTGGGAGTGGAGCACCTGCAGGCAATGGGTCCTCCCTCCCATCAGGAGCCAGAGCAGACTCTGCTGATGCCTGCACCTGGGGATCCAGCACAGGTGGGGATCCTTCAGGCTCAAGCCCTGGCCCCGGCTCAGCTGGTTCTGGAAGCGGGGAATCCTGTGCAGGCTGGGATCCCTCAGGTTCAGCATCTGAGTCTGACTCCCAGGCCATCACAGCATCCATCTTCGCAGCCGCGTGCAAATCCGCCTCTTCCCTGGTGCTGCTGCCGCTGGTGACATGCGGAAAACCCTCCGGAGCCAAGAGAAGAGGGACCGGAGGGGGAGGCAGCTGGGGGCCTTTGCAGGCCTCTCTTTGTCGCAGACCTGTGAGAAAAGTGAACAATTCACCATGATTATCAATCAATCAATCAATCCCTGGAGCCTCCCTGGAGAGAGCATTCTCCTGCCTTTCAGGGCCACTACCAGGGCACCTCCCAGAATCCGCACTCACACCACACCCTACCTGGTTTCCTTCGCCCGCGGCCACAATGAGGTCCCCCGCTTCCTCCTCTGGGCCGGGGGGCAGAGGGCACTGCTGGTCCTCCTCACTCTGCCCCACATGCCCTCTTCCTTCGGGGCAGGAGTCATGGGGTTCCTCCACCTGCAAACACATGCAAACAAATAACTTACAAAACAACTACTGAACCAAAAGCAACCCAAGATAAATATCTATTCTTATTTTTTAATGACTGGATAAACCACTCATTCAACACACATTGAGGGCTCCCGCCTCCTCCTCTGGGCTGGGGGGCAGAGAGCGCTGGTCCTGCAGTTGCAACTTCAGCTCCACAGCTAGTTACAGGGAACCAGGCAGAGGGCCTTGTCAGTGGTGGCGCCCTCCCATCAGATGTCAAAGAAATAAACAACTCTCTGACTTTTAGAAGACATCTGAAGGCAGCCCTGTTTAGGGAAGTTTTTAATGTTTGATGTTTTATTGTGTTTTTAATATTCTGTTGGGAGCTGCCCTTGGAGGAACCCAGAAGTGAAACTCTCCTGCCCATAATGAGTTGCTGACCAGGCAAGTCCTAAAGACTAAAGCCCTGGCGCCATGGGGGGCTGGTCCATCAGGACGAGTGGGGCAGCAAGCACAGCCTGCCCCCAGCAGCCCCCTGCCTGTCTGCCCCATTGCTCACAACCGGCCGGCCGGCCAGCTTCCTCCTCCTCCTCCTCTTCCTCCCCAGCCTCAGGGTTGCCCTTGTGCAGCTCAGCAGGGCTTCCCTCCTGCTTCGTCTGCTACGTACCTCATTCAGGGAATCCCATAAGCTTTCTAGGGAGCTGAGGGAGCTCTCCGGGGTTAGTGATGGCACCTGCAAGGAAGAGGGAGAAGTAATTTGTGTGGCATAAACAGTATCATGACCATTAAAATGTAAAAGAGGAGCAATTGAATTAAAACTCAAGGCCCCCATTAATATAACCCAGGGCGGGGGGTGGTCGTCCTTGAAAGGCCTCCAGCTGCCTTCCATTCTGCGGTTGATATGCCCCCCACCCCTTCTGCCAATCGTCCACTTAGGCCGCTGCCACCTACCCAATCCAGACTCAGCAGGTCCATGTGTGGCCTCTTGGTCTCCTCCTTGCCACCATCCTCCTCCTGCGGGGGGCTGCCTGCTTCGAACAATGATTCCAGGGAGGAGAGGGAACTGAGGGAGGACAGGGAGCTGGATGGTGTAATTTTCGGCACCTGCGAGGAATAGATGCAAAAGACAAGCAATTAAAAAACACAACCAAACATTAAAACTCAAGCACCCATAACCAGCATCACATTATGTAACCTCTTCCCTCCCCATCCCTCTTTCCTTTTGTGTTGCATCTTTCCGTTTGACAGGCTGAGGGCAGGGGAAGTGCCTTGCATTTTACTGAGCTGCAAGCTGCTCTGGGAGCCTTTTCACTGAAGGGGGGGGTAGAAATTATTATCGTGGTAGTACTAATTAATAAATTAATTAATATAAAGCCGGGGGGAGGTCGCCCTCATAAGGCCTCCAGCTGCCTTCCATTCTGCAGTTGATATGCCCCCCACCCCTTCCGCCAATCGTCCACTTCGGCCGCTGCCACCTACCCAATCAGGACTGAGCAGGTCCATATGCGGCCTCTTGGTCTCCTCCTTGTTATCATGATCTTCCTGTGGGGGGCTCCCTGGCTCGTCCTCCTTCCTTGCCACTGTGTCACACAATTCTTCACCCTCAGACTGCTGGCAGTGACAGGACCCCAAAGGTGGTGGCAGTGGTGATGGGGAGAGAGGAGAAAGACAACAGCCCAAAATGAGACAGGGAGGAACCCAGAACCCAGAACTCTCCTGCCCGCCTTGAATCACTAGCCAGGGAAGCCCTAAAGCCCTGGCGCCATGGGGGGCTGGTCCATCAGGACAAGTGGGGCAGCAAGCACAGCACATTAACTCTCAAGGCACCCATAATTTAAAACAGCAGAACAGCGGCATAGGGGTGCCCGCTTCAACACGGGGGTCCTGCGGGCGGGGGAGGCGGCCTGGAGCCTCCCTCTGCCACCGCCCCCTCAGCTGTAGGGCGGCCAAGCCTGCAGGCTCCCAAGCCACCACGTCACTCCCAGCAGAGACACGTGGCTCGGGGATGCTGCAGGCCCCCCGGAATGTACCGACCCCCCTGGTGTGGCGCCCAGTGCCAGCCGCATTTTTGACTCAACTGAAAAGTTTGGTAAACCCAATTTATTTATTATTTAAGCTGGGCTTTTTGTCATTTTGCCACCCCCCTCCGTGATGACACCTGGGGCAGCCCCCAACCCCCCCCACCCTCCTTTCTCTGCAACTGCAACAGAATAAAAGGACCCAAAACCCCCTTAGCAATTTCCTGTGGTTCCTCTCACCATTTCTGAGTTCGCGGAAAATCTTTCTCGCTGTCAAATATGACGTAGCAGGGAAGCCACCCAAACGCGGTTTGGCCTAGTCTGAGGTTGGCTTCAACTGCAAAGTGAGGTGGGGGTTCTGAGCCGATGTCAAAGGTTCCGATCAGTCCATTTTCTCTACGTGGAGGGGGGGCCTGTTTCCCCTTAGGGTGACCGCTTAGTACACCCCCCAAGAGAAAAAGAAGAATAAAAGCGGAGAAATCTTTTAATTCTGTAGCAAGAAAGAAAGAGAGGCAGTTTTCTTTTCCCTGCACTCCTCCGTTGTAACACTTTTTCATTATTATTATTATTATGATGATGATTAAAATAGATTTGGTGAACACTCATATCAGAGTGCTCTGTAAATTGATAGCCATAGTCTTTACATACTAACTTTTTATGCTCTTCCACATCCGTTTAATGTTCCTAAACCTTTTTTTAGATTCTTTTCGCTTCTTTTCGAGTTTTATATATACTTTGTGTTTAATGCTTTTTAGCTTTCCAAAACGTTTTACACATTGTAAATGACTGTACCCCTTTACAGATACTGGTCTACTACTGTAATAAAAAAATTGATTGATTGAAATGCAGTGATTGGACTGTAATGTAAATGTAATGTATTCCCCTCCCCCCAAATTAATAATTCATTGCTCATTAATATAATAATAATGGAATAAGTCAAGCCAGAGGCTCCTCCCAGCTTTGCCTTTCCCCGCCCAGTGGGCGTGACCACTCATCACTAAACCCCGCCCCGCCCCGCCTCTCCCCGTTTTCCAAAGCCACCTTTCGCGACCTATTGCCTTCCCCGGCTCCATTCCTCCCGCCTCCTTTCACAATGGCTCGCCCGGATTGGCTTAGGCAGCCTGCCACTCTCGCGAGCACAGGAGCTCCCCCTCCCCTCTCTTGCCGCTTGCCTCGCCCGCTCCGGCCCACGCCCTTGCCCCACGCTGATTGGCCAGAACGTGGGCGTAATGGGCGTGGCCCGGGGAATAGCGGGGGGGGGCTAGCCCGGAGGGAGGCGTGGCGACAGCGTCAGAAGCAGCTGGAGGAACGATCGCGAGCGAGCGCACCTGAGGGGAGGGGCTGAGTCCTCAAACAAGGGGAAAATGGGGGGAGGAGTAACTGAGTTGGACCCCCCCCCGTTTCAAAACAAGCAGGTAAAAGTATCAGTTACAGGTGGGTAGCCGTGTTGGTCTGCCAGTCAAAACAAAATAAAAAGAATTCTTTCCAGTAGCACCTTAGAGACCAACAAAGTTTGTTCTTGGTATGAGCTTTCGTGTGCATGCACAAGTATCTTCATTGTTATAAAGGAGTTAATGATTTGTCTGTACATCAAGGCCGTGCAACATAGCGCACAGCGATCCCCTCCGTTTCCTCCTTTTCCCCATTCATAAAGTGCTTGACCAATCAACAAGCGCCGTTCCTGACAGCGCCCTATTTCCTTTGGCAATCAATTCCGTGCGCGGGATCAGGAGAGGTTGCAAAACAGCGCCCTCTAGCGGCGACTGCGCTGGTACTGCAGCTGCCCAAGCTTGCCTCTGCAAAGCAGCTCAGCTCAGGTTTGCAGGGAACCCCCGCTGGGCAAGAGCGGAAGTGCGAAGGAGCCATGGACACTAACGGGCTGCATTGGATCGATCCTAGATTTAGTAGGAATCTTTAGAAATCAATAATAAATCATTCCAGTGACGGGTTTTTTTTATACTTCCAAGGTTGCCTTATTCAGGGAAAACATGGTCATCCGAGGAGGGCCTTGGGGCTGAGCCAGGCATTGCCATAATCTCTGAAGAAGAAGAGGAGGAGGAGGAGGAGTTTGGACTTGATATCCCGCCTTTCACTCCCCTTAAGGAGTCTCAAAGCGGCTCAACATTCTCCTTTCCCTTCCTCCCCCACAACAAACACTCTGTGAGGTGAGTGGGGCTGAGAGACTTCAGAGAAGTGTGACTAGCCCAAGGTCACCCAGCAGCTGCATGTGGAGGAGCGGAGACGTGAACCCGGTTCCCCAGATTACAAGTCTACCGCTCTGAACCACTACACCACACTGGCTCTCAAGCATATGGTCACGTCCCCACCTGCCCTATTGCATAAGGGTTAAGCCCCTCCATCCTGACTTTGGAGGGTCCGACACAAACCCATCCAGGAAACAATGTCCTCCCGGTCTCAGTGTATTGGAATGCTGGGAAAGACAAATGGGGGGTACTTGACATGGTCTAGAGGGTCAGAGATGGCAGGTATTTCCCCTTGTCTTACATTTTTGATTGACACAAAGAGAGAAGCATAGCCATCAGTTGAAGCTCAGTGGAGGAAGTTGGTATGTCATTGAAATAAATAAATGATAAGATGATAAGAAACAAATGTCAGCATTCAGCAGCAATCATACAATAAAGACGACAGCGTAGAGCCCTCAATTATGCCCTAAATCACAAGGTTGCTCTGGTGAACAAAAGTGAGAGAAAACTTGCACACCACATAAATATCTTAAATAGTAATGAACAAATTATTTTTGCCCCTCTTTCCCTGTTACACATTATTGTCTCATGATCTCCCCCACATCAGCATAGATTTTCAGAATGTAGTTGTACACAGCTGGTTCACTAGAGGACAGCTTACTAAACTCTCATTCTTATAGTAATTCAACCTGTAGCATTCCAAGGAAAGGTGCTATGTAAATTTAATAAATAAAGGTCCCGAGAAAGCTCACTTCTTTCTTTCTTTCTTTCTTTCTTTCTTTCTTTCTTTCTTTCTTTCTTTCTTGAATCTGTATACCGCCCTATACCCAGAGGTCTCGGGGCAGGTCACAGAACAAAATTAATATATAAAACCAGAAGATATATAATCAAAATTAAAACAACAACCCAATAACTCCCCCTCCCAAAGAACCACATTTTTGTGTTAAAAAATGTTTAATAAATATTATATTTTTTTAAAAAAGAACCGCATTTTCAAAGGGCAAAGGATGTCAATCAAATCAACCAAAAAGGAACGTTTTTGCTTGGTGTCCAAAGGTGTATAATGAAGGTGCTAGGTGAACTTCCCGGGGGAAAGCATTCCACAGATGGGGAGCGACTGCAGAGAAGGCCCTGTTGGCGCTGCTGCTCCCCGTCTGTACTGCTGTTTGCGCGCGGCAGCCTTTCGAGTTTTCGCTCGCTCTGTGGCTCATAAGGTTGCAGCAGAAGCAGCAGCGCCAGCATGGACGGACTGCACATGTGCGGGATGGCGCACATGCGCAATCCATCTGTGCTGCTGCTCCCGCGGCAATCTTACAAGCCGCCGAGCGAGGCATTTTTAGCAGGCGGTGAGGCTCAGCTTGGGAGTCACGGGGGGGGGGGTGGCTGCCAAGTGTCACCCCCCTCCAGGCTGGAACCCTGGGCATTCCGCCCCCAACGCCCCCACCTTGCTCCGCCCCTGGAGGGGAGAGCCAGAGTGAATGCAGCTTGTCAGCTCAGACTCTGGCTCGGAAACAGAAACACAGACGGTGCTCGGTCACGAGACATTACGAGAAGCGCGAAAAGGAAAGGAAGAGAAGGTGGGGGTTTTCCTGTTGGGGGAAAAGGGGGCGGAGCTCAGATCCGGCAACTGTGCTATTGGAAGATGACGAAGCCTAGCTGATCTCTGACCCGAGGCTTGTTATTTGACTTATAAATCTGAAATAATTAAATGCCGAATCCGTCTCGCTTGTGTGAGAGAGACCCAAGCCATTACATCATCCAGTCCATTACCGAGACACTGGTCCAGCACTTCCACTGCCTCACCTGAAGATGTAAAGGAGAAATAGGGCAGAGTGTCATCGGCATATAGCTGACAAACCTCCGGATAAACGCACCCAGCGGTTTCCTGTAGATGTTAAACAATGTCGGGGGTAGGATTGAGTCCTATGGAACCCCACACTGAAGATTCCCAGTGCTGAAAAGCATTCCCCAAGTAAGACCGCCTGGGAGCGACCTGTCAGGTGTAGTACATCTCTCCCACCCAAGATTCAGCACGCTGGCAGCTTCATTACTTTCAGATTTATTCAGCAATTGCAGGGTTTCAGCAGTCCGAGCCACCTCAGCTCATCCGTCACTGTCGGAGTCAGTTGACACGACTAGATTCCGTTTCCTGCCAAGGCAGGATTTCCCCCACCACCACCACTTTCTCCCCCACCTCCTTCCGGTCTCACGCTGTTCTGATAGCCACATCTTCCTCCTGCTTTTCGGAGACCCTGGCACAGCTAGCGCCTCCTCATCTGGAGTGGAGTCTAACCCTCTCCTTTCTCCTGCACCCTGCTCTTTCAGCTCTGTGCTGCTTTGAGAACTCTCAGGCAGCATTCCAGAGCTAGAGGGGCTTATCTCACATTCACTGTGTGAAGGAACCAAAACAAAATCAAAAATTCTTTCCAGTAGCACCTTAGAGACCAACTGAGTTTGTTCTTGGTATGAGCTTTCGTGTGCATGCACACTTCTTCAGATACCTGAAGAAGTGTGCATGCACACGAAAGCTCATACCAAGAACAAACTCAGTTGGTCTCTAAGGTGCTACTGGAAATAATTTTTTATTTTGTTTTGACTATGGCAGACCAACACGGCTACCCACCTGTAACTGAAGGAGCCAAGTTTCTACTCCCCTCTGGCTCTCCTCCCTCCTCTTCGGATTCCTCTTTGTCTGTCAGAACGGGAACGTCTCTGACCCAACCAGGACTGGTACCACCACAAAGCGGTTTAGAGAGTCTCTCCAGAAGGATACCATGGTCGATGGTATCGAAAGCCGGTGAGAAGTCGAGAAGAATTAACAGGGACATGTTTCTCTCTCTCAACAAAGGTCACCATACAGGGCGACTGAAGCAGTTTCTGTGACAAAACTGGGAATAAACCCCAATTGAAATGGATCTAAAAGAAAACTTCCTCAAGATACAACACAGATGGTATCTAACACCAGAGAAGATTGCCAAAATGAATAAAGGCTGCAGTAATGTATGTTGGTGATGCAACTCCGCAATAGGCTCTCTGATCCATATCTGGTGGGACTGTCCCAACATTAAGCAATTTTGGGAATTTATCTATAATTAAATGGAAAAAAAGTGTTTAAATATTCATTCAGGAAGCCGGGGGGGGGATTTTTATTGGGAACTCGCTGTACCCGGCCACGCGTTGCTGTGGCTTACTGTGTGAAATTGAAAAGAAAGGGAAGAGAAGGCGACGTTTTGAAGTTGTAG
>OFHU01002104.1:0-274976 GCA_900245905.1 Lacerta viridis
GAGTGAAAAATGTGAAAAGGCTATGCAAGCCCAGGTTTTTCCAGGGCAGTACAATGTAGCTGAAGGCAGCTTTAATGCTCCCTTGTCATTGATTTACTTTTCAGCGAAATGGGGTGTGGGAGGGGGGGGTGGACCGCCATGGACATTCCTTTGCTCTGCGCAGGATGGTTTGCCTCCTCTTGCTGAGGAGGAACGTTTGTGAGGAAATGAGCAAGAACGTATGAGAATGTGGCCATCTAATGTCGAATGCTGCGGCGGGTGTAAAAACTGCGCTTCCCTCCATGGGAATGAGAGCCCCTGCCAAAGTGGGATGCCTGAGTCGTCCCCAGGGACCGGATCCCAACCCTGATTGGTCGAGACGACTGTGAGAAGTCCGAGCAGGCGGCTAGGAAAGATGTGGATCTGTGTCAGTATGTGAAACAGGAGGGCAGCCCCTTCTAAACATGCATCTCGCTGAGATTCAGTACGGAGAGGGAGGAGAAGAGTGTTTATATACCCAAGGCCCGGATCCAGGAGCTAGCATCTGTAAAAGAAAACAAAAACCCCAGACACGTTTCCCTGTTAACCTCGCAATCTTTTTCAGCCGTCGTGGTTAAACCACAGTGGTCCCGCATGGTAGGAGGTATGCTATGGGATTTCGTTCCTTTTTCTGCTTTGAAAACACCCAAAAGCGGCCGAGAAGAGGACGTGCCGTTCAAAAGGACGAAGGACTCCTCATGAAAACCTGATAGTGGTCAGCATTCATCCTGGTTTGCTCTTGCATGGCTTACCACTGGTTTGATTGTGGCTGCGTTTAAAGCACTGCGACACGACTTTAAACGCTCATGGCTTCCCCTAAATAATTCTGGGAACTGTTGTTTGTTAGAGGGTCCTGGGTGTTGTTAGTAGACCCCCCCCCCCAATTCCCCTCCACAGAGTTACAATTCCCAGAGTCCCTCAGGAAAAGAGGGACTGACTATTAAAACTACTTTGGGTACTGTGCTTCTGCAAACCTTCAGCATCCACATGCACACATACCCCGAACATGCTGATCCCCCCCCACACACACAAACACAGTCACACTATTTTTGCTCCAGCGCTGTTGGCACTCATCCCCAGAGTTTGGTATTAGAGGGAGTCGTTTTGAAATGGAGAGGGCCACTGACGTTCAGAGAGGATTGCCAAAGGCCTCATAGTGAGCTCATTGCTGAGGTGATACTTGACCCAGGGATTTTCTGATTCATCATCCGGTTTTCAAGCTACTACTCTGCACTTCATTGTGAGCTGTTGTTTCAGCAACCAGCTTACAGGACCGAGCTGTTGGTTCCTTGGCTGAACTACACTTCTAACATGTTTTGGTATTTTTCTCACCTCCATGACAGTTCTAGGAGGTCTGAGTATCATTTTAAGGATGGGAATTTGCCTAAGACAGCCTAGCAAGTCCAAGGATAGACAGAGTTCTAAATCCACTTTTTATTTTTATTTTCAAAATCCATAATTGGAATCGCACTGCATTTACTCAAAGTTTACACCTAGGTCTCCTAAGACGTTGCAAGCTCCTCCAGAGCACAGGCCCTTTTGTGGAAACAAGTAGTTGCATAAATCCCAAAGATGACTCTGAGCTCAGGTCAGCGGAGCTCTCCGTTTACTATGTAATTTACTGAAGTGGGTCGCTGTTCCCATTTCACAGATTGGGGAACTGAGGCCAAGAGGAAGTGATTAGCTACAGACTCCACCCGGCGAGAGACTCCGACCCACAGGAATCCCAGATCCAAGTTGCAACACCTTCATTCAATGTAGGCCACACAGCTGGAATAAGCAGGCTATCAGAAGGAGCCATCATGGGCCAAAGGCAAGAGACACAATTCGGCAGTCAGAAAGTAAACATAGAGGCAAAGAGGGACAGAAACACCTTGTGTTTGTGTGCAAGAGCCTCAAACTTGTGTATGAAAACAAGGAGACACTTAGGATAATATCAGAGTTGCCCAATGCTTTGTTTCAAATACATCCCTATTTGTTTGAAACTCACCAGGCAATTCAAAGAGCCAAACTCAGTAAATCTCAGGGCAAATTTGTATCAGGAACCCACAGCGCAACCTGCAACCCCCCCCCCCAGCGCTCTCAGCTGAGTGTTAAAATAAGCAAGTCCTGGCAGCGGGGTCTAGGGGTCATCCTGCGGCGTTTTTTCAACACACAGAGACCCTTTAAACGCTTAAATTTACTCAAGAACCAATCCTGGACTTGGACCTCCCTTCACCTCCACAGGCATCAAGTAGTGCGGTGAGTGGTTAGAGCAGGGGTCCCCAAACTAAGGCTTCACTCATTTTGCACACCTTGGATGATGTGGACAGGCAATGGCAAAGCTAGAAATCCACCTGTGCCCAGTGCTGGATTTACGTGTACACTAAACAAGCTATAGTTTAGGGCAGGGGTCCCCAAACTAAGGCCCAGGGGCCGGATCCATCCCAATCGCCTTCTCAATCGGGCCTGCGGACGGTCCGGGAATCAGCGTGTTTTTACATGAGTAGAAAGTGTCCTTTTATTTAAAATGCATCTCTGGGTTATTTGTGGGGCATAGGAATTCGTTCATTATTTTTATTATTTATATATTCAAAATATAGTCCTGCCCCCCCACAAGGTCTGAGGGACAGTGGACCGGCCCCCTGCTGAAAAAGTTTGCTGACCCCTGGGTTAGAGAGTCGGACTACGCAAGAGCAGGGTTCAGATCCCCCCCCCCCACACACACACACTCAGCCCCCTTGGGCCAGTCACTGTCATTCTGGGCCCAGCCTACCTCGCAGGGTTGTTGTGCAATTGAATGGGGATAGGGGGAAACCATGTACACACCGCCTTGAGCTCTCCGGAGGAAGGGGGGGGCAGGAAGGAGAGTTGGGATGCCAGTGCAATAAATAAGAAATAAAGTGCACTTCTGAAGCATCGTCTCCAATGACAGAGAGAGAGAGAGAAGCTGTGATGCCTGCAGCTTGCAAGACATTAACTCCAGAACCTCTGGGCCTTGCAAGGCCAAAGCTGAGCTGACAGACAAGGGTTGCGAGATAATCCTGTTTGCTGTGTCTGGAGTTCTTGCTCTCTCTCCAAATATATATATACACAGATCAGAGCTGAGCAAGATCAGAAGGAGAACAGAAGAAATATGGACATCCACAGAGGGGGAGCCTGTCCCCCCCTCCCCAAACAAAAACACAACCCCCCAGATCCCCAGCTTTTCGTTATAATGCATTTATAGCATTTGTAGAACCCAAGATATAAGGCAGAACGTGCAAGCTCGCCACTCCTGGCCATTTTTGTGAGAAATGTGCCTGTCCCTCCTTTCGGCGTTTGGCTTTGCCTGATACCCAAAAAACTTCCACACACCCCCCAAAAATTCTTGTATATTCCCAGAAACTAGATTACAAAATTACAATTAGATTACAAAAATGATGGTTTTTTTACTCCCTCGAAGAATCCACTGTCTCTTCCCCCGCCCTCTAAACAGCCCCTCCAAATTATCCACAGGTAGCCCCCCCAATGTCTTACCACCTTCCTCCACGTAGCCCCCTTTTACCACCTTCCTCCACATTCTCTCTCTTTGCTACATTTAAGCACCTGCCTTGCCCTGTCTCTCCCGCCCCCCCAACCTCCCCGTGCTTGGCCAAATCCTGCCATGAGCCCCCAAATGCCCTCCTTCTAGTTCCAGAAATGTCCAGCCCCTCAAATCAGGCTTCCTACCGTCCGTCCACCCCCCAGATCCTTTTCACGCCGAAAAACCACTCACAACTAGACACCTCCACTATCGCAAACTGACTGTCTCGGATTAATATCCTGAGCACCCATTGCTTGTCGTGTGGGTCTTCTCTCCCTCACCCAAAGCTGAAATATCAAGCCTCATTTCCACCCTAGAGAAGACCCCATAACTCTTTCAGGCTCACCCACCCCAGATCTTTTGCCTAAGGAGCACCCCGATATTAGGGGGGGGTGTCCGATATCGACTGCCCTCATTCTGCACCAAAACTCACCCTCCTGCTCCTGTTTCCTTCCACTTCCTGGCACCATGGGGTGGGCCTGGGGGGCACACATCTGACTGTGATGAGGTTCCTTAACCCTCAACAGATCCCTTATTACGGAGATAACTGCTTCTCTCCCCTAGAGTAAACCCCGCAAGCGAAGCTTCCATCCTTTTCACCTGCCGCTAAAATGCTTTCAAATCAGCAAAAAAAACCCACTTGGGAATGGTGTCCCCCCCCAAAAAAAGACTGCCTTTTGCCCCATCGAGAGAGAAATCGAGCCAGCGATGTCTCCTCTGCCAACTGTATTAGACAGGGCGAAGGCTGCGCCAACTCTCTCTCCCCCCTTGCCAATGTCTTCGCTCTGCGGTGCCAAAGGCAACTGAGATGGGAACTCCCCCCCCCCCAAAAAAGTGCTGTCAGATCTTGGCCTCCTTTCCTCAGCTACTGCAGTGGGGTGAGGTTCCATCAGTGAAATGCAAGCCAGGCTCGGGGGGGGGGGTCTTGTGCCAAGCAGGTTCCCCCAAACCACCCCACACACCTCCCCCCCAAGAGCGCATAAAAGCAGAAAGTCGTAAATTGCAATAAAAGGGAAAGACCACCATTTGGGGGAGGGGGTGGAGTGGGGGGAAGGGAACCAGATTATCAACGCAGCTTTGTTTCACAATCAAAGGGGACCCCCCCCACACACACACACACACAAAAACCCAGAGCAGAAAATGCTGCTGTTGAACCAGAGATGCTGCAATTTTCAGAAAACTGCAAGAGATTCGAGCTGGAGTTTAGAGAGTAGGAGACTTGTGGGATATGACAAAAGCAAGGAGAGAGGGGGGGCTGATTTGTGGGGAGGGCATGGGGGGCCCCCCAGAGCCTGACAGAGAGGTTGCAAGCTTTGGGAAAAGGAATTTTTCCTACAGGCAAACAAGGCTTCCAAGGGAGAAGGAAAGCTTGCCAGGTTCCTCAGGAGTTGCAATGCGACAGACCCAAAGGTTGGACTTCTGTCGAACGGCGGGGGGGGGGAGTCCTTCTCCCCCCCCAATTTTCTTTCCTCTCACCCTCCAGAAATTATTCCGCTGCCTCATTCCCAATTGGAACCACCAGCTAGCATCCCAGCCATCCACACCTTGTTGCAATCGCCCCCCACCCCAAAAAGGGCAACCTGGGCATGCCAGTAAGGTGGGTAAAATTTGGGGGGGACACAGAGAAATCAAGAGGTACACAGACTTGGCGGGGGGGTTAGGAAGTCTGCAAAGGGGAGAATTCCCAGAGTTCAAGGATCTGCGGTGGGAGATCTAAAAAGGCCAGGCCACATTTACAGGGGTGGTTTGAAGAAGGAATCTCATAATGTCAGCTTGCTGGCGGGGGGGGGGGGGCAGGGAGTGAGTGAGAGAGAGAGAGAGATCTATAAATCGACTGTCTCACAGATCAAGGGGGTTACAATTGGAAGGGAGGGTCCGTTGCTCAAAACATATTTGGAAATGCATCTAATTTTTATTGGGGGGGGGCGGCATACAGATGATGGAAACCAGCACATTTAAGGGGAAGGTGGGGGGGGGCATTTTAATCAACGTTTTGCAAGCCTGGTTATTTTTCAAAGCAGGACAAAGCAACAGAGGCTGTTTTGCAGCCATGGCAAATCCCCCTCCTCTCTCTCTGGTGCCAGGAGACTGGGGGGGTGCGCGCTTGTTGACAGACTGGGCAGGCGGTGGGGGGGGGGCTTCGCAAGCCAACTCCACAGAAGGCAAATAATGACCTACTTTTCCTGCTGCTCCGGCCTCGGCTGCCGCCCACCTTCTTCCTTGCATCAATCAATATCAAAAATTGGGGGGGTGGGGGAGGAGAGAGCCTACCGTCATCCCCCCCAAGAAACAAGAGCATCAGGAAACAGAAAGCCCCATACAATCTCTGCCCTCTTTTTTTTTGCCCACAGAACCTATAAAGGACCTGATAGCTGGGACCATAACCCCCCCCCCCAATATATATATATATATATTTCAGGCCTATTCCACTCTATCATTACTGCCACATTTCCCCCACACATTTAATATCGCCTCTCATCCTGAGCAAATGATCGCCCCCCCAAATCTTCAAAGACGCAGTGCCTCTGCCCCCCAAATCTTCAAAGACGCAGTGCCTCTGCCTCACCTAGACACCCCACTTCTCCTCCCCACCACCCCCACCCCAAACACAGCAAATACCCCCCAGGATTTTTTTTCTTCGAAGCATATAATGATTTTGCTTCCTGGGCTGACTCCACGCTCTGGTCTGTTCTTTCAAACTGGGGTCTTTTAGCTCTTTTAATGTCTGTCACATACACACACACACACACACACACACACACACATTCCCCCCCCCAAATCTGCCACCTCCAAGGGGTGCTGTGCCAGTCCCCCCTCCCAATTCGTAAAAACTGCAGCGCGACCCCCAAGATTAATCTTCTTCTGCACCTGCGTTCATGACCACTGCATGTCTAACAGTCTCGGATCTCTCGGTTTTGCAGGTTATGTTTGTGTGGTTTTTTTTTGGGGGGGGTCAATCTTTGACCAAAGAACCAGATACACCCCTTCCCCCTGTTTTATCAACCCTCCTTCTAGAACATTGCAAAGGTGAGATCCTCTCCATTTCCACTCTATCCCAGGGGAAATCCATAGCTGCACCAGACAGTTCTATCCATCTTAAAATTTCACTTCATGGCCTGGGTGGCGATGGGTTGTTTATTTGGGGGTGCTTTGCCCAGGGTGTAAATAACCCAATGTGTTTCCCCCCTTTCCTTTTTGGGGAACAGCCTTGGCTGCTAATAAAGGACATAGATCATCTCAAAAAAAACAAAACCCCTTCAAATTCAAAAATTGAGAATTATTTTACAAGTGGGGGCCCTGTTTGAATTCCAGTGCCCCTGCTTTCCTTCAACCCTAAATACTAATCTATAACATATACAGGTATAGATTTTTATTTTTAATTTTTTTTAATGTAGACGCCTAATAAACCCCTACTGAAATCTCTCACAAGGGCCCTTGCCATATTAATCACCCTCCCCTAACAAAATCCACATGAGACCCAATTCCCCCCCTTGCATTTCCTATTTTACCCAAGGTCTGCAGTTTCCCTTTTCGGGGGGGGTGGTGGCGGCACTCCAGCAATCCGCCATAACTGCATGCCCCCCCATCCAGGATCGCATCACCCATCACAACTCCCTCCTTTTTTATCTAATTCCCCCCCAAAAAGGACTATCTGTTAGAGAAATTTCCCATTTTCCCCTCCAGAAAGACCGTCCCCCCCCCCACACTCCTATCACAAAACTTACATAACCCACCCAAAAGCGCCCCTCTCTTTCAAAAACCGAGGAACAAAATCTTACAGGGCGATGCCCCCTTTTAAAAATAAATAAATAAGGGGGAGAAATAATAATATTCAGAATCTCTTTCCAAGGAGGGGACCCCTATTTTCAGCTGTGGCTCTCATAGTCCCCCCCCCATCCGATCCCTAAAATAATCCCTTTCGTGGCCCTGCTCTCTCTCCCCCGCCCCCCATCTCCACTAATCTCCCCCTTTAAATAATCTCCCTTGGCTAGGAGTCCTTGAACTATCTTGTCATTAAATCCTGCCATGGGGAAGGAGGAGGAGGAGGAGGAGGAGGCGGGCAGGCTCAAGATGCAGTATCAGCCCCCCCACCCCACTCCCTGCCTGTGTGCGCCCCCCCTCCAAAAAAAAACCCAGGCAGACAGGCTCACCCCAGCTGCTCCCGGTGCGCCCCATAAACTGATGCGTGCGCGGGTTCCATATAAATTCCTTCCACTCCGTCATGACTTGCCCGCAGGTCTTCTTCTCCTTCTCGACGGCCATGGTGGGTGGGCTTCAAAAGGGATGGTCAGATCCTGGCAAGGGGAGAGGAGCAGCCCGCTAAGAAGCCAGAGAAAGGGGGCAGAGTGAGGAAATAGGGGGCTGATCCTCGGAGGTCTCCCCCCAACAAGGATGCCCAGGGAGAAGGAGAGAGACCTGGAGAGAGAGAGAAAGAGAAAGAGAGGCAGGCGCAAAAAAAAAGCTGCCTTCTTTGCAAGGATGCTCAGAGCGGATCCTCCTCTGGTGCAAAGGGAAAGAGGCTGCCGGAGAGGCAGGGATCCTATTTATTGCCCTCGCCCCGCCCCCTCCTGCCTCGCCCCGCCCCCTGCTCATGAATATGCAAGCACGCCGGGGGGGGGCATCCTCCGTCGCCTTTTCCCCATTCAGGATTTTCCCATCGGTGCTGGGCGGTGTTATTGAAAGAGATGCTGGGCTGAGCCCCATTTGCAGAGGGAAGGGTATGTGGGGAGGGGAGTTTCTCAGGTCTGCTAGGTTTTGGTCAACCCCCAATTAGAGAGCGGGTGGGAAAATGCGCTCTTTTTATTTGCATTGCGTGGAATTTGCTGGATTTGCATTGCCTGGAATTTATTGCCTTTGCAAATGGGCATGGCATTTCTTGCCACCTTTCCGAACTGCTGTGGGAAAACTCATTTCCACTTTGCCGTCTCCTTGTCATCCAGGACAGAAGCCTGTGGTACTCCCTGCCACATGATGTGCCGGGGAAAAAAACGATTTCTAATAATAATAATAATAATAATAATAATAAATTTTTATTTATACCCCGCCCTTCCCCGCCAAACCGGGCTCAGGGCGGCTAACACCAATAAAATCACAACAAAAACATAAAACAATTCATTAAAATACAGATTAAAATACAATTTAAAATTTAATCTAGACTGCAGCCTCATTTTTAAGTAGCCCACCAACCACACCAAAAGAATGAAACATCAGGGTTAAACTGAAACCAACCCAAAGGCCAGGTGGAACAGCTCCGTCTTGCAGGCCCTGCGGAAAGATGCCAAATCCCGCAGGGCCCTGGTCTCTTGTGACAGACTGTTCCACCAAGTCGGGGCCAGTACTGAGAAGGCCCTGGCCCTAGTTGAAGCCAACCTAGCATCCTTGTGGCTCGGGACCTCCAAAAAGTTATTATTTGAGGCCTTAAGGTCCTACCCGGGACGTACTCCCTTCGCTCTTGGTCCAACATTAGCGGCACAACTCTCTGAGCCCTGAAGCAGATTGCAAAAGCAGGAATGTCAATGACATTTCTATAGTTGCATTTATAGCCCCCCTGCCGTACATGCCTCTCCCCCTTCCTCATTTAGCACCCCACAGCAACCCTGTGAGGCAGGTCAGGCTGAGAGAAGCAATCACCAGCGCAAGGTCACCCAGAGAAGTTCGGGTCTGAGTAGGGGATTGGAACCCATGTCTTTCCCAGGTCCTAGTCCAACACTCTAACCACTGCACCACACTGCTTTAAATATATATATATATATATATATATATATATATATATATATATATATATATATATATATATATATATATATATCGCTTGATTGTAAGGGTGGGGGAACCCCAATAAAAGATAAAACAATGAAATTATCAATAAGAGACAATCACCTAAAACTTTCCAAAATAATTAAAATAAGAATAAAAACAGATTCAAGCTCTCATCGGCTTTCTAAATGTTTGTCCAATGTTTTTATCAGGCGTTGAAAAGAGTGTGTTGAAGGCGTCCTCCTGATATCAACCGGCAGGGAGTTCCAAAGTGTAACTTTTGCTGCCACACTGAAAGACCAAGTCCTGGCAAACAGGAAACCTGTACGATTTGGCCTAGGGAAGACGACATTTCTTTTACCACTCAGTTTTTGCTAACCTGGAGCTGTTGTTGTTGTTTTTTACTGAACGTTATACTGGTAAGATTATGGGTTGCTCTGTTGTCTTTAATGTCATATGCCACCTGGTTATTTTTTATTTATGAAGTGCAGTTTATTAATATTTAAATGAATGCATAATGGGCTTTGATGCTTTGCAAAAGGGCAAACGATCCCGGGGATGGATGGAGAGACGCTCCGCTGGGAGGAAATCTGGCCGCGTCGGGGCCTTTTGGGTTTAGACAAAAGAACAGGAAGAGGCAATGTGGTAGAAGCTTATAAAAATGAGCAAGTGGAGACAGGAAAGTTCTTTTTTCTCTCTCTGTTGTAATGAGCATTCACTGTAGCAGAATGTGGGAAGATTCGGGGCAGAGGAAAGAAAGCAGAGTTTAACTATGGAACTCCCTGCCACATGATGTCCATGAAATAGAGGGCTCTAAAAGAGGACGAGACAAATTCAAAAGGCTCTCGGTGGCTTCTAGCCGCAGCAGCAACACTCTGCCTCTGCAGTCGGAGGCAGAGATATTTGTGAATAGCGGTTGCTGTAAAACCACAGGAGGGGAGAGCGCTGCTCTTGCACTCGGGTCCTGCTTGCAGGGTTTTCCGGAAGAGGCATACGGTCGCCGGCCCCTGTGTGATCAGGACGCTGGACTAGAAGAGCCACTGGCCTGGTCCGTTGAGGCCATTATTATGTGGTTTGACGCTTTTATATCGAGAGAAAGGGTGCTCCTGAGCATATACAGAGGACCTTTCTTTGGTGGCACAACCAGCACAAGAAGCGTGGGTCCTATACATCATTTTAATTATATTTTCTTTCGAAGCATGATGTATAGATGGCATATTACACCAGTGAAATTTGCTAAAATGTATAAAATACAGTAAGTCATAAATGCTGGAAATGTAAAGAAGAAGAAGGAACGTTTTATCACATGTGGTGGGAATGTAAGAAAGTGGAAAAAACTTCTGGGAAATGATATATAATGAGATGAAAAAGATGTTGAAATATACATTTATAAAAAGACCAGAAGCTTTTTTACTTGGCATTGTTGGTGAAGATATTAGTAGACAAGATAAAAAACTGTTTTTATATGCGACGGCGGCTGCAAGAGTACTATTGGCACAGAAATGGAAACAAGAAGAATTACCGACGAAGGAAGAATGGCAGATGAAATTAATGGACTACGTAGAATCGGACAAGATGACAGGGAGAATTTGAAACCGGCGGGACCAGAGGTTCTTGGAAGATTGGAAGAAATCTGAGAATTATTTGAAAAACAATTGTAAACGACAAAACACGCTAGTAGGTTTGCAGGACGTTTTGTAAGGAGAACTATATGAAATATTACACACACAAAATTAGGAAGATGATAATTGAATTATTAAAAGTAATAGTGAAACTATGAAAATACAAGATTAAGATATGAAAATTGGAAACCTTTAGACGTGGTTGATGGCAGTCCAAAAAAATATTGTATAAGATATGAAGGAATGTTAAATGATGTTTGGGAAATATATGTAAAAACTAGATAGATAGATACATAGATAGATATATAGATAGATAGATAGATAGATAGATAGAAGTGTGGGTCCTGTAAGCATCTTGGGATTGAACAACCGCGATATAATTATCTCCGGCAGGATGAAGTAATAAACCTGCTCTCTCTCACAGCCTACGCTCACCTAGGAGGAAATGGAAGACTTTGCAAGCAGGAAAGTCAATGCATCCTTCCTTATATCCTTTGATGAATCTGATGGGTTTCACTTGTCTCTTGCCTCCCTTTACTTCCTGCCTGGACTTACAGCTTGGAAGTCCTTATATAAGGTGCAAAAACTGCCCTGGTTGCCAACTTACCACCTGGCCAAGTTCAATGAGTATATAGAGCCCTAAACTTCTTGGGATCATTTTACCACATTGGCTCCCGGTATGTTTCCGAGCACAATTCAGAGTGTTGGTACTGACCTTGAAAGCCCTAAATGGCCTCAAAGGCCCAGTAGACCTGAAGGAGCGTCTCGATCCCCATCGCTCAGCCCAGACACTGAGATCCAGCACCGAGGGCCTTCTGGTGGTTCCCTCCCCGCGAGAAGCAAAGCTACAGGGAACCGGGCAAAGGGCCTTCTCGGTGGTGGCGCCCGCCCTGTGGAACGCCCACCCACCGGATGTCAAGGAAATAAGCAACTATCTGACTTTTAGAAGATGCCTGAAGGCAGCCCTGTTTAGGGAAGTTTTTAAAAGAATAATGCTGTATTGTTTTTAACATTCGATTGGGAGCCGCCCAGAGTGGCTGGGGAAACTCAGCCAGATGGGCAGGGGTTAAAAATAAATTATTATTATTATTATTATTATTATTATTATTATTATTATTACCTCACTCCCAAAAATGCCCAGTCAACCGCTTTGACCTGCAGAACTGGCCCTGTTCCAGGTCCATACCCATTTGGCATTTGTGAAGGAATCGATCTTTTCTCGTATGTAAACTCTGGAACTCCCTGCCAATTGATACCAAGCCGGCGCCTTCAAAGCGCTCGTTTCGGAGCCTGTTGGAAACATTCTTGCTTTACAAACCTACCCAGAAATGCACAGTGCTGTTGTGTGTTTTAGTCTCTCTCTTTGTAAAGTTCATTGTTGATTTTATTCTATTTTTTTCAATGGAGCTGTTTTTACGGATAATTTCATTGTTTTGTTCTCTTTGCAAACTGCTTTGACTCTCCCCCCCCCCCGGACGATCGAGATGGGTATAAATTTGACGAAATAAAGTAACGTAAGAAAGGCAGATTTTTAAGAGAGAGCACCAGGTTGCCAGAATGTGCTCTGCCACAGACACACATTTCCCCGCGGCTGGCTTCTGAGTTTCAGCGCATAGGAACATGATGTCCTGAAAGCTTCTGATGGCTATCAGGAAGTTGACATCCATCAAGCAGAGAGGTCAACGGTCTGTTGCTGTTGGGGTGGAGTCCCATTCATCTGGGCTCTGGGCGCGCCACTTCTCCTGAACCAGCTCCGGGTTTCAGGGATTGCAACATCCCTGATCTCTTATTTCTTCACGGTCTCGATCCAGGTCGATCTGCTGAATAGCACAACTTCCTGCAGCCTGTTGATCAACCCCTTTCCCCAGCCAGAACATCTGGAGGCCGGTTTTCTCCTGCTCCGGAGGGTAGGACTCGAACCCATGGCTTCGAGTTATATGAAAGGAGAGTCCGACTAATCATCAGGAAGAACTTCCTGACTGTAAGAGCCGTTTGACAGCGGGGCGGTCTCCCTCAAGAGGTTGGGGCCTCTCCTTCCTTGGAAGTTTTTAAGCAGAGGTCGGGTGGCCCTCTGTCATGGATGGTTTAGCTGAGATTCCTGCCTTGCAGGGGGGTTGGACTAGATGACCCTCAGGGGTCCCTTGCAACTCTGCAATTCTGTGACTCTACGAAAGTGGGTTGGCAGTGGTCTGCCCTGCCCCATAGCAGTAGGAATCACAAAATCCTAGAAATGTAGCTTTGGAAAGGACCCCCAAGGGTCATCTAGTCCAACCCCCCTGCAATGCAGGACTCTTTTGCCCAAGGTGGGACTCGAACCCACAGCCCTGAGATCAAAAGCCTCGTGCTCTACCCACTGAGCTATGAAGAAGTACGACGGACTTGTTCCAAGGCTAAGGTTCAGAACGTGGGCAAATGCAAGGTGCTAGAAGGTACTACAACGCCCTGAGCATGTGCAGAGTGCCTTCAGTCATCCTACTGCAGCCTCCAGGCACCTCGGGTTTAAAGGAAAGGCTTCCAGGTGAGAGAGGCCATCCTTTTCCAGGCACCCCCAAATCCCTGCCATGTCTGATGGAGAGGCACAAAGGAGGAAAACTCAGTGGTGCTTACTTCCCCATAGGGTTGCAAAGTAAAAAAAATATATGGTAAGTGGTCTAAACCACAGAGCCCAGGGCTTGCCGATCAGAAGGTCAGCGGTTCAAATCCCCGCGACGGGGTGAGCTCCCGTTGCTCGGTCCCAGCTCCTGCCCACCTAGCAGTCCGAAAGCATCAAAGTGCAAGTAGATAAATAGGTACCACTCCGGCGGGAAGGTAAACAGCGTTTCCGTGCGCTGCACAGAGCCAGTGTGGTGTAGTGGTTAAGAGCGTAGACTCGTAATCTGGTGAACCGGGTTCGCATCCCCGCTCCTCCACATGCAGCTGCTGGGTGACCTTGGGCTAGTCACACTTCTCTGAAGTCTCTCAGCCCCACTCACCTCACAGAGTGTTTGTTGTGGGGGAGGAAGGGAAAGGAGAATGTTAGCCGCTTTGAGACTCCTTCGGGTAGTGATAAAGCGGGATATCAAATCCAAACTCTTCTCTTCTTCTTCTTCTTCTTCTTCTTCTTCTTCTGCTGCTGCTCTGGTTCGCCAGAAGCCGCTTAGTCATACTGGCCACATGACCCAGAAGCCGTGCGCTGGCTCCCTCAGCCAGTAAAGCGAGATGAGTGCCACAACCCCAGAGTCGTCCGCGACTGGACCTAATGGTCAGGGGTCACTTTTGGGACCGAACCACCCATTGAAATCGAGGCCATTCCTGCCTACCTTGCAGGGGAAGAGTAGGAGAAACTCCGCCCGTTCTTCCGGCTTATGCCATCGACACGGGGACGAGAGATTTCTATAATGGCCGGACGAGAGATTTCTATAATGGCCTCCCACACACTCCTTTCCGGGATTTCTTTGGTTATCTTTGAACAAAGACGATGAGCAAGACCTGGAAAGCTGGCAGCCGGACAACGAGGATTCTGCCAAGAAGGACCTGGAGAGGTTGGGTGCCAGGATGACGAAGCAAATCAAGAGGCACAGCCATTTCACCACCCATTAAAAGCCTCTGGGTCTGTGGTGCAGATAACGGGAAAGGGTAGCCGAGAAAACTGGGGTGCCTTGGGGGTGCGTGGAGGGCCATTAGCCAGATGGAGTGATGTATGAAGCCACTCCCAAGCTGCTCCACGGCCAGATGAATGAATTGTTGTTGTTGTTTAGTTATTCAGTCATTTAGTGATGGACCAGAGCCATAGCTGTCAACTTTCCCCCCTTTTAAAGGGAAATTCCCTTATTCCAAATAGGATTCCTCGCAAGAAAAGGGAAAAGTTGACAGCTATGACCGGAGCACGCAGGCACTCCTGTCTTCCACTGCCTCCCGCAGTTTGGTCAGACCCCTTCTCCTTGTGCCCTCCATCTTTCCCAACATCAGGGTCTTTTCCAGGGAAATAGGTACCGCTCCAACAGGAAGGTAAACGGCGTTTCCGTGCGCTGCTCCAGTTCTCCAGAGGCGGCTTAGTCATGCTGGCCACACGACCCGGAAGCTGTATGCCAGTTCCCTCGGCCAGTAAAGCGAGATGAGCGCCGCAACCCCAGAGTCGGACACGACTGGACCTAATGGTCAGGGGTCCCTTTACCCTTTACTCTTTCTCTTACTCCCCGAGTCGCCCGAGGCCTACCTACCTGTCTCGTGCAAGCGAAGCAGAATGACCCCCTCCCCAATTCCCACTACCCTGAACTCTTTGGAGAAAGTTACAGGTAGGTAGCCGTGTTGGTCTGCCATAGTCAAAACAAAATAAAAAATAAAAAAAATCCTTCCAGTAGCACCTTAGAGACCAACTAAGTTTGTTCTTGGTATGAGCTTTCGTGTGCATGCAGTATCTGAAGAAGTGTGCATGCACACGAAAGCTCATACCAAGAACAAACTTAGTTGGTCTCTAAAGTGCTACTGGAAGGCATTTTTTTATTTTTTATTTTGTTTTGGCTTTGGGCAAAGAAAAAGCGAAAAACATAGGTGCCTTCACTCTTTGCCTTCGGTCCTCACTTTCGAAGAGAGAGGTTTTTGCGGACAGAAAGCCACCTGGGGGGTCCTGAGGGCAAGGCACGTGAAGAGATTTGCGTGTGGCCAAGCCTTCAAAGCTGGCAGGGTTGAGCCGAGCTGCGCAACTGATCTGCCCTCCCCTCGCCCTTGAAGATAAGGGGGGGGCGACCCCCTGAAGCAGGGCTCTGAGGCTCACCTGCAGCCGCCAGGTCGTCTTTAATGGGCAGGTGTGGAAAGACAGGACCGATAACAGCCTGGAGGGGACTGTCCGCTCTCAGCCGCACAGAGAGGGTATTTAGCCCTGAAGGACTCGTCAGACAGGATCCGTCCTCACCGCCACCCCCCACCCCTTCCATGGTGGAAAAAAAAATATGAATCTGCTCCTTCGTCCAGAGTCTAAAGTTCTGGCGGATAACAGAGGAGGGCGAGAGACTCCCCTGACTGCAACTGCCTGGGAGGAGATTCGCATCAGTGTCCGTCTCGGGCGTCGCGCTGGCTGATGGGCGTTGTAGTCCGAAATGTCTGGAGGGCACAAGAGCCCTCTTCCCCCTCGTGCGGTTCCCAGAAACTAGGATTCAGAAACATTGCTGCCTCCGACTGCGGCATCCTGGCTAGTAGCGGCCAATAGCTCCGTCCTCTATAAATTTAGCCAGTTTCTCTTTTTAAACCATATAGGTTGGTGGCCACCGCTTCCTCCAACTCGGCACTGCTTGAGAACGGGGCCTTCCCAGTGGTGGCTCCCTGTCTGTGGCATGCTGTCCCCGGGGAGATGCGCCTGGCGGTTTTGAGTGATCGGTGGCAAATAAAACAAAGCAATAAAATTATAAATAAGAACCACCTTGTGGCACCTTGAGCGCGCTTTGAATTGTACATACATACAAATCCTTTATTCGACCGATAGTCAGAAAGAAGAGGAAAACATTTCTCAATACAAAATTATAGAACTAAAAACATCAGAGGGATACACAATGAAAAATAGGGCAACACTAGTAAACCTCATACAGATAACCCACATCGAGGCATTCGATTTTGCGCTTCCGACACTTGAGCGCCAGGAAGAGGAATTTAGCCACAGATAAGGCTATTTTCCCAGTGGGCTTATTCAGCAGATATGCTACCTGCCTTTCTCTTAATCGAGAGCTAAACTGAGATAAATATGGGGCTATGAGATATTGCCTTAAATCGTTATAAAAGGGACAACTCAGTAGAATGTGTTCTGTGGATTCTACCTCTCCTAAAGCACAATGGCACGTTCTCTGATCATATGGAACTCCTCTAAATCTTCCCCTCAAAACCGCCGAGTCAAGGACGTTCAGTCTGGTATTCCACGTAGTGGATATCCGACAGGTAACAGGCTGGTGCAGTCCGATACACCTGCTCCCCCAGAAACATCCCAGGTTTCACGCGGGCTATGTCCTCGTGTCTGGCGATATCCCCCAATCTCTGAGCGATCACCGCTTTAGCATGTCTATACGTCATGGACTCTATATAAAGGGAGGACAGTCCGCACTTCTGCACTTCCTCCACCACCTCCCCTTCCCATGGTGATTTAAAATTATCCCTCAGTATCAGGGGGGCCAAACCCACCGGTCTAAAGCATAACTTGAGCCATAGCCATAATTTCAGCTTTCAGGGCCACATACCTAAAGGCTTGGCAGCCGGTCTCTAGTCTCATGGCCGCACCCGCAACGGAAGGGGGGCTTTGAATTGTGGAAAGGGGATATGCAAATAAAATTATATATGTACCTGTATGTGAATTCACCTGCCCCAACAACCCTCTCTTTTCGTTTTCAAGAGACCCTTGTACTTGAGATGTGTTCCAAAGACACAAAACAATTTAATTACTTTTTTTTAAAAAAATAATAATTTTTATTAAAGATTTTCCTTGTTTACAAAAGCACGCACATTTTCTCTTTCTTGCGAGACATCGGTAAAAGCATTTTTCTTTTTCCGAAAGGCTGAATGTTTGGCCTGCCTTGATAGCACTTGGTATCATCCCTAGGATACCATTAAAAGAAATTACCATTGCAAATGTTTTTAACAACCTGTTGCTTCAGTTGCAACATAATCCTGGGCATTTAGTTTCCTCCACCACCCCTCCACCTGAAATCGAACCCAATCCCAGGTGCCTTGGCAGGAGGAAGAGGGGACATCCATAGAATCCTGGAATTGTGGAAGGGACCCCCAGAGCTATCTAGTCCACCCTCGTGCAATGCAGGAATCTTAGCTAAAGCACCGTTGACAGGTGGCCACCCACCCTCTGGTTGAAAACCTCCAAGAAAGGAGAGTCCACAACCTGCCAAAGGCAACTGTTCCACTGACCCATCGCTTGACAGAGGGCAGGGTTCAATCCTGCTGGAATCTGCTTTGCCTGAGGTTTATAGGAGGGTCTGTTTGCAGAAGGGCTTTGAAGTCCCCATTTAGCCCTGGGGGGTGGGGGTGGGCAGATTAGGATCTGGCATAGCTTGGCATATTGCTATCAGAATGCAAAATCTGGGAATCTCGCCGCCTACCCTCCCATTTTCACAATACCCCACCCTAGATGTAGGAATGTCGCTTTTGAGGAACACAGAGCGCTTTTTCTCAGGCTGGAACCGTTTCTCTTCTGCTGGCTTTAAGAGTCCTGTGAAGCTGAAAAGCTTGCGTACTTTTAGGGGCGCTCTTAATGTTTAAAAAAGATTATTGTATTTTAACAGTCTGTTGGAAGCCGCCCAGAGTGGCTGGGGAAAATAATAATAATAATAATAATAATAATAATAATAATAATAATAATAATAATAATAATCTTTGACTCTCCTGTCTTTCGAGACCAACATGATCTGCTGGCAGTGCCGGATTTGCATATACTGTAATTTAAACAAGATATAGCTTAGGGCCCCACTCTTTTGGGGGCCCCCGAAAAATGTAAAGGGGGGAAAAACCTGGATGTACATTTCCAAAATATAAGATAAAAATCAAATCAAATAAAACCTACATTCAGCAACAGTATTTTGTGTTGTGTAGGCTCCTGTGATGTCAGTCATGGGCCCCGCCTGCTAGCCTGCTCCCTAAAATATCCCTGGTTTGCTCCTTTCTATATATAGGGTGCCTACATTCTGCATGTGCAAATGGCTTTAGATACCTATTAGGTCCATAAATTACCATATATCATATATTCAACACAAAAAACAGCAACCGTTTGTTGTCGACAAAGGACAGCTGGACATAGAAAGGGCCCCATTACCTTCAGTAGCTTAGGGCCACATCAAACCTAAATCCGGCCCTGTCTGCTGGACAAAACAGGCAGGGATGGTTTTCAACAAGGAGCAGCCTCTGTCGGTGCAGAAGTGTGCAAGCTTTTGGGTTACACCAGCGAGCGAGATGGAAATGCATGTTCCCCAAATGATCTGCTATGTCTTAGAAGAAATCTGTGCAAGACACACTTCGACAAAACTCCCTTCCTAGAACCGGGAAGGACCCGGGAATTTTGGCGACCGTTCTGCCCCCTGCATTTTTCAGCCTTCATTTCTCCTGGAGCTAGTCAGAAGCTCGGGGATTAGAAGAATTCCAGGTGTGTGGTTGTTATTTCCAATTAAGCGTTGAGCCATCGTACCTGCCTCATATTTTCCAATACCAAGCCAGTCAGACTGGTCCTTGCTATTAACTGTGACCCAAGTTACAGTTTTGGGCACCCCAGTTTCAAGGCTTCCATTCCCTCCCTCTTGCTTCCTGGTCTCTTGGAATCACAGGCTTGGAAGAAGAAGAAGGGGGGGAACACACCAGAGGTCATCCATCCCAACCCCAGATTCCCCAAGAGACACTCTGCAAAGGGTTATAAACAAAATATGCCTTGTCCACTAGCCCTCACAAAAAGGATGTTGTACAGGCAGAAAAGGTGCAGGCAGCTCCCCTATGAAAAATCTGTAGGGTTGGGTTTGTTTTTGTTTTTTTAGTTTTGAAACACAGCGGTTTGTAAAATTGCACCCTGTGTGGAGAAAGCAGACAGAGAGAACTTACCCCCTCCCTCATGAGACTAAATCCAACGGAAGCCGAATGATGGGAGATTCAGGACGGCATTTCTTCACTTGGCACTGCGGAACTCCTTGCCACTAGAGGAAGTGACGGCCGCTGCCCATTTAGATGGCTCCGAAAGGGAATTAGGCAAATGCGTGACTGCGGAGTCGCAATGGCCGTGTACCATATCCAGTATTGGGGCCTGTGGGTGGGAATCACAAAAGTGTGGGGGGGTGAGAGAGCCATTGTGCTCAGATGCTAATTGGCGGCGTTCCTTGGGGGCTTCTGGTCGGCCACGGGGAGAGCAAGGAGCTGGGCTTAGATGGGCCCCCTTTGGCCTGATCCGGCAGCCAGGCTCTGCTGACATCCTTGGTTGCTTACAGACCCCAGCCCATGTGCAAGGGAAGTTTCTTACACCCACCCATGTGTGGCAGGTGTGCCCTGAAATGTCTCCGGTCCAGCTAGGGGTGAACTGGTGATGATCGAAAGGCACTCTGAGCATTCTCAGGAACCTTCCCCTCCTCGCTGTATGTTCCCCAACAGAACCTTGACATTACTCACTGCTGTCCATGGAGGCGCAGGTCCATTCTGTGACCAGGGCGGCTGTCTCCCAGCTCCATCTGGTACACAGGATGAGACCCTCCCTGCCCGCAGACTGTCTCGCCAGAGTGGCAAATGCTCTGGTTATCTCCCGCTTGGACTACTGCCATTCGCGCTATGTGGGGCTACCTTTGAAGGTGACCTGGAAACTACAACTAATCCAGAATGTGGCAGCTAGACTGGGGACTGGGAGCGGCTGCCGAGACCACATAACACCGGTCTTGAAAGACCTACATTGGCTCCCAGTACGTTTCTGAGCACAATTCAAAGTGTTGGTGGCTGACCTTGAAAGCCCTAAACAGCCTCAAAGGCCCAGTATACCTGAAGGAGCGTCTCCACCCCCATTCAGCCCGGACACTGAGGTCCAGCTCCGAGGGCCTTCTGGCGGTTCCCTCCCTGCGAGAAGCAAAGCTACAGGGAACCAGGCAGAGGGCCTTCTCGGTGGTGGCGCCCGCCCTGTGGAACACCCTCCCACCAGATGTCAAGGAAATAAACAACTATCTGACATTTAGAAGACACCTGAAGGCAGCCTTGTTTAGGGAAGTTTTTAATGACTGGTGTTTTAATGTTTTTTTAAAAAAATCTTTTGTTTTGGAAGCCGCCCAGAGTGGCTGGGGAGACCCAGCCAGATGGGCGGGGTATAAATAAATAAATTATTATTAATAAAAAATATTATTATTTAATTTCTCCACTACAGGGGGTTGGGCTGGATGACCTTTGGGGGGGTCCCTCGCAACTCTACAATTGTATGATTCTGTGGCTTCAGAAGCTGGTGGCCTCTCCTTCAGTGCAGGTTTCGAAAGTGAGGTTGGATGGCCTTCTCTCTGGGGTTTTTTTTTTAGCCATGATTCCTGCACTGCAGAGAGTTGGACAGGATTTTGGGGCGATCTTTTCTAAACTCCCCAATTCTATTATTCTAAGTGTGTCTGGCAAATGGCATGCAGTTAAAAAAAACCAATAAAATCGCAGTGCAAAGATTCATATGCCAATTTCATTCCATTAGAAGGCGGTGGGGGGGTATTTAATTTCAAATTTATTATGCTGTGTCTCATTCCGGCAAGGAAAAAGCAGGCGTATACCACCTGCAGGTCTTTCTCCTCCAGGTGTGGATTTCACACCTTTGGGCTGGAAGTTGGTAGATTAGGGAGACAGACGGATGGATATTCCAATGGCCAAAGGTTATTTTGCCAATGAAACAGTGGAATGCTGGCTGGCTGGGTGGGTCTGAATCCTTGCTGGGTTATGGGCGAGGTCTTTTGTTTTGAAAAAAAAAGAAAAAAGAATAATTTCATTTTAACAGGTGTCCCTTGCGAAAGGGACTCTTTAGTGGCAGGTGAGTCAGTGTGCAGGCGTGTGTTTCCGAACCCTCAATTGTGTCACCCTCACCTAGAAACTCTGTTTCGGAAGGCGCCTGCTCCAAGCAGGTCAGGCCACTGGGCCAGACGGCTTGAGTCGTAATCCCTCTGCCGCCTACGTCCTTCCTTACAACCCATTTCGCAGATGGGGAAAAGAGAGGCCAACTGGAAAAATTGATTATAGGGGTCAGGCAGAGAGGAGAGACTGGCTCAGTTCCTCTCCCTACATGCCTGTTTGGTTCACCTATTAACAGGAGTACAGGAGTCTTGCTAGGGTGTTGGTTTTAGTGGAGGCAGTGTGTCGCAGTGGTTAGAGCTGCCTTTCCCACCCTGGGGTCTTCAGATGTCTTGGTACTACCCGTTTTTATCTTCTGAACCGCCATGAGATCTTTCGATAAATCGAATATTTTTTAAAAAAAATCAGTGCTTTTTTTTCTTTTAAAAGTGTTTTTACTCTCATTTTCCTTCTCATGTTGAAATACTGCCCCTCAATGAGGCCAAACTTAGATTCACAAATAAAAGCTCCTATCAGCCCTAACCTGCCTGCGCACAACTCCAACGGTCAGGAAATATTGGGTTTTTGACACCACAAGGTCCGGTGACTCAAGGTTGAGAAGGGCTGGGTTCGAGTGTCGGGTTAGGACCAGGTTCAAATCCCCACTCGGCCACGAAGCTCACTGGGTGACCTTGGGAGCCAGACGTTGCCTTCGCTCAGCTTCTCCTACTTCACAAGGTTGTTGCTGGGATGACATGAGGAGTAGGGGAACTCCTTGGGGGAAAGGCTGCAGCTTGGACCTTTGAGCAGGGTTCTGGGTTCGAGTCCCAAGTCGGGCGATAGATTCCTGCATTGCAGGGGTCCCTCCCCAACTCTTCAATTCTATGATCCCATAAATGCAACAATAATAAACAAAACGCTCTTATGCCGCTGTAAGCCGCCAAAGAATCTTGGGAACTGTAGCTCTGGGAGAACTCCCGGCGCCCTTAAACTACAGTTCCCAGGATGTGGTTGTTGTTTTTTAAGGGGAAGTGTTCAAAGCGGTATGAGAAATGTGTGGCACGAGGCAGTCAGAAGGACTTGCCCAGATCCCGCCTGCCGACGTGCCTACACAAGGAATCTGAATCCAGGCATCCGAGGCTGGAATTTGGGTCTCTGAACCACGCCGGCTGTCTTGCAAAAGCCTAAAGTGTTTGTTTTCGCAAAGGCCTTTGGAGCTGAGCAATGGCTTAGGGCGCCTGGAGCGACGCTGCATTTAGCACACAGGGTGACCCACATTGAGCCAGGCTCCCCGGTTACGTGGAGGGAAAGAGCTTCCTTCCTTTCCGGGGAATCTGGGTCGAGCGTTTTGCGAAGCTGGCTCCCTCCCTCCTCTCCCTTACGGAGGAATCAGGAAGCCCTCTGGGGACTGCAGTTCCCTGGGGATGGGGAGGGGAGTCAGGATTGGAACCCAGAGCTCCCCAAAGCCGCCACCTCATCTTTAACCCTTCAGGTCCCACACCCTTGTAAGCTTGAGTTTTGATGAGAAACATTTTGCGGAGTTGGAAGGGGCCCTTCAGAGTCATCCAGTCCAACCCCCTGCAAGTCAGGAATTTGTGGGTATGCGGGTGGTGCCGTGGGTTAAACCACAGAGCCTAGGGCTTCCCGATCAGAAGGTCGGCGGTTCGAATCCCCACGACGGGGTGAGCTCCCGTTGCTCGGTCCCTGCTCCTGCCCACCTAGCAGTTCGAAAGCACGTCAAAGTGCAAGTAGATAAATAGGTACCGCTCCAGCGGGAAGGTAAATGGCGTTTCGTGCGCTGCTCTGGTTCGCCAGAAGCGGCTTAGTCATGCTGGCCACATGACCCGGAAGCTGTACGCCGGCTCCCTCGGCCAGTAAAGCGAGATGAGCGCTGCAACCCCAGAGTCATCCGTGACTGGACCTAATGGTCAGGGGTCCCTTTACCTTTACCTTTACGAACCCATAATAGTCCCCCCCCCAACACAATTTCCTCAGATTTGGGAAACTTGAGAGGAATCAGAACCAGGCTATATGCTTTTGGATGAAGCAAAACTGTTCCCTCGTCTGATTCTTTAAAGTTGGGGAATACTGTACAGTTTTCATCAGTTCTGCCATAAAATGTTCGAAAATGTTTTTTAAATTGCCATAAATTTCTTTATAACCTAACCAGCATAATAACAGATGCCAAGCGAGATGAAAGTACCTTAGACAGTAGAAGCAAATGGGTAGCCGTTACACATGGATGCTTTAGCTGAGATTCCTTCCAATGCTACAATTCTAGGATTCTGTATCGGAACAAATTTCTAGACTAAAATCAAACACAACCAGGTTCCATGTAACACAAATGGGTTTACATTAGCCTGTCCCTTATTCTTGCGGTACATTATAAAAGAAACTCCATTTCTCGATAAAGGCGCTATCTTCTTGTCTGCCCTCTCTGCTTCTCACCGTATATGTAAGCGTAGCTCCGCACTCGGGGGAGAGCCTGCTTCGGTTTTGCACATCACACTACAAAGGTGTGTCTGCGAAGACAACATATTTTGGGCCTGCGTCCCTCCCTGTTTATTGCCCCTAAGAGATTCCCCCCTTCTCCTTTCAGATCCTGCCTATAAGCTTCTCTCCGTGTGGCCCCAACTCAGAGTAAACAAGTTCGGCCTCAATAAATGGGTGGATGTTGCAAAGTTCAAGAGGGGGGGGGGTCTCGAAGGGAAGAAGGCTCCTTGGATCAAAGTCTACAGAATCTGCTTGGAGACTGGGGAGCCGGGGTGGAGAGGTCAGGAGACCAGCTCTTGGCTAAAGGATAAACAGCCAGGGAAGAGAACCCATGGGTGCAAAATTATCTTGCTAAGTCTTAAAAGGAGATCGGCTGGCAGGAGTTCAAAGGTGGCCTGGCCATGGAGCCAACTTGAGGGGGGTCAATGTCCAGCAACAGATTTTCCTGCCTAGTCCGGCTCCTTTGGCCAGTAAAGTGAGATGAGAGCCGCAACCCCAGAGTCGTCTGCGACTGGACCTAATGGTCAGGGGTCCTTTGACCTTTACCTTTACCCTTCGGTAGCTCTCTCCTCCTCCACGAATCTGTCCAATCCTGTTTTAAATCCATCTAGTTTGGCGGCCGCCACTGCCTCCTGCAGCAGGGGGTTCCACAGTTTAACTCAGGCCGACTCGGCCCTCCAGATGTTTTTGGGACTACAACTCCCATCATCCCTGACCACTGGTCCTGTTAGCTAGGGGATGATGGGAGTTGTAGTCCCAAAACATCTGGAGGGCCGAGTCGGGGGATGCCTGGTTTAACTCGTGAAGGAAGATTTTATTTTATCCACCCTGACATTCAATTTCAACGGATGTCCCCGAATTTCAGCGTTGCGAGAGAGAGAGGGAAAATGCCCCTCTCCCCGTCTTCTCCGCGCCACGCATAATTGTATGAATTTATATCATGTCGCTTCTAATTATAGAACAAAATATTGAGGCACAGGCTTTCTTCTGCCCTGCCCCAGTAGTCCCATCAAATCTGTTCCCCAAACACAAAATCTTACGATGCCTTTGCTCTCTCTAGCCACATGCAGGGGCTTTTGTAAATCCAGACAGCCCCACAGCTTCAGAGGTAGGAAATATCTCAGAGTCTTTCTTTGTTTGGCTTGAAAACAAATGCTGTTAATTATCCTTTATCGCTTCTAAGAAGAAGATAAGACGTGATACTTACTAAGTTTTTTTTTTTTTTTAGGTAGAAGGGGGAGAGAAGGTAGTGGATTATGTAAATATGATTGTGCGAGAAAAGCTACGGTTTGCATGGAATTGGACAACGTGAATGGAGTCTCGGTGTGCCTGTGCTGTGGCCAAAAGACTGACAGATAAATGCATCGAAAGATAAATGCACAGCTCTATTTATTCAGTGAATTGAAGACCTGACTACACTTGACACCTACAAATAATAATAATAATAATAATAATAATAATAATAATAATAATAACAACAACAAATAAATAAATAAATAAATTATTATTTCTACCCTGCCCATCTGGCTGGGTTTCCCCAATAATAATTTTAATAATAATATTTTAATAATTCTAATAATAATTTTAATAATTTTAATAATAATAATTTTAATAATTTTATTATTTATACTCCGCCCATCTGGCGTGGTTGCTTACAGCCGCAGGCTATGCATAGACAAGTATAATGACATTTGGAACCCATTTATACAAAATGCAGTAGGTTGAAAAATTATATGTATCTATTGGGATGATATCTATATTTGGTAAGCGTATATGGAATTGTAATGGTTAAATGTTAACTGTTATAGTGATATACTCTATACCTATATATTTATATATATTAAAAAAAATATATTCAAAAGAGTGGTTTGTACGACCCACTAAGGAAGAGCATAACGCAAGAAAATTAAAAACAGGAACAATTAATTGTGCATTTATTCAAAGCCCGATTAAAACTATTTAGTTTAATTTTTTCAACAAAACTGACCAACATGATCTGGGGGGCCAGCTTTTCAAAGTACGATAGCCGTTGCCTCTTGGCGACCCCACCCCACCCCCGTAATCTCACCACCCACCAGGGGGCGCCCACTTTGGGAACCGCCCCTGCTCTGTGCCATTGGCTGGGCTCCTGTGATGTCAGAGAATGCTCAGGAACTGCTGGAGGCGAGGATCTCAGCGACGGAAGGATGCAGCGAAGGGTGCTTGAGGGAGAAAGGGTCAGGAGAGGCCTAGAGGAGGCGTAAAGAAAACTGATGGGGGGCAAACAGAGCTTGGGGGGTGGGAGGGACACATTGAACAGGCCCCGGAAATGAGAGCTGGGTGCTTTTTGCGGGAAGACAGCGGGCAAGGAAGGGGTGGGCTTGGGGGGTTCTTGGCCCGGAAGTACCCAGATCAAAGAAGATGTTGAAAAGTGGGAGATGGCGCCGATGAATGTTGGGGTGCTGCTGAACTTAACTAGCAGAAGTTGCTATCTTTTTGGGCCACCGGATGGACGTTTCGATCGGTCCAGAACACCTGGAGAGGGCGCCGGGTTGCCAAAGGCCGGTTTTGTGGCTTGGGTCCGGCCCCCGAAGTGAAAATCAGCCCAAAGGACAGGAGAGGAGAGGGGTGTTGATAGATCAACACATTTTCCAGAACGCTCCCCAGGAAAAAAAACAGAACAAAGCCCTGCCGCCCCACCTTCCAAGGTTCTTATGAAACAGGATGGAGCCTTGCCCAGACTTCTCGATTCATCTGAGGATTGCTGCCAGGCTGGTTTTGGGGCGGCCGACCTAAGAAATGCATCTGACAGGAGCGGAGGAGAGAATTATCGAGGCCCGGAGAATTCTCTCTTTCCTCTCTCCGATTCCGTCTCCTTCCCTCGCTCTTCTGAGGTTGAGGACAACTAACTGCGTTTCGATGCAGGCTGTCGTTTCTGCGGCTGGGCCTGGGCCCCTAGCATGGGAACAGGGGGACAAAATCGACGGCCTCCTCTGAATCTGCACCCGCGGCGTGGGTGCCTGCAGGACAGGCCGAAACCCAACAGGTGTGTGTTTCTGCGCTGCACCTGTTGCATTTCTGCCTGCCGCACAGGACGTGCAGGGACCTGTCCCAAGGGAAATCAGGGTTTCCCTAGAGCTTGGAGGGAGGCTGCCGGGGAGACTCAACCTCCTTCGGGCTCCCAGGTAACCATCTGCCTTCGCTAAGGATGACTGTTTGTCCCTGGAAGGGGGCCAGGCTGGGCTGGGCGCCAGGGCCAAATCTGCCCCCCTCCCTGGCCAAACGCTTGCATGCCCAGCATCTAAAGGCGCTGCTTGGCAGAGGCAGGATTATCCGTCACTGCAGGGTGTCGACATGCCCCCTGGTGAGAGCAGGAGGAATGGCACCCTATAAATAGAGGATGGGGTGATGTCAGGGAGAAGCATGAATTATTATCTGTTATTATTTATTTCATTTCTCTACCGCTTTGAATTTTCAAGAAAAAACTCAAAGCGGTTTGCAGCACATTAAAGCATTGACGAAACAATCCCAAGAAAGTCAAATGTAGAGCATACGGTCAAAGCATAACATAAATAACAAAAACAAAATAAAAATTAAAAAAATTCCTTCCAGTAGCACCTTAGAGACCGACTAAGTTTGTTCTTGGTATGAGCTTTCGTGTGCATGCACACTTCTTCAGATACTTCTCAAAGAACAAACTTAGTTGGTCTCTAAGGTGCTACTGGAAGGAATTTTTTAAAAATTTTATTTTGTTTTGACTACGGCAGACCAACACAGCTACCTACGTGTAACTATAAATAACTAAAATATTATCTTAAAATATTTCAAAATAAAACATTACAAAGGAGGTCAACTACAGAATGCATATTTGACACAAACAAAGTTAACAAACAAAAAACCTTAAGCGTTTTCTTTTAATAAAACCCCACCATTGCTAAGCGAAGTCAAATATAAAATGCACATTTAAAACAGCGTAATTAACAAGAGGAATAAAATGGCAATGTCACATATTTGCAAATATAGCCTGACAGTCTCTGGATAGTTCCTGTTCCGTCCCCGACACTCAACGGCGTTTCATTCCGCAGTTTGAAATCTAGCAAGGGAGACTTCGTGTCTTTGTTGGGCAGCCTGCAATGGCATTTGGGACCTAGCTTTTCATGGTTGGCATGCAATGGCATGCAGTCTCTGGCTTTTCGCGGTTGGTGCGCAATTTCAATTGATGCGTGAAAAGCTGGTGTCTGGTGAGTTCTTATAACTGGACCTGGCCGAAATCTGCATACTCGAGAGTTGCCAGCGGGTCTAAAGAACTCATGGGTTTCAGGTTCAAATAACGTTGCTTTTGAGATTGGAAGGGAGAAATGGGGAGATCTGAGTGCTTTTGAATTTCAGCGCTGGCTAGCTAAGAATGTCAGCTTTTCTTCACTGGACCTGCTGTTGATAAAGGCACAGGAGCTGGTTGAGAGGGGGAAATCTGGCAACCCTATAACCAACTGGGATTATTTCCCCCACCAATATCTGAGGAAGGGACACAGGGATTCATGGTTCCTGCTCTAAGCCACTGTTCTCTGGTGGATGAATTTGCCCCCCAAACTCAGGAGAGACAATGTAGGCAAAATCCCATGCTCTTGTGTGACCGCCCAGGATGCAGACTTTTGAGTCTCACAGAACTCCTTTTCTTCCCGATGAAGAGTCCTGTGGAACTCAAAAGCTTGCCTCTCCCGCACAAACTCAGGCCCTCGGTTTTTAAAAAACGCATTTCCCCGGCCTTTGTATTTTGAGCGGAGCACGTGCAGCCCAGGGTAATCCAGACCGAGGGAAAAGTCGCAACAGCTCCTCGAAAACATCGGAACTTTCCGCCGGCGAGAGCCGTTCGACGGACTCCCTCGGAAGACCTCTCCTTGGCTGCAGATTTTCTTCAGCCGCGGTCCCTGCATTGCAAGGGGGGGTTGGACTAGATGACCCCCGGGGGTCCCTTCCAACTCGGAAAGTGGGGTGGGGGTGGGGGCAAGGCCTATGGAGAAGGCCCAAATTCAGGCCTCTATCCCTGGGCTGTGGGAACATTTCAGAGCTGCCCGCTGAGCAGCAAATGCCCTTTGACTCTTTGACAAGGCAAGGTGGATTTGCTTAATGCTCCCTGACAGGTTGGTGATGTGTTCATGCTGCCTCCCTCTCCGCCCCCCCCCCTCCAAACCATGCTCCTTCCCAGCCTTGCCTTGGCACACCGGCTGGTGGGGTGGGGTGGGGGGGAGAGCTAATCCTAGCCCTGGAGGATTGCAAGGGCCCCCACCCGCCAAAGTCCGACTGCCGGGCGTTCCTGGGATGCAGACTGACACTTGGGACCCGGCACCTGTCAAAGCGTGAGACACCCCGGGGTGGGGGCTGGGGGGGGCGACGCAGGGCTCCCCACCTGAGGCCGCTTCCTCTCCCTGCAACGCCTGACAGGTAAGCAATTCGGGGACACCCCCGCCCCCCGGGTTCTTCTCCGGAGAGACCCTTACCTGTGCATTTGGGTCACGGGTGGGGGGGGGCAGATTTCCTATGAAAGGCAGGGACTTTCACTGGGGAAAATTGGGTTTTTTTGGGGGGGTAGGATTATGGTAGAGTTATTGGGCGTGTGGGTCAGGTGAAAGGTTGGGGTGGGGATTCCCAGGTACCTGTATTTGAATATAATAATAATAATAATAATAATAATAATAATAAAATAATAATAATAATAATTTATTTGTACCCCGCCTATCCGGCTGGGTTTCCCCAGCCACTCTTTTTCAGTGGGGGGGGGGGGCTTGCAGAATTGGAGAAGGGTGTTTTTGGCAAAATCAAGCAAAATTAAGGGATGGCAGCTGGTCAGAAAGGCACCAGACTTCTGAGGAGTGCGAGCAAATGCCTAGGGCAGCCTTTGCCAACCTGGCGCCCTCCGGATCTCTTGAACTACAACTCCCAGCATACCTTGTGAGTCCTTGGAAAGAAACCTTGCGTGTCTGTATGTCTGGGTTTATACATGTCACGTTTTAGCGATGTCGTAAGCTGCTCAGAGTTATTTTATTGTCTTAATTTTTTTTTCTATAAAAAAAATAAGAATCCTACGCCGACATTCGTAAAAGAAAAGCAGAGTGGGTTTGCAGACGTTACCACTAAAACCAGACAGATATATAGGCAGATAAAGTTAAAATCAGAAATCAGCTCACTAGGATGGAAAGATGAAGTCTTCATCGCCTGCATAAGCCTGGCAGAACAGAAAAGTTCCCCCCGGGCATTTAAAAGGCGCTTGCTGGATCTCGGTTGGCGGCATATTCCACAAGGCTGGTCTGATGGAACGACAAGGTCGGTTTCTCTTTGCTGTCAAAGGAGCCTCACTAACTCGGGGGAGATTTGTGCAGAACGGTTTGTGCAGTGAGGCCGGATTGGCAGGCTGGGTGGCAGCTGCAGGGGCCGGAATAGTAATAATAATAATAATAATAATAATAATAATAATAATAATAATAATAATTTGATTTCCCCTGAGGTTCCGTGGCGAGTTAAAACACAGCTTTAAAAACAGTTTGAAACAAATTGCAATGGCAAAAACAGGGCGAGTCTTTGAAATATGCTCTTCTTCTTTGGAAGGGACCCCCGAGGGTCATCTATCCCAACCCCCACCATTGCAAAAAACCTTCCTCTTCCTCTTCCTTTGTTCTTGGTGGGGAGAGAAGCCGGGTGAGATCCTGGGTCCATCTAGACTTCTTGAGCACCCATTGACAGGAGTGGGTCAGAGTAGGAGAGAGAGAGAGATGTTTGCTGGGAATGGGGGAGGAGGAGGAGGGCGGGCTGCCAGCAAGGCTAAACGAGGAAGGAGACGGAGGGAACCGGCAGCCACCTCCTTCTGCCAGCCGTCACCCGGAACGAATGCTTTCCCCATTCTTAAATTTAAATGCATGCATGCGTGCTAATCATGTGCTGCTACTGGCGCCACTTTCGGGGCCCGAACATGACATGGGCCCAACCGCTGCCACTTCCCCACCGGTTTAGCTGTCGAAACAGAGTGAGCTGAGGGTTTGCTGCCTGGCACAGCACCCATTTCCTGGGCAGTGGGGTGTAGTGGTTAGGACACTGGAGAAAGACCTGGGAGAGACGGGGGTTCCAATTGCCACTCGGCCATGAAGCTCGCTGGGTGCGACCCTTGGGGATAGTCACTGCCTCTCTTAGAATCATAGAATCCTAGAGTTGGAAGAGACCCCAAGGGCCATCCAGTCCAACCCCCTGCCAAGCAGGAAACACCATCAAAGCATTCCTGACAGATGGCTGTCAAGCCTCCGCTTAAAGACCTCCAAAGAAGGAGACTCCACCACACTCCTTGGCAGCAAATTCCACTGTCCAACAGCTCTTACTGTCAGGAAGTTCTTCCTAATGTTTAGGTGGAATCTTCTTTCTTGTAGTTTGAATCCATTGCTCCGTGTCCGCTTCTCTGGAGCAGCAGAAAACAACCTTTCTCCCTCCTCTATATGACATCCTTTTATATATTTGAACATGGCTATCATATCACCCCTTAACCTTCTCTTCTCCAGGCTAAACATACCCAGCTCCCTAAGCCGTTCCTCATAAGGCATCGTTTCCAGGCCTTGGACCATTTTGGTTGCCCTCCTCTGGACACGTTCCAGCTTGTCAGTATCCTTCTTGAACTGTGGTGCCCAGAACTGGACACAGTATTCCAGGTGAGGTCTGACCAGAGCGGAATACAGTGGTACTATTACTTCCCTTGATCTAGATGCTATACTCCTATTGATGCAGCCCAGAATTGCATTGGCTTTTTTAGCTGCTGCATCACACTGTTGACTCATGTCAAGTTTGTGGTCTACCAAGACTCCTAGATCCTTTTCACATGTACTGCTCTCAGGCCAGGTGTCACCTGGCCCGCCTTGCAGGGTTGTTGTTTTGGAGGAGAACCATGTGTGCCACTGTCAGCTCCTTGGAGAAAATAGGTGGGCTATTTAATTTTTTTAAAATTCAATTTATTAATTTCCTAATAACAAAAACGCAAACCATAATTTTTAACTCCACTGTATAAACAAATTGTAACACCACCATATGCTGGGATTAAAAAAAAAAAAAACACTTTGACTTCCCTCCACTTCCCCATTGTTTTTTGTTTATTCACGCACGTCTATGACACCTTGTATTCTTAACAACCCGATTTTTAAACCTTATTCATTTGATTACAAGTGACTTTTAAAAGTTCTGCTGATGTAGAAACCTATACACAAAGCTTGAAAAACATGCATTAAACATTTCCCTTTTTTAAAAAAAAATATTGAAAAGAGGTGGACTATAAATGCAATAGAATCACGGGATTGTAGAGTTGGAAGGGACCCTGGTGATCACCTAGTCCAACCCCCTACAATGCAGGAATCTTTTGCCCAAGGTGGGGCTCGAACCCTTGACCACAATAAATAAATGAAAAATAATTTCGACTAGGCCAGGGAGGGAGCACTCTGATAGTGTGTGCGCCCGACCACAGCCAGATCTGCATTTTCCTCTCTCTCTCTCTCTCTCCGCCACCTTTTCTCGAACCCAGAACCTGCTGCCTGCCCAGCGGGCAACCGTCTCACTTGTTGCCCTGCTCTGATACGCCTTTAGTCCTCCAGGGCAGCAAGAGCTGGGTAGAGCGGCCTTTTCCAGGGCAGCCCCTTTTTCCCACTAAGAGGGGGAGCAGAAGCGACTGAGGATGGGATGCAAAGCCAGGAGGGAGTTTCCCAGAAGCCTTTGCAGCGGTACTTGGGCTACAGAGAGAAGCAGGAGACGGTCTCTGTCGGATGCAGGCCATCCTTGCCGGCGACTCGAGACGGGCATCCCCCAGAACCCTTTGCAAGAGCCACTCAGTAGGAGACCTCGCCCAGGGAGGCAATCCCATAACTGGGGGGGTCCCGTAGCATCCCCCCCCGGAGAGGGCGTGAGCCAGGCTTACGCCTCGAAAGCGGCTTATGGGGTGGGGATTATCAAACGTTTCGCTGGCTGTAAGATAATGGGTTTGGACAGCTCCTTCTCAACCTCCATCTCAGGTGTAGGAGGTTTGAAGCAGTTGGGGGTGGCCTTGATCTCCCCTTCCCCAGTCCATGGGGCACCAAGATCAGCACTTGAGGGTCTCCTGCAGCTGCCCCCCCCCCGAGAAAACGAGAGGGGGGGGCAAGCAAACCAGAGACCATCTCAGCCAGCACTCGGAAAGGGAAACAGGGAAGGAGCAAGGCCTATGAAAACACGCATTTCATAGAATTGTAGAGTTGAGAGGGACCCCCAAAGGTCTTCTAGTCCAACCCCCCCTGCAATGCAGGAATCACAGCCCTGGCCGAGAGCCATCCCACCTCCAAGGAAGGAGAGTCCCCCACCTAGTTCCGACCAGAAAGCCTGTTCCGCTGTTGAACGGCTCTTGCTGTCAGAAACGTCTTCTTGATGTTTAGTCGGAATTTCCTCTCTTGTAACGTGAGGTCACGGGTTCGAGTCCTACCCTCCAGAGCGGGAGAAAACATGCTGGCTCCTTCTTCTATTCGGCGCGGCCCTTTGGTTATTGGAAGACGGCTCCTTTGCTCCCACCTTTTCTCCAAGAGAGCTCGCCGTCCTCAAGCTCTCCATGTTATTGTCGCAACAACCCTGCAAGGTAGGCTCAGAGAGTCGGTGACCGGCCCCAGGTCTCTCCGTGAGCTCCCTGTGGCTGAGTGGGGATCCAAACCCCACGCTCTCCCTTCGAAACGTACAGGGTCTCTTACTTTTTCACAGTGAGCTTTACAGTGAGCTTTTGTGACCCAGCGGTTTGCAGTTTTATGTGCTTTTGCATGGCAACGTCATGTAAAACGGCAACTGCCTGCGTTGTCTGTATGCAGAGGGCATGTTCTCGGGCTATACAGATTTGTGTATATTTATATAGATATCTAAAGGGACGTGGGTGGCGCTGTGGGTTAAACCACAGAGCCTAGGGCTTGACGATCAGAAGGTCGGCGGTTCGAATCCCCACGACGGGGTGAGCTCCCGTTGCTCGGTCCCAGCTCCTGCCAACCTAGCAGTTCGAAAGCATGTCAAAGTGCAAGTAGATAAATAGGTACCGCTCCGGCGGGAAGGTAAACGGCGTTTCCGTGCGCTGCTCTGGTTCGCCAGAAGCAGCTTAGTCATGCTGGCCACATGACCCAGAAGCTGTATGCTGGCTCCCTCAGCCAATAAAGCGAGATGAGCGCCGCAACCCCAGAGTCGGACACAACTGGACCTAATGGTTAGGGGTCCCTTTAGCTTTATATAGATATATATTTGCAATATTTCGAAAAAAGAGAGTGGTATTGATACAAAGTGGTACAAAGGTTTCCCAATTTGCCCGTTTCTTTCATATTAAGAACTCAAGAACAACTTCCAGGATCTGGCCAGTAGCCCAACTAGTCCAGCATCCTGTTCTCACATTGGCCAGACCGCAGGCAGTGCGGTGTAACAGTTAGCGCAGTCGTTCAGAGGGCTGGACCAGGGTGTGTGTGTGGAGGCATAGCATAGCAGCCACCCACCGAAAGCCCTCTCCTCCTCCGCGAATTTGCCCAATCCTCTTCTGAAGGCGTTTAGGTCGGTGGCCATCTCTGCCTCCTGCAGAAGGGGGTTCCATTGTTGTGCTCCGTGAAGAAATTCATTTATCTGGCCAACATTCGCACGTGGTGCTGGGTGAAGATACCTTTTTTGGGGGGGGTGCTGTGCGCATGATGTCACCCCCCATGCCATCCTGATTCCCATGTTACTCGCCGGCCCGATGCGCATCATGCCATTATAACCTACTCTGTGTGGGGAATGAGCTTCTCAAGCCATCGCCGCTCACATCATGCGACCGCAGAGCGCATTTTCTCAGGTCCCAAACACATTTAACTTGCAGCATCTCATTGTTTCTTTAAAAAAAAACACAACCCAATAATGTGTGCATTCAGAGACCCCAGTCTAAGCACGAGGTAAGGTTTTAGCTCGCCAAAGCATTAGAGGATAAATCTAGAACCGTTTAGGGAGATGTTCTTTGGTGTATCCTAGAACCCTGACAGCTTTTGCTTCCTGCTCTTCCTGCAACGCTTCGGTAATATAGGGGTAGAGAACCCATATAGGGGGCCCATCACCTCTGACCCGCAAAAGTAGCCTAGCCCTCTGGAAGAACCCAGAAGTCCACATTCCCGGCTAGATTCCCAGTCGCATCCTCTTGCGCAAAACACTTCTGTGCTTGGAGGAAGTAGCTCCAAACTTTCAATACCTTGCTGGAAGTTTCAGGCTGGGTAAAAGGAAGAACTTTTTTATGCAGAGCAGAGTTAGCCTATGGAACTCCTTTCCACCGGAGGCAGGGATGGCCGCCAACTTGATTGGCTTTCAAAGGGGATCAGGGAGATTCCTGGAGGAGGAGAGGGCTATGGGTGGCTCCCAGCCAAGGTGGCGATGCTCTCCCATCACAATCGGAGGCAGGATTGCTTCTGGATACCAGTTGCTGGAAAACGCGGAGGGGAGGGGGTGATCTTGCGTTCGAATTCTGCTTCCAGGTATCCCCTAATGGCCATTTATTTATTTATTTTTAAAATACATTTTTATTAGTTTTTAACATATATTTTCCAAATGGAATATATCTCATCTCATCTCATACAATGTTTTGGCTATTATAGCCTGAGACTTCCATCAACCACGTCTAATGATTTTCAAACCTCATCTCTTAAACTTACATTTGTTATCCTGTTACTTTTAATGATCCGTAGCTTAAAATCCATTCTCATAAATCTTCTCTGCAATATTTCATATAATTCTCCTTACAAGACTTCTTGTATTCCTACCAGCGTAGTCAGTTGGTTACAATCTTCTTTCAGGTAACCTGTATACTGGTATTTACTCCAATCTTTCAAGAATTTCTGGTCCCACTGGTTTTTCTGGTCGCCGCTTTAAACCTTCTTTTAATTTTTTATTATTCTTAATAAATCAGAAGATCTGGACCCAGATCTCTAAGCAGGCTTCAGACGTCGGGGAATGGGCCAAAGATGTGAAATAATCTTCCCTGGTCTTGTGCCACGAGGAGTTAGGCCTGTTAATGCGGCGGGGGGGGGGGGATAGAAACAGGCTATTCTTAATTTAACCAGCCCAGGTTGTCTATTTGCATTAGAGGCTTTTTATAGCAAAGGCCAATTCTAGCTCCCCATTGAAAGGAGTGCCTTTCGACCTGTTATAAAAATTAGCCCAGATCCCAGAAATGACCAAAGTCCTGCACTGAGTGGATGGCACAGCACAGCCTTCTCCCACCCAACTCAGAGCCCTCCAGATGTTCAGCCGGCCAGAGCCGATGGGCATTGCCGTCCCGAACATCTGAAGACTTACCAGGTTTGTTTTGCAAAAGCAAGTGTCTAGGATCACCCCATCACAGTTTTCAGGGCCCATTTTTTAATCCGTCGTGGGGATTCGAACCGCCAACCTTCTGACCAGCAAGCCCTAGGGACGCGGGTGGCGCTGTGGGTTAAACCAAAGAGTCTAGGGCTTGCCGATCAGAAGGTCGGCGGTTCGAATCCCCGCGACGGGGTGAGCTCCCGTTGCTCGGTCCCTGCTCCTGCCAACCTAGCAGTTCGAAAGCATGTCAAAGTGCAAGTAGATAAATAGGTACCGCTCCAGCGGGAAGGTAAACGGTGTTTCCGTGCGCTGCTCTGGTTCGCCAGAAGCGGCTTAGTCATGCTGGCCACATGACCCGGAAGCTGTACACCAGCTCCCTCGGCCTAGAGAGCGAAATGAGCGCCAGTAAAGTGAGATGAGCGCCGGAGTTGGACACGACTGGACCTAACGGTCAGGAGTCCCTTTACCTTTACCTTTAACTTCTCAGTCTTTTGGTTTCGGCTCTATTACAACTGCCATCCAATTTATTCAGCGAAAGAGACCGGCCCCCGTTTTTAACCGTTTTTAAGTCTCTTCGTGTCCTAATTGCTAGGATCAAAGTCCAAATCTTGATTACTGACGATTTCAGAGCTTTCTTTATTTCTTTGTTTCGGAGAATTGGCCTCTTGCCTCCCAAAGACCTGGAGCTTTGCATAATAAAAGAAGCAATTGATCCTCTGTTCCCACGTCTCCAACCCCTCTCGCTCTCGGGAGTCGCAACAGGAATCTGCCGAATCACTACGTCCCCAAAACGCTCTATTCGGGGTTTTCCGGGGAGTCTACATTGCCCTTGTGGTCCTCCCTTGCCTTTATAATGCTGAAACAAAATAAAAAATAACAAAATTCCTTCCAGTAGCACATTAGAGACCAAATGAGAGATTTTACTTTCTTGGGCTCCATGATCACTGCAGATGGGTGACAGCAGTCACGAAATTAAAAGACGCCTGCTTCTTGGGAGGAAAGCAATGACAAACCTAGACAGCATCTTAAAAAGCAGAGACATCACCTTGCCGACAAAGGTCCGTATAGTTAAAGCTATGGTTTTCCCAGTAGTGATGTATGGAAGTGAGAGCTGGACCATAAAGAAGGCTGATCGCCGAAGAATTGATGCTTTTGAATTATGGTGCTGGAGGAGACTCTTGAGAGTCCCATGGACTGCAAGAAGATCAAACCTATCCATTCTGAAGGAAATCAGCCCTGAGTGCTCACTGGAAGGACAGATCCTGAAGTTGAGGCTCCAGTACTTTGGCCACCTCATGAGAAGAGAAGACTCCCTAGAAAAGACCCTGATGTTGGGAAAGATGGAGGGCACAAGGAGAAGGGGATGACAGAGGACGAGATGGTTGGACAGTGTTCTCGAAGCGACTGGCATGAGTTTGGCCAAACTGCGGGAGGCAGTGGAGGATAGGCGTGCCTGGCGTGCTCTGGTCCATGGGGTCACGAAGAGTCAGACACGACTGAACGACTAAACAACAACAAAAGTTTGTTCTTGGTATGAGCTTTCGTGTACATGCATACTTCTTCAGATACTTTATAATGCTGGAATTCCTTCAGCCGAAGGAATTTTCGTCCTTTAATGGAGTCGCGACCAACCGGAGGCCCATTTTAATTTTAATTTTTAATTTGTTCCTAGAAGGGCATGTGGGGCTCATCCACCAGGGAAGGGAGCCCATCTAGGAGAAGGAAAACTCTGACCAGTGCTGGATTTACGTACAGTATAAGCTAAATAAGCTGTAGCTTAGGGTCCCACTTTCTTGGAGGGCCCCAAGAAATTTAAAGGGGAAAAAACTGGATGTAAATTTCCAAAATATCCAGTGGTGCCTCGCAAGACGAAATTAATTCATTCCGCAAGTGCTGTTGTATAGCGGAAATTTCGTCTCGCGAAGCACGGTCGGAGGAAGCCCCGCTTTACGAATAAAAAAGCCCGCAAAACGTTTTCGTTTTGCGAGTCACAGCCATAGGGGAATTTGTCTTGCGAGTCACCTTTTCGTTAGCAAATGCCTTTGATCTAGCAAGTTTTTCGTCTAGCAAAACTGTAAGATACAAAACAAATAAAATAAAACCTACCTACAGCAACGGTGTTTTGTGTTGTGTAGGCTCCTATGATTCAGTTACAGGTAGGTAGCCGTTTTGGTCTGCCATAGTCAAAACAAAATAAAAAATAAAAAAATTCCTTCCAGTAGCACCTTAGAGACCAACTAAGTTTGTTCTTGGTATGAGCTTTCGTGTGCTCTAAGGTGCTACTGGAAGGAATTTTTTTATTTTTTATTTTGTTTGCATATGGTGTAGTCATGGGCCCCGCCTGCTAGCCTGCTCCCTAAAATATCACTGGTTTGCTCCTTTCTATATATAGGGTGCCTACATTCTGCATGTGCAAATGGCTTTAGATACCTATTAGGTCCATAAATTACCATATAGCATATATTCAACACAAAAAACAGCGACAATTTGTTGTTGACAAAGGACAGCTGGACATATAAAGGGCCCCATTACCTTCAGTAGCTTAGGGCCTCATCAAACCTAAATCTGGCCCTCACACTAAACCTCTGCTCCGGATTAAACCCTGCACAGAGCGGATCCCTAAGGCGGTTGGATGGTGCCTTGTACGCCTCCTTCCGGCAACTCCTGCAGCCAAACTGGTGCCAAGCATCCTACTCTGGTTTCATTTGGGCCACACCTGTGAGGCCGAGAGGGGGGTCTTGTCGTCTGGGCAGCCCGGGACCTCCACACACACTGCCCAAACTTGCACCCGAGGAAGTCCTTTCAGTGCTGCCGGTGCAGCAGTTTGACTTCACCCCTGGAGGCGCACTCCATTGTCTCTCAAGACAGACGGGTGCCAACTCAACTCATCAAAGGCAGCTGCCTCCCCACCCCGACTGATTGTTTTGACCCTCAGAAACAAAAAAAAAGTAAAAACCCACAATTGCCTCCGCGGTCCGCACCCTATCGTTGGCTCCCCACATCAGCCCCAGTTTGATCTCCCTGCTTTCTGTGCTTTTATAGAATCGTAGAGATGGAAGGGACACCCAGGGGTCATCAAGCCCAACCCCTTGCTACGCAAGAACCTTGCCCCCCAGCTGCCCCCGGGTGGGCTCCAATCGCCAACCTTTGGGCTAACAGCCATTCTCCAAAGTACTGTGCCTATTTCCCCAGGGAAGTGGGGGGAATAATTAAGCCTTTGTCCTGGGGTCTCAGCCCCACAAGTATGGGAATTTCAGGACGTTGCAGGGCAGGGAAGGAACTCTTCCTGTGGTTTTGTGTGATGGAGACAGCGCCCCATTTCGTTTTGCGACTTCCAGTTGTTGTTGTTCAGTCGTTCAGTCATGTCCGCCTCTTCGTGACCCCATGGACCAGAGCATGCCAGGCACGCCTATCCTTCACTGCCTCTCGCAGTTTGGCCAAACTCATGTTAGTAGCTTCGAGAACACTGTCCAACCATCTCATCCTCTGTCGTCCCCTTCTCCTTGTGCCCTCCATCTTTCCCAACATCAGGGTCTTTTCCAGGGAGTCTTCTCTTCTCATGAGGTGGCCAAAGTACTGGAGCCTCAACTTCAGGATCTGTCCTTCCAGTGAGCACTCAGGGCTGATTTCTTTGAGAATGGATAGGTTTGATCTTCTTGCAGTCCATGGGACTCTCAAGAGTCTCCTCCAGCACCATAATTCAAAAGCATCAATTCTTCGGCGATCAGCCTTCTTTATGGTCCAGCTCTCACTTCCGTACATTACTACTGGGAAAACCATAGCTTTAACTATACGGACCTTTGTCGGCAAGGTGATGTCTCTGCTTTTTAAGATGCTGTCTAGGTTTGTCATTGCTTTTCTCCCAAGAAGCAGGCGTCTTTTAATTTCGTGACTGCTGTCACCATCTGCAGTGATCATGGAGCCCAAGAAAGTAAAATCTCTCACTGCCTCCATTTCTTCCCCTTCTATTTGCCAGGAGGTGATGGGACCAGTGGCCATGATCTTAGTTTTTTTGATGTTGAGCTTCAGACCATATTTTGCGCTCTCCTCTTTCACCCTCATTAAAAGGTTCTTTAATTCCTCCTCACTTTCTGCCATCAAGGTTGTATCATCAGCATATCTGAGGTTGTTGATATTTTTCCAGCAATCTTAATTCCGGTTTGGGATTCATCCAGCCCAGCCTTTCGCATGATGAGTTCTGCATATAAGTTAATTAAGCAACTTCTAGTGCTTCTGCTTAAACCAGGCACCCCGAAACTTGCCCCTCCTGATGTTTTGGGACTACAACTCCCATCATCCCTAGCTAACAGGACCAGTGGTCAGGGATGATGGGAATTGTAGTCCCAAAACATCTGGAGGGCCGAGTTTGGGGGTGGCTGGCTTAAAACAAACCTTTCGTTCAGGATGATGGGAGTTGTAGTCCGAAACATCTGGAGGGGCCGGGTTGGCAAGAGCAAGTGCATGTCATTCTGTCCATGCTGAATGCTGCACCTGTTTACTTGGGAGTAAATTTTGTTGGAGCTCGGTTAGCAGAGAATGAGACTCTTAATCTCCAGGTTGTGGGTTCGAGCCCCATTTTGGGCAAAAGATTCCTGCATTGCGGGGGGAGGGTTGGACTAGATGACCCTCGGGTTCCCTTCCAACTCTATGACATTTATTTCTGAGACAGAAAATGTTTTTGTGCCTTGCTTAGCTCTGGGAGGCAAAAAGAGCTGGTTAGAGCCCCTGACAGATGGTCTTTTTCCAAAACCCAGATCAGGGGGATGTCTGACTTGGGTGTGAATGCTTGTTTGTGCCAGAGGCAGGGAGCCCTTTCCACCCCGGGGGCCGCATTGCCTTCTGCTCAAGCTTCTGAGGGCCGCATGCCAGTGGTGGGCAGGGCCAGAGGTGGGCGTGGGCGGAGCAATGCATGCCAGCTCCCATGCCCTACTCTGCCCCCCATCCATGCAAGTAATAACCAGGACCAGAGATATCAATGACATATTCCAGCCAGACAGAAGCACTCAAGGAGGGGAGAGGGGGTGTGGCCTGGATAAAGTCCCGAGGGCCTGATAGAGATGATTGGGGGGCCGCATTTGAGGTGAACCATCAGTCGGAAAGACTCTTTTACACCCAAGAATGGTTGCTTCCGCATCAGCCATTTAATCTGGAACAAATATCCTTCATCCACTTCCCCCCCCCCCGCGAATCTAGTTGATATTGTTTCCAGCTTGTTGCATTCTAGAATCTTCTACCTTCTTTTCCTGCCTTTTTCCAGACCTGATTCCAGAGGAACCCTGTAGAGTGTCTTCAGGCAAATTGCTACCGAACCTCTTCATCCCTCCTGTACCTTTAGTTAGTAGCTTCCAGACCACACTTCAGTTTTTTTTTCTCCTGGAAACTTCTGACTCTTTTATTTCCTCCCGCAAAACAACACTACTTTTACTATGAAAAGAATTAAAATAAAAATGAGGGTGAGGTGGTAGGGAATGAAAGCTGCACCCAGGGCCAGATTTAGGTTTGATGAGGCCCTAAGCTACTGAAGGTAATGGGGCCCTTTATATGTCCAGCTGTCCTTTGTCAACAATAAATTGTCGCTGTTTTGTGTTGAATATATGCTGTATGGTAATTTATGGACCTCATAAATTGACTTTGGGATGATTAAGAAGGTGTTCGGCAGCAATCAAGAGAACCAGTAGAAATAAATAGATGGGGTAGGAAATGCAAGGAGGAAGCTCCTAACTAATGTTGCAGGGGATCTTTGCTGAGGAGGGCATTGTGGGCCTTGCTAGATGGTAAATTCATTCTCCTTCCCTTGTGAAAAAACAGTGTCTTAGCAGAGTTAAAGGGCCACTAGGGTCAAAGCACCTTGTGACCCTTATGCTGTGCACGGGTTTCAGAAGGCTCATAGAATCATAGAGTTGCAAGGGACACGGAGGGTCATCTAGTCTAACCCCCTGCGATGCAGGAATCACAGTTGAAGAACTCCGGACAGACCTCTGCTTAAAAACCTCCAGGGAAGGAGATTCGACATCTGCCCAAGGGAGACCCCGTTCCTGTGATAACAAGATGCCGTGTTGTGTTGTGTTGTGTTGTCCTGTCCTGTCCTGTCCTGTCCTGTCCTGTCCTGTCCTGTCCTTCCTTCCTTCCGAACTCCCAGTAGGCAATGTGGCATAATGGTTAAAGGTAAAGATAAAGGTAAAGGGGCCCCTGACTGTTAGGTCCAGTCGCGGACAACTCTGGGGTTGCGGCGCTCATCTCGCTTTACTGGCCGAGGGAGCCGGCGTACAGCTTCCGGGTCATGTGGCCAGCATGACAAAGCCGCTTCTGGCGAACCAGAGCAGCGCACAGAAACGCCGTTTACCTTCCCGCCGGAGCGGTACCTATTTATCTACTTGCACTTTGACGTGCTTTCGAACTGCTAGGTTGGCAGGAGCTGGGACCGAGCAATGGGAGCTCACCCGTCGCGGGGATTCGAACCGCCGACCTTCTGATTGGCAAGCCCTAGGCTCGGTGGTTTACACCACAGCGCCACCCGCATCCCTGGCATAGTGGTTAGAGTGTCGGATTGTTAGGACCTGGGCGACCAGGGTTCAAATCCCCACTTGTGCCATGAAGCTCAATGGGTGACTTCGGGGCAGCAGCCACTGCCTCTCTCAGCCTAACCTACCTCCCAGGGTTGTTGTTGCGGGGATTAAATATTGGGGGGGGAGAAGAGCCACGTACACCACACTGAGCTCCTTGGAGGAAAAGGTGGGATATAAACAAACAAACAAGCAAAAACAGTTCGGCGAAACCACCTCCTGTGTCTCTGCAGCCGTGGTTCTTAGGGATATTTTGGGGGACCTTTTAGGGCAATGTGAGAGTGCTAGCCTGGCCTCGGGAGAGAGTTCTGCGTGCAGGAGGGCAGCTGTTGGCAGTTGCGGGACGGGCCGAGGTTCAACCGGTGCAGCTCCCTCCCCGGGATGCAGGCGCAGTGGGGATGTCAGCCATCGCTTGGCAAGTATCCTTGAGAAGCCCGGAAGCGTAAGGAAATATGCCAATCTCCTAAATCCTGGAGCAGCTTGTTCCCCTCCCCTCCCCTGCCACCTCCTTTAACCCCTTCTCTCCTTAAGGTCTTCCTTGGCAGCCTTACAGCCTCACCCTTTTTGCCCTCTCTCGCCCACTAATCTGCTTCTGAGCCAAGGAGACAAGGAGCTGTCCGTTTTTCGCTGCTCTCGGGCTCTCACTTCCCCAACATGAAATTCAGTTCCTTGCATTTCTGCTCCTGCAAAAAAAAAAAGTAAAAAATTCTCATATAAATTCATCAGCATTTTATTATTGCTACTCTCATTATTAGTTAGAAGTGTGCATGCCCACGAAAGCTCATACCAAGAACAAACTTAGCTGGTCTCTAAGGTGCTACTGGAAGGAATTTTTTTATTTTTTATTTTGTTTTGATTAAACACATCGGTCCCTTTTTCTGGCCACGGCAACTCAAAGCGACGTACAACATTTTAGGCAAGTAATGTGGCCCAATCACCTTCTCAATCCGGCCCGCGGAAAGTCCGGGAATCAGCGTGTTTTTCCATGAGTAGAATGTGTGCTTTTATTTAAAACGCATCTCTGGTTATTCGTGGGGCATAGGAATTTGTTCATTTTTTTTTCAAAATATAGTCCGGCCCCCCACAAGGTCTGAGGGACAGTGGACCGGCCCCCTGCTGAAAAAGTTTGCTGACCCCTGTTTTACATATGTATTGAAGTTCTCACCCTAGGCCACTAGGGGTGTGTGTATATAGTTCATTCTGCTGCAGTTTTCACTCAGGTCCGCACATGCAAATGAGGGATTGAAAGTGACGTTCAGGGATTGGGTAACTACAGAAAGTTGTTACTGTTGCTTGTAGCTGAGTTCTATATAAGCAGGCTGCTGAGCCCTTCATTCCACTTCTGTTCCAGCCTGAGAATAAACAAGAGCTGCTTGAAAATCACTGTGTTGTCTGCTGTGTCCACCCACTACTTAACAGTATATATCCCACTCTCTGGCAAATTTCCCCCCTGTGACGTCTCATATCCTTGCTGATAGTCTTGCTAATTCTACATATTCTCTTAGTTTGTTTTGCCAGTTTCTCCCTTCCAATTAAAATTCTGGCGGCTACTGGCATACTTGAAGATTTTCCTAAGCTTTTTTTTATTTCATTACCCATAATTCCTAGCAGGAAGGCTTCGGGTGTTTTTAGGGAAGGAACATTGGAACATTTTCTTGAATTCATTGTAAATCATTTCCCAAAATGGTCTATAACAGGGGTAGGCAACCTAAGGCCTGTGGGCTGGATGAGGCCCAATCGCCTTCTCAATCCGGCCCACAGATGGTCCAGGAATCAGCGTGTTTTTACATGAGTAGAATGTGTCCTTTTATTTAAAATGCATCCTCTGGGTTATTTGTGGGGCCTGCCTGGTGTTTTTACATGAGTAGAATGTGTCCTTTTATTTAAAATGCATCTCTGGGTTATTTGTGGGGCCTGCCTGGTGTTTTTACATGAGTAGAATGTGTCTTTTATTTAAAATGCATCTCTGGGTTATTTGTGGGGCATAGGAATTTGTTCATTTCCCCCCCCCAAAAAAAAATATAGTCCGGCCCACCACATGGTCTGAGGAATGGTGGACCAGCCCACGGCTGAAAAAGGTTGCTGACCCTTGGTCTATAATCTTTTTACAGTTCCACCACATGTGGACCCATGTACCTTCACCCTCTGAAGGTTGTTGAACGTCCTTTTCATTTCATTATATATCGTCCCCCAGTAATTGGAGGGCCTGGAATTCACCCTCTCTCCTTGCTTTGCTAGGTGACGCGAAGCCGCCATGGATATCGGAGGCCTGGAGACGGTGGTGGCCAATTCGGCCTACGTGTCGGCTCGGGGCGACGGCGGCCCGTCCTCGGGGCGCGACAAGAAGATGCGGGCCAAGCTGAAGTTGCCGCACATCACCCAGTGCGAGCATCTCAAGGACACCCTGGACCTGGACTTCAAATTCATCTGCCTGAGGCAGCCCATCGGGAAGAGGATCTTCCAGCAGTTCCTGGAGGACACGCCTGAGTTCATGGCGGCGGCGGGGCTGTGGGAGAGCATCGAGGAGTACAACACGGCCGAGGAGGCCATGAGGGGCTCCACCGCCCAGGTGACCATCAACAGGTACTTCGACTCGGCCTCGAAGGAGTTCTGCCCCTTCCTGGAGGAGAAGGCCATCATGCGGGTCAAGGAAGACAGCAAGCACAGCCACGGGGACCTCTTCAAGGAGTCGGAGAAGCAGCTGCTGAAGCACCTGGAGGAGAAGGCCTTCGCCCCCTACAAGCAGAGCCTCTTCTTCTTCCGCTTCCTCCAGTTCAAGTGGCTGGAGGCCCAGAGCGTGACGGAAGAGTGGTTCATGGACTTCCGAGTGCTGGGGAAAGGGGGGTTCGGGGAGGTGTGCGCCTGCCAGATGAAGGCCACGGGCAAAATGTACGCCAACAAGAAACTCAACAAGAAGAGGCTAAAGAAGCGCAAGGGATACGAGGTGAGGAGGGCTCCTTGGTGGCAGATGTTCCTGGTGGCCTTGGAGTAAATAAGAGATGTTCCTGGTGGCCTTGGAGTAAATGAGATGTTCCTGGTGGCCTTGGAGTAAATAAGAGATGTTCCTGGTGGCCTTGGAGTAAATAAGAGATGTTCCTGGTGGCCTTGGAGTAAATGAGATGTTCCTGGTGGCCTTGGAGTAAATAAGAGATGTTCCTGGTGGCCTTGGAGTAAATAAGAGATGTTCCTGGTGGCCTTGGAGTAAATAAGAGATGTTCCTGGTGGCCTTGGAGTAAATGAGATGTTCCTGGTGGCCTTGGAGTAAATAAGAGATGTTCCTGGTGGCCTTGGAGTAAATAAGAGATGTTCCTGGTGGCCTTGGAGTAAATAAGAGATGTTCCTGGTGGCCTTGGAGTAAATAGAGATGTTCCTGGTGGCCTTGGAGTAAATAAGAGATGTTCCTGGTGGCCTTGGAGTAAATTAGAGATGTTCCTGGTGGCCTTGGAGTAAATTAGAGATGTTCCTGGTGGCCTTGGAGTAAATTAGAGATGTTCCTGGTGGCCTTGGAGTAAATAAGAGATGTTCCTGGTGGCCTTGGAGTAAATTAGAGATGTTCCTGGTGGCCTTGGAGTAAATTAGAGATGTTCCTGGTGGCCTTGGAGTAAATTAGAGATGTTCCTGGTGGCCTTGGAGTAAATTAGAGATGTTCCTGGTGGCCTTGGAGTAAATTAGAGATGTTCCTGGTGGCCTTGGAGTAAATTAGAGATGTTCCTGGTGGCCTTGGAGTAAATTAGAGATGTTCCTGGTGGCCTTGGAGTAAATTAGAGATGTTCCTGGTGGCCTTGGAGTAAATTAGAGATGTTCCTGGTGGCCTTGGAGTAAATTAGAGATGTTCCTGGTGGCCTTGGAGTAAATTAGAGATGTTCCTGGTGGCCTTGGAGTAAATTAGAGATGTTCCTGGTGGCCTTGGAGTAAATTAGAGATGTTCCTGGTGGCCTTGGAGTAAATAAGAGATGTTCCTGGTGGCCTTGGAGTAAATAAGAGATGTTCCTGGTGGCCTTGGAGTAAATGTTGAGGTTGGCCACTCTGAGAACAGGATGCTGTAAAAGGTGGGCCACTGGCCGCGTCCTGGAGGGCTCTTCTTAGGTTCTTCATGGTGCAAGGATCTCAGCTAAAGCACCTCTAACAGATGGCCCTCCAACCTCTGCTTAAGAACCTCCAAGGAAGAAGAGTCCACCACCTCCCGAGGGAGACCAATCCCCTCTTGCCGTCAGAAAGTTCTTCCTGATATGTAGTCGGAATCTCCTCTCCTCTAACATGAAGCCGTGGGTTCGAGTCCTACCCTTTGGAGCGGGAGAAAACAAGCTTGTTCCCTCCTCCACAGGACAGCCCTTGAGATATTTAGAGATGGCTATCATCCCTCTCCTCTCTCTTCCCAAACTAAACAAATCCCCCATCCGTTCCTCACAAAGTTTGGTTCCCAGGCCTTTTATCATCCCGGTTGCCCTCCTCTGCAGCTTATCAACATCCTCCTTAAACTGCAGCAACCAGAATTCCTTCCTTGGGGGTTTTGAAGCAGAGGTTGGAGGGCCGTCTGTCATGGATGCTTTAGCTGAGATTCCTGCATTGCAGAGGGGGTTGAACTAGATGACTCTCAGGGGTCCCTCCAGCAACACGAAAGAACTCCTTCCGCCACCAGAACGCCCCTCTGCAAACTCAGCCAGGTTGCATAAATTTCCACCAGGCATTCTGGTGCCTGCAAACTGTCCCCGAAAATGAGATCCGCGGTACAGTGGCTGCGGGGATCGTGGCGCCCTCAGCTATTTTATCTATTGCATGTATATCCCACATTTTTTCCTCCAAGGAGCTCAAGGTGGAATGGGCATGGCTCCTCCGGCCCCCTCATTTTATCCCCACAACACCCCTTTGAGGTAGGTCAGGTCGAGAGAGGCAGGGACTGGCGGCAAGGTTTCACGTGGTGAGCTTCATAGCTGACTGAGGATTCAGATTTTGTTCTGAACTTGCGGGTTGAACCACTGAGCCTCTTGGGCTTGCCGATCGGAAGGTCGGCGGTTCGAATCCCCGCAATGACGGGGTGAGCTCCCGTTGCTCGGTCCCTGCTCCTGCCAACCTAGCAGTTCGAAAGCACGTCAAAGTGCAAGTAGATAAATAGGTACCGCTCCGGCGGGAAGGTAAACGGCGTTTCCGTGCACTGCTCTGGTTCGCCAGAAGCGGCTTTGTCATGCTGGCCACATGACCCGGAAGCTGTACGCCGGCTCCCTCGGCCAGTAAAGCGAGATGAGCGCCGCAACCCCAGAGCCGTCCGCGGCTGGACCTAAGCGTCAGGGGTCCCTTTACCTTTAACCACTGCACCTACTGAGTTTCAGCCAGGATGCTGTCCCAGGATGCTGTCCCAGCAAGGCCAGAAACCATAGAACTTCCGTTAGAAGGGAACCCCAGCGATCATCCAGTCCAACCCCCTGCAATGCAGGAATCCCAGCTAAAGCACCCATGGCAGATGGCCGCCCGACCTCCTTCTCCAAGGAAGGAGAAGGAAATGAACCGCTCCACTGCAGAGCTACAACCCCAAAATGCCTAGATTGTTGTTGCTGTATCGCGCAGCAAATTGTGGGGAAAGTGTGAGAGCCGTTTGCAGCTGTGCGGTGCCATCACGTCACAGGCAGGGCCGGATTTAGGTTGGATGAGGGCCTGAGCTACTGAAGGTAATGGGGCCCTTTCTATGTCCATCTGCCCTTTGTCAACAACAAATTGTCGCTGTTTTTTGTGTTGAATATATGCTATATGGTAATTTATGGACCTAATAGGTATCTAAAGCCATTTGCACATAACAAAATAGGAGCCTACACAACACGAAAACACTGTTGCTGTATGTAGGTTTTATTTGTTTTTTATCTTATATTTTGGAAATGTACATCCAGGTTGTTTTTCTTTTAAAAAAAATTGGGGGGGGGCCAAGAGAGTGGGGCTCTAAGCCAGGGGTCAGCAACCTTTCTCAGCCATGGGCCGGTCCACCGTCCCTCAGACTGTGTGGTGGGCTGGACTATATTTTTTTGGGGGGGGAAATGAAGAAATTTCTATGCCCCACAAATAACCCAGAGATGCATTTTAAATAAAAGCACACATTCTACTTACGTAAAAACGCACTGATTCCCGTACTGTCCGTGGGCCGGATTGAGAAGGCGATTGGGCCGGATCCTGCCCCCGAGCCTTAGGTTGCCTACCCCTGCCCTAAACTATAGCTTGTTTAGCTTACATGTAAATCCGGCACTGGGTGCAGGTGAATTTCTAGCTTTGCCATTGCATGTCCACACCATCCGAGGTGTGCAAAATGAGTGAAGTCACGTGTCCCTGCGTCGCAGGGGGTTGGACTAGTTGACCCTCAGGGGTCCCATCCGGCTCGGCAATTCTGGGTGAGGCGTTGGGAACGGCCTCTGCGCAGCCGTGCGCGTGATTTCCTCCTTGGCCGGGTGTCCCGTGGGGTGAGGCACGTGCCTGGCCGGCTCACGACAACCGATTCTCCCTCTCTCAGGCGAACCCCCCTGCTTCCCATCCCGGGATTATTTTCAGATGAAACAAATTAGCCACCTTAATCCGCCCCCCGCCCCCCGCCGCCAATTATTCCCCAGTAAAGAAGCTTGCCGTTTAGCTGCTTGCTGGCTGCGATGGCGGATCTGGCGAAAGAGGTGTCAGAGAACATCAGCGTCAGCGGTTTCACGGCGGGGAGGGTGGTGCGAGATAGGAATCGTGGAATTGTAGAATCGGAAGGGGCCACGAGGGTCACCTTTTGCCCAGGGTGAGACTCGAACCCATGACCCTTGCTCCATCAAGCGATACCCATAGACACCCATAGATCTGGTGGCAGTTCACAAAAATAAATAAATGACAGTATTGCAGCAGAGGAAGTGGGCGCTCTAACTGGAAACAGGCACTCCAGAACAGATCCTGGACACTGGGTTGCGGATGATTGACAGGTGACCATCTGCAAAGTGGCACCGGACCTTCTTCCTAACCCGCGGTTCACCCAAGAGTGCGGCCCCATCAGAAAACTCTCCAGGGCTATTTCCCTGCAGAAGAGCTTCCTTTTCACAAATTAATGAACAGCAGTCAACGGATGCAAATTGCAAACACAGGGCAGCACCCAAGTCATACATTTAAAGCACTCTTTGAATGTTTAAGCAGGGACGCGGGTGGCGCTGTGGTCTAAACTGCTAAGCCTAGGGCTTGCCGATCAGAAGGTCGGCGGTTCAAATCCCCGCGATGGGGTGAGCTCCCGTTGCTCGGTCCCAGCTCCTGCCCACCTAGCAGTTCAAAAGCACGTCAAAGTGCAAGTAGATAAATAGGTACCGCTCCGGCGGGAAGGTAAACGGCGTTTCCGTGCGCTGCTCTGGTTCGCCAGAAGCGGCTTAGTCATGCTGGCCACATGACCCGGAAAAACTGTCTGCGGACAAACGCCGGCTCCCTCAGCCTATAGAGCGAGATGAGTGCGCAATGCTAGAGTTATCCGTGACTAGACCTTACGGTCAGGGGTACTTTTACCTTTTTGAATGTTTAATCAGCGTTCAGTGCCCCATGCACTGAGTTCCCCCCCCCAAAAAAAATCCTAGGAATTTTAAGGCATGGCAAGTTTGGTGGCAACCTAAGGGGTGGCAGGAGGAGTGATGGAAGGACCATTGCCGTTGCCTAAAGATGTTTTATGAATAATACGGTTCTGGCTTGATTTGCAGTCAGCGAAGAGCCTGGAAAAAAGAATTGCTCCATTGTTCTGTGAACACAGTTCCAAATTCAGCATTCTCAACTTGCTTGCTTAAACAAAAAAAGGAAAGAAAAGCAAGTTTCTAGACCTTAAGGTTGCAAAGAGGGGACTGCAAAATGTGCTGGCTGTGTGCAATGAGACCCCAGCAGCCAAGTGGAGAGGCTAGTCTGTTCCCCACTGACCTCAGTCGACCTTCAGCCAGCCCCCACCTCTCTCTCCTTAATTCACCTGCCCAGGTGTGACATCTCCCTCTTCCTTCGTCTCAGGGTTGCCCTTGTAGAACTCAGCGGGGAGAAAAACTAGAATGAGTTGGCTCTGCTCTAGCGCCACCTACTGTTGGCCTCCCTGTCTTCTGCCAATAGACCCCCTCCTCCAATGGGGGCCATGTAGAATTCCCAGCATTTGGCGGTGGGTATTTCAGGCGACAGGGACGCGGGTGGCGCTGTGGTCTAAACCACTGAGCCTCTTGGGCTTGCCAATCAGAAGGTCGGCAGTTCAAATCCCCACAACGGGGTGAGCTCCCGTTGCTCGGTCCCTGCTCCTGCCCACCTAGCAGTTCGAAAGCACGTCAAAGTGCAAGTAGATAAATAGGTACCACTCCGGCAGGAAGGTAAACGGCGTTTCCGTGCGCTGCTCTGGTTCGCCAGAAGCGGCTTTGTCATGCTGGCCACATGACCCGGAAGCTGTACGCCAGCTCCCTCAGCCAATAAAGCGAGATGAGCACTGCAACCCCAGAGTCGTCTGCAACTGGACCTAACGGTCAGGGGTCCCTTTACCTTTATTTCAGGCCACTCTGGTCTCGCCACCCCATGAGTGGCAGAAGCAGATTAAAATTATGGAAGCTTTCTTAATCTACGTAATTCATACGGGCCGCAGTACCCCACCTCTTCCAGCTGTGGAAGAATTAATAATAATAATAATAATAATAATAATAATAATAATATTTCTACCCCTGTCCGTCTGGCTGGGTTTCCCCAGTGGTAAAGTCCATAGGAACCAGTCCGTTGGACCTACTTGTCGCCCTTTGCCTCCTGATTCTGTGGGTCGCAGAGCATAATCCTGGCATGGGGCTGAGGTCCAGACTATTTGAAGGACAACAAACCCGCCTGGGATCTGGGGTCTCTAGGAGAAGGCCTTCTCTCAGTCCCACCACCCACACAGGGCCTGCTTGGTGGGGACGTGCGACAGGACCTTCTTGGTGGTGGCTCCTCCCAGACAACTTTGGAACTCCCTTCTGAGTGAAGCCAGACTGGCTTCTTCCTTGCTGTCCTTCTGCTGGCAAGAGAAGATGCTTTTATTCCCACAGGCCGTTGGGGGAACTGGCTCTTCTTTTTTTTAGGAAAGCAGCTTTTAAAAGTGCTGTGCTATAATCTGCATTTTAACAGATTCTTAAATTTAAAAATATCACATTTGGATTCTGCAAAAGTGATTTTTAGTCATTCCCTTTGTATGTTCTTAGCTTTCTACATTGCATTTGCATTGTTCTTTGAATTCGCGTAAGCCGCCTTGAGCCCTGGTGTGGAGAAAGTGTGGGATATAAATAAAGAAATCTATTATTATTATTATTAATAAAAAGACTTGAAGTCTGAGCCAAAACATGTGTACACACCCTCAGTGACCGGCGTCCCCTGTTTCTCGCCCGTCTTCTTCCAGGGTGCAATAGTGGAGAAGAGGATTCTCGCCAAAGTCCACAGCCGATTCATCGTCACCCTGGCGTACGCCTTCCAAACCAAGACCGACCTCTGTCTCGTCATGACCCTGATGAACGGCGGCGACCTCAGGTGGGAGACCCTTTTGCGGGACAAAAATGTCAGGGTGGTGCTCTCCCAACCGGGGCTGGGTTTTCTGCCTGTAGTGCAGCCGACGCAGAGATACAACACAGACCTCTTCTGTCCCGGGGCAAATCCTGAACTGCCGGGTCATTTTTACAGATTCTGCCACCAGAGATCTTAATGCTGTCAGATTAGTGGGGTAGGATTGCCGGGGTGTGTGTGGAAATTATTATTATTATTATTATTATTAATAATAATAATAATAATTTATTCATACCCCACCCATCTGGCTGGGTACATGGGAAGACGAGCCTGAAAAGCCCGGGGCACAAATTTTCACGGCCCTCTAGGGTGACTCATTTACCAGAAGCAATGTATTTAGTGTTACCTCTGGAAGTCTGTATTCAATTCCGACCCAAATAACAGATTTTTTGCCCTGTGGGGATCCCGCGTTTTGGAAACCTGCGACGGGATTTGATTCGGGGCTTTCCCTCCCTCCCCAGGTACCACGTCTATAACGTCGACGAGAAAAACCCCGGCTTTTCGGAATCCAGGGCGATCTTCTACACGGCTCAGATCATCTGCGGCCTGGAACACCTGCACCAAAACCGCATCATCTACCGTGACCTCAAGCCAGAGAACGTCCTTTTGGACGATGCAGGTAAGGGAAGCAACACGCTGAAAGATCCAGGACCGGTAAAAGCGAGGAATTTCCTGTGTGTGGTTAAACAGTGGAACTCCCTGCCACAGGAGGCAGGGGTTGGCCTCCAACCCGGGTGGCTTCCAACATTTCCAAATAAGTGTAACTTTTCATTCCCGTTTCCAAATGTAGCACCCAACCTGTCACCTGGATTCCTTATGATGGCTTCTTCTTTCTCTGCTCCCCCCTCCCCATTCAGGGCACGTGCGGCTGTCAGATTTGGGCCTGGCGGTGGAACTGGCAGAAGGGAAAGACAAGACCAAGGGCTATGCGGGCACGCCAGGTGGGCACACCATTATTCAGGGACGTCCCCTTCAGCTGCAGTTCCCGCGATTTAGCTGCGACTCCTGCATCGCAGGGGGTTGGACTAGATGACCGCTGGGGGGTCCCAGCTCTGCAGTTCTGTGATTCTGCGGTTCTTCCTCTCTCCTTTCCCTACAGGGTTTATGGCCCCGGAACTCCTAAAGGGAGAGGAATACGACTCGAGCGTGGATTACTTTACGCTGGGAGTAACCCTCTTTGAGATGGTCGCCGCGAAAGGACCTTTCCGCAGCCGCGGGGAGAAAGTACGGCATTTGTTTTGTTTTCTGTCATCAAATTTATACACCTGCTTGACTGCGGGGAAACGGAAAATCAAATATGGCAGTTAGGGTTGCCATATTTCAAGAAGTGAAAAAAACCGGACACAAGAGTTGTTGAGCTTTTCTTGGGAAATCGCCCCAAAAGCTTTTGAGCTCAAAAGTTAGAATTTGCACAAAAAAGGCAGAGAATGGGACTCAAACACACATGTCCTGGTTCTGTTGGCCAAAACCCTCATTTACACAAAGGATACAACAACAGCGAGACTCGAAAGCGATAATTTAAGACTATCGAAAAGTTGAACTAACACTAAAAGCAGACAGGGCCGTACCCAGGATCAAAACTAGGGGGGGGGGGGCAAGCCATGGTCGTTCAGGTTCAAAAACAAAAACAGCTTCAAAAAACAGAAAAACTTCCCCCCCCAAACAGAAAGCCCCAAATGGCTGAAAAACTCAGTTTCCCAGGATCCTCAGTCCTCGCAAAGGAACTACTCACCATGCAAGGGAACTCAGTTTGCCAAGCTCCCTTGCAACGATGAATCCCGGCAACGATGAATTCGCCCCCTGACACTGCCCAAGTCTCAGCCTGCATCCCCATTTGACCAAGCAGGGTGCAGGCTAGGATCCGGTCTCTGATAGGCACGCCAGCTCTTTGTCGGCATGAGGGAGGGGGAAACAGCTGGCACAACACACACACACACACACACACACACACACACACACAGTGGCCAACTGCCTCGGCAAGAGCGGAAGAGCTCAATTGTTATTGAGATTTTGGGAGGGGGAGAAAGACCAGTCTTGAGCTTTTGTTTCCTTTTAGGCTGCCGATAGCCATTTAATTTTTTTTTTTTGCTTCAGGGGGGCAGCTGCCCCCCTGGGTACGCCCATGAAAACAGATCTTATTTTATTGATCGATTGGCACTTTGTTCTCCAAGGAGGAGGGGGAAAGAAAAAGTCGGGATATAAACGTTAAGAAGGGGTGGATGTATGGCCGCTGGGTGGAATAGCAAACTCTGCGGGTTCTTAAATATCCTCCTTTCCATTTGTTTCTTTGCTTTGACAGCGTGATAGCACAGCCTCATCTTACGATGTGAAATCGCATTTTCACAGGCGAGCCCCGTGCAAATATGACAAGGCTGTTGTGTGATCGCACTACGTTGTGCCGCACATACAAGTTTGAGACTTAAAGTGTACAGTTACCGATATTAGTCAATAGCATCTCCCCACCCCCAAAAAAGGTTTATTTTTCTTAATGTTATAATGTATATAAAACAGAGATAACAATTGTAACAACAGATGAAAAACAAAACTGTAAAACAAGCGCGAAGAACGAATTCAGTCGCACGTGGGTTAAAATAGCAAAGTCCAAATAAAGATTATCAGATTATTATTCTAGTTATCAAGTCTAGTTCCAGATTTCCAAAGTTCTTGGCTCATACCAAGAACAAACTCAGTTGGTCTCTAAGGTGCTACTGGAAAGAATTTTCTATTTTGTTCAGATTTCCAAAGCTTGTCTTGAAAATAATAGTTCCTCTGTATATGTGAAGGGAATGCCAAACCATCTTTAAATTGTCTGCAGGTTCCCAGTCGTCAAAATCTCAAAACATGCCTAGTTTCCCCCCCCATTATTGCTCTTTTCCAGAGTGAGGGGCACCAAGCGTCTGCTGTAACATTTTGGTATGTTTTCCGTTGAGTCGCAATTACTGTTTCAGCTGCTGAGATCATATATACACGATCAATTCTTTTGACAGCATACCTACGTCAGTGCCATCAAAAATATTCAGCAGCATCGATTTTGGACGAGAAACAAATAGCTCCTTTTAGTAATGTTTAGCATCAAAACTAAATTCCAGAAATCTCACACCAACTTACACTCCCACCATAAATGAGAAGCGGTGCCAAGTTTATTGCAAAGCTCGGTTGGTAGAGCTCGAGACTCTTAATCTCAGGGTCGTGGGTTCGAGTCCTGCATGGGGCAAAAGATTCTTGGGGGTTGGACCAGATGACTCTCAGGGGCCTTTTCCAACTTTACAATTCTATGATTCTACGAATTACTAGGTAATAAAGAAGAAAAGATTTTGGAGTGTGATAATCATTGGGACCTTAACAGTGATTTTTTTCTATTTTAAAAAATGTTTAGGGGTACTCTCATTTTCCTTGAATTAGGGATGCGGGTGGCGCTGTGGTCTAAACCACTGAGCCTCTTGGGCTTGCCGATCGGAGGGTCAGTGGTTCGAATCCCCGCGACGGGGTGAGCTCCCATTGCTCGGTCCTAGCTTCTGCCAACCTGGCACTTTGAAAGCACACCAGTGCAAGTAGATAAATAGGAAGTTAAACGGTGTTTCCGTGCGCTCTGGTTTCCGCCACGGTGTACCATTGCACCAGAAGCGGTTTAGTCCTGCTGGGCACATGACCCAGGAAGCTGTCTGCGGACAAACGCCGGCTCCCTCAGCCTGAAAGTGAGATGAGCGCCGCAACCCCAGAGTCACCTTTGGCTGGACTTAACCGTCCTTTACCTTGACCATATGGAAATACTGCCCCTCAATGAGGCCAAACTTAGATTCACAAAATGTTTAGGGGTATGCGTACCCATGCGCACCCCCAGGAAAAAAGCACAGGACCTTAATATTCCCAAACGGGTACAAATATTATGCTACTAATTATTAACAAAAAATGAGACCGCGTATTTATTTTATATCCTGCATAAAGATTTTCCGCCTGTCTGCATGAGATGGGGTGGGGGGCAGGAAAAGTTTTTTTAGAAAAAGGCCCAGCACCTTTCTCCCTCCTGCCACAGGTAGAGAACAAGGAAGTGACCCGTCGCATCTTGAACGATCCTGTCACGTACCCGGAAAAGTTCAGCGCCGAGTGCAAGGCCTGTTGCGAGGGGCTGATGATGAAAGACCCGGCCGCTCGCCTGGGGTTCAAGGACAACGAATGCGCTGAGTTGAAGAAGCACCCCGTTTTCCAGAAGATAAACTGGGGCCGCCTCGAGGCAGGTAACGACCTCCAGGCCAGGCGGGCACAAGGTTTAAAACTTCCAGGAGTTAAAGGTGCAATAGGCTTAGATTAGAACTCGCACCAACTTTCCAAGCATCTAGGAGAAGCATAGTTTTAGCAGGCGCCAAGAAAAGTTCGGCGAAGGTGCCTGCCTGGTGTCAATCGGCAGGGAGTTCCAAAGTTTAGTTGCCACCACGCCGAAAGACCAAGTTCTTCCAAATACGTGTGCCCACTGAGCCACTCCAGTCGGCCAAATTGGCACTGCTACAGCTGCCAAAAATACCCATTTCGCATTTGCAAGAACACATTCGTTTAGTGTTGCAGCACCTAAACTTTGGAACTCCCCGCCTCTTGATTTCAAGCAGGCGTACTCGCTGTGCTCTTTTCAGTGCCTGCTGAGAACAATTTTGTTCCAGCAAGCCTTCCCGGGTGCTTAGGAAGCCGGGGTGACTTTAATCCCTTTTATCATTTTAACTTTTCGTATGTTTTAAAGTACGGCTGTGAACTTTCCTTAGTTTTTCCTCGCATTATTATTATTCATTAAATTTGTTCCCTGCCCTTCACCTGAAGACCTCGGGACAGTGCGCGGCATAAATATACAAGCCGAAAACACATAATGAAAACTGCTTTGGGGTATTTTTCACAACCAAGCAAATTTCATGGGATCAAGTAAGCAAATAAATGCAGAATGGGTGTTACCAGATTTAGGCTGGATGAGGCCCTAAGCTACTGGAGGCAATGGGGCCCTTTATATGTCCAGCTGTCCTTTGTCAAGAACAAATGGTCACTGTTTTTGTGTGTGTGTTGAACATACATATATATATATGGTGATTTATTATGGTCAAAGAGCAGATCGCATAACACAGTAGTGACAGCATTCATAAAAAATAAAATATACAATTAGAATAGATTGCAGCAATAGCTCATGAGTTAAAATTGAAATATATACATACATCCGTACGACTGAGATTTGGGCTACCATAAAAATTGATCCTAAGGCACCCCAAAAAGGGACTTCAGCTTTTCCCTAGTAAGCTATTTTATTCTAGAGGATGATCTGTGCCTACAAATCTGGGCACAGAATCAGGTCTTTGCCTAAGAGGAGATAATTTAGTTTAGACTTGTCTGCAAGATCGGCAAGCCTCTTCAGGTAATTTATGGACCTCATAGGTATCTAAGGCCATTTGCACGTAAGAAAATATGTATTTTAACAAAGTAATCGTTACAACCAGTCCATGCAGAATGTAGGCACCCTATATATAGAAAGGAGCAAACCTGGGATATCTAGCAGGCGGGGCCCATGACTTTCATCTTAGGAGCCTACACAACACAAAACACTGTTGCCGTCTGTAGGTTTTATATTATTTGTTTTTTATCTTATATTTTGGAAATGTACGGTCATCCAGTTCTTTTCCCCTTTAAATTTTTTGGGTGCCGCCCAAGAGAGCGGGGCACTAAGCTACAGCTTTGTTTAGCTTATACGTAAATCCGGCACTGCCTGAGTTAGGGGACAGACTTTTTAGAGACCCCCAGACATACCCTTGCTCACAGAAAGACTACTGAACGGTTTCCGCCTGGGGGGCAGCCCTGGCATGAGTGCCAGGCAAGAAGGGACCCCAGGCGAGCTCTCCGACTCCTTTCTCTCCCTTCTTCTCCCTTCCCCTTCAGGAATGGTGGAGCCCCCCTTCGTGCCGGACCCCAAGGTGGTCTACGCCAAAGACATTGGCGACGTGGGCGCTTTCTCCACGGTGAAAGGCGTTGTGCTGGACGAGACGGACAAGGCCTTTTATGACGACTTCTCCACCGGCAACATCCCCATCCCCTGGCAGGAGGAGATGGTCGAGACGGGCGTCTTCGGAGAGCTCAACGTCTCTTGGGCCAAGGGCACCACCCCCAGGGATCTGGACCGCAACGCTCCCCCCACCACAACCTCCAGCAAGTCGGGGACCTGCCTGCTGCTCTGAAGAGAGGCAGGGTGCGTATGTGTGTCTCTGGACACCGGGACTCCGGCCGCTGTGGCGGCTATTGCCGGACACGCAACAGGGACCGGCTTCCGGCTGGCGGACGATGCCCACTAGGCTGCGCTGCCCTTTCAGAGCTGGGGGGTGGCGGAAAGAAGCCAAGTCTTCGGGGCCCCACTTTCTCTACCAGAGACCGGACTCTGCTTCGCTACGTGGCGGGGGCAGCGGGGAACTCGAACTGGGTTCTGGCCGGCCTGCTCTGACCACTAGGCTCTGCAACCCTCCTAGAGCTGGGGCACCCGCACTCGGGAGGCCCTCCCTTATTTTAATTAAAATTTCAGTCTGCAAGGGGGTTCACACCCACCCACCCCGGGGGGGGGGGGAATCCTGGGTTCTGATAGGAAGCGGCAGCTATTGGTTAGATGAACAATGGGGGGGGCTTGCGTTCTTAAGAAATTGGGGTGGGGGCAAATCCAATACATTCAAGGCATCTGGTGGGGGGGGCAGTTCCTCATCCCTGCTTCATGCTGGAGCACTTTATTTGGGGGTGGGGAGTTGAATAATTATGGTGCTGAACGAACGAAACAGTTGATCCCATGACCGGCATTTATTCTCGGTCGTTTAACTTCTTCTCCCGCCTATCCTCACCCCCCCCTCAAGAGGAAGAGGTTATGGAGAAGGGGTGGTATCTGGGAGGGGTCTGGGACACCCACAATGGTGGCACTTTGGGGGTTCCAGTCCAGCGGGGGTGGGGGTGTATGCAAGGTAGCTCTTTGTTGTGAAGCCGCAGTTCACACCCGACGAAAATAAACAGGGTTTGTTGTGTAGCTGAAGAACGCTGTGGGCTTCTTTGCGTGGGCCATGCGACGGGCGAAGGATCGTAGAGTCGGGAGGGACCCCCAGCGGTCATCTAGTCCGACCCCCTGCAATGCAGGGGTTTTCAGCTAAAGCATCCCTGACAAGGCCGTCCAACTGCTTTAAAACTTCCAAGGAAGGAGAGGCGGCCACCTCCGGCGGGAGTCAAACAGAAAGTTCTTCCTGATGTTTAGTCGGAATCAGAGCAGCGCACGGAAACGCTGTTTACCTTTTAAAAGGCACCAAAGATGCCAGTTAATTGGGAACACTCTTGCAACGGATCTGTTATTCCTATTACGTACTCAGTTAAATGCTGCAGTCCCAGCAAAGATGCCGAGTTTGAATCAAAAGGGACTTCGGCTGCAATCGCACATCTGGGTCCCAAGCACAACAACCTTGCAGGGTTGTCCACAGAGCGGCTCCACGCAGCATATTCTCAGGTTTTCAAAGGGACTCCCATTCTGTCACCAAGAATTGTGACGGGGGGGGGGTTAAACTTCTGAGCAAACAGGCAATATGATTGCGCTGCCTAGCGCAGGCATCCCCAAACTCGGCCCTCCAGCTGTTCTGGGACTACAATTCCCATCATCCCTGGCCACTGGTCCTGTTAGCTAGGGATGATGGGAGTTGTAGTCCCAAAACAGCTGGAGGGCCGAGTTGCAACCCTACACATCCCGTTGAGAACAGCGGGGCTTACTCCTGAGTAAATAGGAGTGGGGTGAATGATCTCCGGCGGCCCTCTGCGTCCTTTTTATAAAGTCACTCACCACGTGGTGTTTGGCTCTCTTGGGTAGGCTAAGTTCAGTCAAAACCAGGAGAAATTTTCACTTGCCAGGGGGCAAATTCCCACATCCAGAAGGGACTGGGGAGAGATTCAATTCAGTTTGCATTTAAAGGAGAACCTGTTGTTGTTCAGTCATGTCCGAATCTTCGTGACCCCATGGACCAGAGCACGCCAGGCACCCCTATCCTTCACTGCCTCCCGCAGTTTGGTCAGACTCATGTTGGTAGCTTCGAGAACACTGTCCAACCATCTCGTCCTCTGTCGTCCCCTTCTCCTTGTGCCCTCCATCTTTCCCAACATCAGGGTCTTTTCCAGGGAGTCTTCTCTTCTCATGAGGTGGCCAAAGTACTGGAGCCTCAGCTTCAGGATCTGTCCTTCCAGTGAGCACTCAGGGCTGATTTCTTTAAGGATGGATAGTTTGATCTTTTTGCAGTCCATGGGACTCTCAAGAGTCTCCTCCAGCACCATAATTCAAAGGAGAACCTAGCTACTCCAAAAATGCTATGCAAACAGAAACACAACCATCCTTTGAAATTTGTATTTCTCTTTTTGAGTTTGCAATGCCGTTCTCTCCGGCCAAGAAATGTGTACAGGAGAAATAATGCATACATACTGTACTAAGCTAAATTGTGCATATAAATGCATATACATAAACGTGTGTGTGTATATATGTGTGTGTGTGTGTATATATATATATATATATATATAACATATCTCTCCAAATTGCACTAAATTAGGGGAAATCGCTTTGCAAAAATGTCTGTATCAAGCAAAACAGCATTAAAAAAAACAACGTGTACATGAAATTAAATTTGCACCGAGATGCTGATGAATTTCCACAAGGGTTTCTTTTCTTTTTAAAAATGGCAGACCGCCGTAAACATGGATAGCACCGAGTTTAGGACTGGGGGGAAAAAAAACCATGAAAGGAAAGGAAGCTGAGACTGCCAGATTCAGTCGCCGCCCTGTCCCTACACACAACACACACGCAAAACCTCGCACAACTGCCCACAATCACAACCGAAATCTGGTCAGGCCGTTCCCAGCCACTCAGCAATCGCACAACAACACATCGGACTGAGGCCTCGTCTGCACTGCGCATTTAATGCAGAATCATGCCACTTTAAACAGTGTCCCCCCAAAGGATCCTGGGAGCTGTAGTTTGTTAAGGGCGCTGAGAGTCCTTAGGACAGTGTTTTTCAACCACTGTTCCGCGGCACACTAGTGTGCCGCGAGATGTTGCCTGGTGTGCCGTGGGAAAATTACTTTATGTATAGTCAATATAGGCACAGAGTTAATTTTTTTAACATTTTCTAATGGTGGTGTGCCTCGTGATTTTTTTTCATGAAACAAGTGTGCCTTTGCCCAAAAAAGGTTGAAAAACACTGCCTTAGGAGACTCTTCTGGGGTGCCAGGAAACAGGGAATTATGTTCACATGTGGTGGGGGCATAAATATGTACAATTTTTTGGCGAAGGGTGTTTAAGGAGATAACAGAAATCACTGGTTTAAAAATGACACAAAGTCCAGAGGCAGCATTATTATCAATTTACGATAATAGCATTATTATTAATTTACGATGGGGTGGTTCACAGGCTAGGAAGGATGTGCTCCCAAATTTATTGACAGCTGCACGAATTATTATAGCTAGGAAGCGGAAGGGCCAAGGGGAATATAAAACGAAAGAATGGTATGAAGAGGTGCGGGCTACAGCTATTTATGATAAATTAACATGCGCTGTTAAGGTAAGATGGGGAATACACAGGAGAAATGATTTCGAGGAGATACGGAAGGTGTTTGTAGAATTTGTAGTGTCAAAACGGAAAGGGGTCAAACCATCGCAAGAGGGGTTGAAATTTTGGGAGGCTGGATGGCTACAACGGAACGGCCTCGGGGGGTGTGGGGTGCACATTTCTATTCTTATTTATTTATGATGATTACTTTTGTCAAAATAAAATTTAAAGAAAAAGAAAAAGGAGAGACCTCTGTTCACAGAGCAACCATTCGCAGAGTAGTTTAACCACCAGCTATGGGATTTGTAAGTCTCTGAGGGGTATAGGGTCTCCTTGGAATCATAGAATCGTAGAGTCGGAAGGGACCCCCGGGGTCATCTAATCCAACCCCCTGCAATACAGGATTCCCAGCTAAAGCATCCATGACAGACGGCCTTACAACCCTCACGGAGAGAGCTGTCCAAGGCTCCTTGCCGCAATGGCTATGCGCAGACCCCACAGGCTTCTGAATACCGGTAGCTGGACACCGCAGAAGGGGATAGCGACTCTCGCACTCGGATCCTGCGCGTGGGCGTGGCCGCCGTGAGAACAGGAAGCTGGTCTGGACATGTCGCACCGGCACCCTGTCTCTCCTGTCCTGGGCACCCGTGGCAAACTACATTTCCCAGGATCCCTTGGGGGAAGAAGCCGTGCCCATTGAGAGAGGCCTGGTTGTGCGTTAAGTGTGCAAAGGGGGCCTTAGTGAGCGGGGGGCGGGGGCAGGAGACGGCTGGGTGCGCTTTCGCTTGGGAGAAGGAGGGGCGACTCCGCGGGAAAAGATGCGCCGGCGACGTGCTCCCTACTCCTCTTGGTCCACCTTGGCCTGGCCTACGTCGGCTCCGGGGCAGCTGTGGGGCCAGATATTGTTGCTCCTAGATTGCACCTCGTCAAAGTCCAGCTCGTGGCCTTGAACCCGGATCCCACGCAGGCAGCCCCGGAAGAAACTCCTCTCCTGGGCCAGCGGGAATTTTTCCTGTCCTGCAACGGAATAGAAACGGAACAGGGTGGGTGGATGGGTATCACGAGGAAGGTGATTTATATGCACCCATAGGCAATGGCATTCACCCCCCACAAATACCACATTTTTTTGCACCAAATGCCCTATTAATCAGATGGCTGCCACCGCAGGAGGGCACACAGTCAAAAAACAGGTACAGCGCTACCTTGGTTCTCAAACTTGACCCGTTCCGGAAGTCCGTTCCAAAACCAAAGCGTTCCAAAACCAAGGCGCGCTGCTTTCCGATAGAAAGTGACGCAAAACGGGTTAATCCGTGCCAGACTTTTAAAAACAGCCCCTAAAACAGCCATTTAAACACGAATTTTAACTCTCTAACGAGACCACCGATGGGCCATTCCTTGAAAAATGAGCCTGATAAGAATGCTAGATGAGCGCTGGACTTTGGTGAGGAAGATTCCAAACGTGCAGTCTAACCATTTTTTTAAAAGCTAAAGACAAAAGAAGTTTATTTTATGGACCTTCTTTTCAAAAGTCCACCCACGTAGTCTTCACAGAAGTGTTCAAGTTAAAAGTTTTCTGATGATTGTCCCACCCGTGACAGCATTTTTTCCTTAATTTTGTATCGTTAAATTTCTTAAACTTAATTCCTGATTGCATAGTTGTAACCAATAAACATTGATTTAAACAGATATGCTGAGTTTATCATTGATTCACCTCCCAACTCACAGAGTTTTTCCATAAATCAAACTTATCTCAAGCTCCATGTCCTTTTTTTGTCCCACCCGTGACAACACTTTTAACATTTAATAAAATTGTCAAAAATATCCATAAAAATAATAAAAAATTAGTAAAATGTTCAGTATCTTATTAAGAACATAGTTTAAATTTTGGTTGTTAATTTTTATGTATATTTACATTGTTACACATGTGTGAATACCAAAAATCATGGTCAAAGTGTCCCACCCGTGACAATGGAATGGCCCCGATCCATGAAATGAAAGCAGTAAACAATGTACTTCAGTCACACAACCAATCCATCAGTGGATGAACCGGGTTCCACACGGCCACAAGAACAGAGCCGCGAAAACAAAAACGCAAAATAAATAGCAAAAACAGGCAGACCTCAGTGTAACACTCAAAACGGAAGTGCGGCACTCGAAACAGAGCAAGTTCGGCTTCCGAAAACGGTTCGCAAACCAGAACACTTACTTCCGGGTTTGCAGCTGTTTGGGTTCCAAGTTGTTTGAGTACCAAGGCGTGTGAGAATTATAGTACCACTGTAATATTATTTTTAAAAAATTAGAGCGGGAAATAAAATCATGCTGGAAAACAACGCGCGGGTTTGGACTAGAACGAAAACGGTAAAGCAGGGAGCTGGGGGAGCCTTTTGCAGACCGAGGGCCACGTTCCCGCCTGGGCTGCCATCCAAGGGCCACATGGCAGCAGTGGGCGGGGCCACAGGCAAATGTGGGCGGAGCAAGGGGTGTAAATTGCACCTTTGTACACAGCTTTCTCTAGCCTCCATTCCGGCAAGGAAGGGGCATTTCTGGCCAGGTAAAAACCCCTCCAGGGGGATGGTAAGGGGTGCAGCCTGGGGGAAGGTTCAGGGGGCCAGGTGGAGAGGTCTGGGGGCCACATCCTGGAGCCGAGATTCCCCACCCTTTGCGGGGGGGGGACACTTCTTAGGGGGACACGTACCAGGCAGCCCCCCGACGACGAAGCCCCCCTTTTTCCCCAGCCAGATGTGCTTCAGGCTTTCGAAATCCAGTTTCGGGGTGGGCTTCGAGGTCTCCGCGTCGCCCAGGCGCAGCGTGGCGTGGGACGGGGTGATGCTCAGGTGGAGGGGGGCGTCTAGGCAGCCCCCCAGGGGGAAGGGCACCTGAAGGACCGTCTTGTTCCCCAGGTGAGCCGTCAGATCCTGGAGCACAAAACGTTGGCGGGGGAGAGAGAACGGCAGGAGGTTAGGAACCTGCCCATCCGAGAAAGATCTCTGGAACTCATGAACACATGACGGGCAGGAAATAGATGGCTGGTGGCGAAATCCCAGGGCCCAGCTGATGTCCCGTCCCCCCCAAGGTGGGTGTTGGCCGGTACCATGACCAGAGATTTCCCTCCAACCCACGTAGGCTCTCCCGTGCATCTTTGGCGAGATGCTTGGTGGAGTCACACCGGAGCGATTGGTCCACAGCCCAACCTGGGGTCTTCCATCCCTTTTGGACTACAACTCCCATCAGTCTGAGCCAGCACACCTGTGTTGCAAGGGCTGATGGGAGAATGGCCACGTTGAGTGGTTTAATCACCCATCCCTCTTCCCAGGGAACTCTGGGAAACGTAGCACTGCAAGCGGGGATAGGGGAGGCCTCCTAACAAATCCCAGCACCCTCAAGAAACTACAGCTCCCAGAATTCTCTGGAGAGGGAAGCCATGACAGTTCCCCCTGCATCAAAACTCTTTGTTGAACGTGTGGTTCACGTGCGCCCAATGCCTTTTGCATTTCGTACACCCATGTTTCCATTATTTCATGGTCTCTGGGGTCCCGGCGGTGCTGTTTTGGGGGGCCACGTCCCTGCCTCTTCCGCCCCCCCCCCTCCTCAGGGGTCTCACCGTGCGATGCAGGCTTAAGCGCAGGGGGAAAGCGGAGGTGGCCAGCAAGGGCGCTGACTGCGGGGCGGCCCCGATCCACATCTCCACAGTCAGAGACCAGCTCCGGTTGGCAGAGATGACTCCGGTAGGGAGGCCTGGAGGGTGAGGGTTGCGGGGGAATAAAGAGAGGTAAATTACTTCATAACTGAGAGAAGAGAGAACGACTGGATCAACACAGCATTTTGGGGGAAGAAAAAATATAGAGAAATAATTATTGCACGCAGGACGAAGGGATGTAGATCTTCACTGGTGGATTAATCAATTACGGAATAGGTTAATACGAGTAGAAGTCACAAACATCGCAGCTGTTGAACAAGGGAATAGGAAAATAAGACTGGAATAAATAAGACTTTGGAAGCAGAAAAAAGAGAGAAAAGAATTGCCGAACCTTTAATCCCGACAGCGGGAGGTCATCCAAATTATACAATTGGATATTTGATTAATTGGTTATTTGATTTGGCATTATGATTTGATATGCATATCATGAGGTTTGTTTAGGGTTTTTTTGTAATTTAAAACTAATAAAAATTATTGGGTGGGGAGAGAGAGAGAGATACACAGTACGCAGCCATTCCCAAAAGGAAAAGAGGATAACGATCTTGTTTGAACTAAGGGCAGATCCACACTATATATTCAAAGCATAAAGGTAAAGGTAAAGGGACCCCTGACCGTTAGGTCTAGTCACAGACGACTCTGGGGTTGCAGAACTCATCTCGCTTTACTGGCCGAGGGAGCCGGCGTACAGCTTCTGGTTCATGTGGCCAGCATGACTAAGCCGATTCTGGCGAACCAGAGCAGCGCACGGAAACGCCGTTTACCTTTCCACCAGAGCGGTACCTATTTATCTACTTGCACTTTGATGTGCTTTTGAACTGCTAGGTGGGCAGGAGCTGGGACCGAGCAACGGGAGCTCACCCCGTCGCAGGGATTCGGACCGCCGACCTTCTGATTGGCAAGCCCTAGGCTCTGTGCTTTAACCCACAGCAATGCATGATTGCTAGACAGTCCCAAACAGGCGCCATGGCACCATGGAGTTTCAGGACCTGCACAGAGGAGACTTGATGATGCCATATGCCCAAACCTGGTGGGGGGGGGAACCAATGGGTTAATCTCTACCTCTTCCTTCCTGTCTGACCTGCGATGGGATGGGTGGGATGGGGGGCGTTCTCTGCTTGGAACGGGACGTTTGCAACTTTTAAGGATTGCTGGCTTTCATCACTGTAACTGCTGAATCCCAGCAAGACTTTTAAAGGGACAAAGATCCCAATAATGGGAGTAAACCTTCTGTTTTCTCGTTTGCTTAAGCAGCCCGAGAGTGATCTCGTTGTTATGAGGGACACATAGAAAGGAGAAGTTGTCATCCAAGTCCTCCAAGTCCTTGGATAGCATAATTGTTCTAGAACAGGCATGGCCAAACTTGGCCCTCCAGATGTTTTGGGACTACAACTCCCATTATCCCTGACCACTGTTAGCTAGGGATGATGGGAGTTGTAGTCCCAAAATACGTGGAGGGCCAAGTTTGGCCATGCCTGTTCTAGAAGGCTATGCAACTCGTCCCAAAAGCTTCTAAGGATAAGCCGCTCATGGGTGGTGCTTTTACTCTGCTGAAATAGGCATTTGCAATTCTCACACAAGTGAGAAAAAGAGGAAGGATAACTGATAAATTAAATATGTATGGATCCATACACCATGTGACTTCCCCCCAAAGAATTCTGGGAGCTGTAGTTTACCCCCATAGGGCTACAGTCCCCAACACCCTTAGCAAGGCACAGTTCCCAGGAATAGGGGAAGAGAGCCTAGGGCTTGCCGATCAGAAGGCCAGCGGTTCGAATCCCTGCGATGGGGTGAGCTCCCGTTGCTCAGTCCCTGCTCCTGCCCGCCTAGCAGTTCGAAAGCACATCAGTGCAAATAGATAAATAGGAGGTACCGCTCTGGTGGGAAGGTAAACGGCGTTTCCATGCGCTGCTCTGGTTCGCCAGAAGCGGCTTAGTCATGCTGGCCACATGACCCGAAAGCTGTCTGCGGACAAACACAGGCTCCCTTGGCCTATAGAGCGAGATGAGTGCCGCAACCTCAGAGTCGTTCGTGACTGGGTCTAATGGTCAGGGGTCCCTTTACCTTTACGCTTTAAATGGATAATGTGGCTCTATCCCAAGAGTGAGGAGAGATGGGGATCATGCAATCTCATGGGTAAAGTGTTCCCATGTTGTTTGAGGATTTGTACAGCGGCACCTCCGAAGTCGAACGGAATCTGTTCCGGAAGTCCGTTCGACATCCAAAACATTCGGAAACCAAGGCGCGGCTTCTGGAGGGCTGCAGGACCTTCCTGCAGCCAACTAGACCTTCCTGCAGCCAATTGGAAGCCCCGTCGGACGTTCGGGTTCCAAGGAACGTTCGCACACCGGAACACTCGCTTCCGGGTTTGCGGCGTTTGGGAGCCAGAACGTTCGACTCGCAAGGCGTTCGCAAACCAAGGTACAGCTGTATGCTGACAGGAACACCCTGAACTCGGTGTTAAACGCTGACAAGGCCTCTCTCCGGGCAGCAATCGGGCCGCAGCATCCCGTAATCACAGCAGCTTCCATATCGAGTGTGAGGCAAGCCGCACAGTGAGGGCATTGCGGACGCCTGGTCTTAAGGCAGGGGTCAGCAAGGTTTACCTCACCTGGCCCGGTTCACTGCAGCAGAGATCCTTCCGTGGCCAGATCGCGCATGCCCACGATTTCCAGCGTCTGTGCAGACACGATTTCCTCCAGGTGCCGCGGAAGTGAGTCCCCGTGCTGTGCTGTTCTGCTTTAGCACAGAGCACGGGGACTCACCGAGCAGGTGGCTCGGTTCGGGGACAGCTCGTGGGCCAGTTAAACGACCCCTGTGGCCCGTTTGTGGCCCGTGGGCCTTAGGTTGCCGACCTCTGTCTTAAGGCAACCTGTGTCAGGATCGCTCACCGTCGCAAGGAAGTCCTGTGGCTTTTGCTGTTCAGCTCAAGGGAACAGAGATCTAGGGCTGGAACTGGGGCAGCGAGAGACTCGGGGGGGGGGGTCCTGCCCGGCTGGTACCTGAGAGAGAGAAGGTGGCCAGTCCGTTCCCTGGGAAGAAACTCCCCCTGCGGACGGTGGGGAAGCAGACCTTGGTGTCTTTGTCCTCCAGGGACGTCCCTTCCAGCCACTCGGTGCTCTTGTTCAGCCAATTCCATCGCCTCATGCAGCCGTCCATAGCCGGGTTCAGCTGGGGGGGGGGCAAAGGGAGCAAAAGAGAGTGAAGGGCAGGGAGAGAAAAACAGATTCTGCGCTTAGGCAGGAAGAACCGGGTGTGGAGATATGGGGTGGGGGGCACCCAGCTTGACAGCAGTGCGTGAGGAAAGGGACCCAGGGGTCCGAGGGGATCACAGGCTTAACGTGAGACAGTGGTGTGGTGCTGCGGCATAAAGAGCTAATGCAATTCTAGGCTGAATCCACAAATGCCTTGTGTCCAGGACAAGTTATGGGTAGGCGAACTAAGTCCCGGGGACTACAATTCCCATCATCCCTGTCCACTGGTCCTTCTAGCTAGGGATCATGGGAGTTGTAGGCGAAAAACACCTGGAGGGCCAAGGTTGAGGAAGCCTGATGTAGAGCAGGCATAGGCAAACTTGTTTTGAGACTACAATTCCCATCATCCCTGACCACTGGTCCTGTTAGTTAGGGATGATGGGAGTTGTAGTCCCAAAACAGCTGGAGAAGGTTGAGGAAGCCTTTTCTAACCCATGGGAAGGCAAACTAAGGACCGGGGGCCAGATCTGGCCCAATCGCCTTCTCAATCCAGCCGGCAGACGGTTTGGGAATCAGCGTGTTTTTACATGAGTAGAATGTGTGCTTTCATTTAAAATGCATCTCTGGGTTATTTGTGGGGCATAGGAATTCGTTCATTTTATTTTTTTCCAAAATATAGTCCGGCCCCCACAAGGTCTGAGGGACAGTGGACCGGCCCCCTGCTGAAAAAGTTTGCTGACCCCTGGTCCAGGTCAAGGGAAGTCATAATATTGCTCTACTCGGCCTTGGTGAGACCCCCCACCTGGAGTCCTGTGTCCAGTTTGGGATGCAACAATTTAAGAAGGATTTTGACAAGCTGGAAGGTGCGCAGAGGAGGGTGACCAAGATGACCAGGGGTCTGGAAACCAAGCCTGACAAGGAACGGTTGAAGGAGCTGGGTGTGGTTTTGATTGGAGGAGACCAAGAGGAGATATGAGATCCATCTTCATATATCTGAAAGTGTATCACATGGAAGATGGAGCAAGCTTGCTTTCTCCTGCTCCGGAGGGTAGGACCCCCGAACCAGTGGCTTCAAGTTTCAAGAAAGGAGATTCTGACTAAACACCAGGGAGAACTTTCTGGTAGTAAGGGCCATTCGACAGTGGAACGGACTTCCTTGAAGATGAAGAAGGAGGAGGAGGAGGAGGAGGAGGAGGAGGAGTTTGGATTTGATATCCCGCTTTATCACTACCCGAAGGAGTCTCAAAGCGGCTAACATTCTCCTTTCCCTTCCTCCCCCACAACAAACACTCTGTGAGGTGAGTGGGGCTGAGAGACTTCAGAGAAGTGTGACTAGCCCAAGGTCACCCAGCAGCTGCATGTGGAGGAGCGGAGACGCGAACCTGGTTCACCAGATTACAAGTCCACCGCTCTTAACCACTACACCACACTGGCTCTCAAGGTTTCTTACGCAGAGGTTGGATGGCCACCTGTCAAGGGTCCTTTAGTTGAGATTCCTGCATCGCAGGGGTTTGGACTGGATGACCTTTGGGCGCATTGCTAGCAGCAATTCATTTCCAAATAACCCACCCCCCACCTCCTCTGAGTGCGGGTTTTCTAGACTACTTTGCGCTCCTAGTTTCACGTAATCTATTCCTCCCCCCCATTTATTTATTTGTGGGACTGTCGTGATAGGCAACGGTCTCTCGCACCGTTGCTGGAGGAAATTGCGTTTTGCTTTTCACCGTAGAGATTAAGGGAATGTTCTGGCCGTCCAGATTCCTTCTGCCTCGGGGCGCAGCTAATTCTGCTTCCGCGGAGGCAGCTGCTGCGACAGAAAGTCAAACCTGACTTCTGCTGCTCCGATGGTACGTGAGCAGATTTATTATGACGCTTTAGTACAATTATAATGTTTAACCTTACAACTGCTGCTAAGATTGTAAAAGCTTAAAAAAAAAATTGTGGGGGGGGGAGCGTATTTCCTGCTATATCTGAATGGATTGAGAAAATTTGGCCCGTAGTAACTTTGATTAAGCTGGTTTGCTACAAAATAACACGTATAAACCAGCCTCGCAGGGTTACGAATCACAAAATCCCAAGGGTCATTTAGCCCAACTAGCTGCAATGTGGGAATCCTTTGCCCAACGTGGATCTCGAACCCACGACTCCGAAATGTTCCACTGACTGAGCTATGGAAAAAGGGGTACTTTTTGGACTTCTTTTGGAACAGCAAGTTCAAAGATAATGTGTCCAACCTTGTGTTGAAACCGTATCTTTGCTTTGTTTTGTTTAATAAAAAAAATAAATATTAAACGGATAGGAATGGTGTTCTTGCGCTCTGCCCTGGGATCTGTTTGGACGAAGAACAGTGTAGGATTCTTAGAAACCCTCCATCCATCCATCCAACTCTACCCAATTGACTCTACCCATGCCTGGTGTTCTTTCTAGCCTCCACCACCAGAGGGAGCCAGGGACACCATCTGGGGGGGGCCGGGGGGGCAGCCCCCCAATATTTTCAAGAAGCACACACACACCCCAATTCCACAGCGATGCTTGGCCCTGCCGAGAGGACCAGTCTCCAGATATTGCAGCCCCAGCAAACCATTCAGCTCTGTGCTGCCGGAGACGGGGATCCTGCTGCAGAAACCGCGCCCTCTGGCGCCACCTACTGTTGGCTCCTCCAGCCACACCTGTGCCAAGGAGCTCCGGCCACCAGCTGCAGCCCCTTCTAGCGTACAAGGAGGGGGGCAGGCTCTCTTACTGGGACAAGGAGCTCCTCCGTGGGGATCAGCAAGCCCCCGACGCCAATGCGCAGGGCGAAGACAGGGGCCTCCACGATGGCTTCGGAGACGTGGTTGAGGGTCAGCTGGTCATCGCCGTCCACTGCCAGCAAGACGGAGTGCCCCTCGTTCTTCGCCATGACCTGTCAAGCGGAGCGGGGAGGCGTTAGGAACAGAAAAGGCTCGAAATGCCCCCTTTCCTTGTCTCTCTCCCCTGGCAGGAACAAGAGCGACGATTCAGCGGTTGATATTGTATAGGTGCGTCGTCGCTCTGTAAGCTAGGGAAGAGTGCTGGTGTTTTCTTTTTTCCTCCTCCCTCCCCGCTCCTTTCCCTCTTGTGCCATGTCTTCCACACGGGAGGCTTAAATATCCCAAACAGGTCCCTGAGCTGTCGCAAACGGGTTGTTGTTGTTGTTTTTTAATCGTAGCAGGTTCCCCCCAGAAAAGGAAGATCTGAACTAAAGCACAGATGCGGAGAGAGATATGGACTGGAATGTCAGTTATGACATGCAGACACTACGCATGAATTCACACGTGTGCGCGAAAGGCAAAGATCCCACTTCAAAAACAGACCCCCCAAAATTGTGAAAGCAGCTTGAGACTGTAAGACTAAGAGCAGGGAGCGCTTTGCCACTGACATTTGTAGACATCTCTGGGAGCCCCCTTTCCCCCTGAAGAGCGGAACAAAAGTCCTCCGATTTTAATATGAACAGTGCCCTTCAATGCGCTTTAGTGTTGCTCAATTAACTCAGAGGCTTTTTGTTCAGAAGCAAATAGCCAAGGGGCTGTGTTTATTGGGGTGTTTGCAAAGGGGCCAAGCTGCCTTATTCAGAGCCAGGTCACTGTCTACACACTGAATGGCAGCAGATTTCCGGGGTTTCCGCCGAGACCTCTCCCAGCCCTACCTGCAGTTGTCAAAAACAGAACCTGGGACCCAGATGCTCTCGCATGGAGCTCCAGCCCTCCGCCTTCCTTTAGATCAAAATGGGTGGCACCCCCTGGAGGGCGGTGGGCTTACCTAGGGGGGCACTAAGAAGCAAGGGGGCGGCAAGTGGCACCCAGGCTTTGAAACGCTGGCACCCCTGGATCAAGTCGATCCATTTTGCTGAATTAGTTAAACTCAACAGTTTTAAGTGGGTTTTGAACAAATGGGACACGGGTGGCGCTGTGGTCTAAACCACGGAGCCTCTTAGGCTTGCTGATCAGAAGGTCGGTGGTTCGAATCCCCGCAATGATGGGGTGAGCTCCCGTTGCTCGGACCCAGCTCCTGCCAAGCTAGCAGTTCGAAAGCGTCGCAAAGTGCAAGTAGATAAATAGGTACCGCTCCAGCGGGAAGGTAAACGGCGTTTCCGTGCGCTGCTCTGGTTCGCCAGAAGCAGGCTTAGTCATGCTGGCCACATGACCCGGAAGCTGTACGCCGGCTCCCTCGGCCAGTAACGCGAGATGAGCGTTGCAACCCCAGAGTCGTCCTCGACTGGACCTAACGGTCAGGGGTCCCTTTACCTTCACCTGAACAAATGTGGGGTTGGTTTATGAAGCCAAGGGGTCAGGGGCTCGTAATAGTTTGGGGACTGCCGGTTTAGTTCCTGATAACTGGCACCACACCGGCTCCAATTCTCACTGGCACCTCCCAGTCCGAGACCACTTGTGGGTTGTGCCCCAACATTTGGGGCATTTCAGGGCGGGGGGGCTGTGTGTGCAGAGCGAGTTACGTCTTCATCTACCTAAACTTTGCATCTGTCACAGGAACACACACACACACACACTATACCCGATGCCACTGGCCGTCATTGATGCGCCGCCCCCCGGAAACGGTGACATTTGTCACGGTGTTATGGATCTGGATTTCGGGTTTGCCGTTGCGCAGAGCCAGGACGAACCAGTTGACTCCGGGGGTCATGTCCCCGTAGAAGATCACGCCTTCCGGGTCGAAGGTGCGGAAGTCGAAATAGGAGGTTGCACTGGGGAGACGGAATCAGAAGCTGCTGAGATCAGCTAGGCCCCACTTAATCCCAGAACGTTAGAGTTGGAAGGGACCCCTGAGGGTCATCTAGACCAACCCCCTGCAATGCAGGTAGCTTTTCAATGTTTAATGATTTATTGTGTTTTTATATATGTTGGAAGCTGCCCAGAGTGGCTGCAGCAACCCAGTCAGATGGGCGGGGTATAAATATATTATTATTATTATTATTATTATTATTATTATTATTATTATTGGTTCAGGAGCTATCTCAACTCTAAAATTGTCCTCCCTTGTTTTCTTGGTTGTTGTTTTTTTTTAAGAAGGTTGGTAGGGTTGTTCCCAGGCAGGCAGAAATCCAACAGGCGAAGCCTCGCACACCCCATGAGGCTGCCTCCTTCCGAGTCAGATCATTGGCCCATCTCTCTAAGTATTGCCTCTTCTGACTGGTGTTGACTCCCTAACGTCTCCCCGAGAGACATTTCCCAAGAGATATTTCCCGTATTCCTTGCCGTCCTTTAATGAGAGGTGCCAGAAACTGAACCAGCTACTTCTTGTGCAAAGACTCTGTCTTCGTTGTTGTTGTTCAGTCGTGTCCGACTCTTCGTGACCCCATGGACCAGAGCACGTCACGTCAGGCACGCCTATCTTTCTGTCTTAGGCAGAGCCATATCTAGCTCAGTATTGTCTACACTAACAGGCAGCAGAGCTTTTCTCAGAAATCCCAGCCCTCAGGGACATTCTGCATGATGCTCTACCACTTGAGCTACAGCCTGACCCCACCCCATATCAGTTCATCCTTGTGGCAAAAGATACTGCGCCCGTTCATTTTCCGCCTGTTTTTCTTGCCCTTGTTAAAGCCACAGAGGCGCTTTCCTGCCCCCCCCCCGCCAGTCCCATTCCACCAGTTTTATAAACGCACTGAAAATCTTTTAACAATTTCAGCGGTGGGTGGAGGGGAGAGAGAAATTTTCTGCACCGGGTACCACCTGACCTTGCTACGCCACTGTCGCGATGGCTCTCAGGACCTCGCGGCGTGACTCAAGCGCTTACCTTGTCACCGTGCGCGGATCGATGGACAATGTGGCTGTTGGGGAGGGGTCCCCCCATCTCTGCCCAAGGTTCAAAGCACCTGCCTCTCCAGAGACCGACTGGAAACACTGGCGGTACTGGAGGGAAGAGAGATAATGGCCATTAACCATCATTGGCCACTAGGTGGCAGCACCGACCCGGAAAAGAGATAGGGAACCGGTGAATTACCAGAACTGACCGGTAGGTGGTGATGCTGCTGCTGCTGCAAATAAAGAATATTCACAGAGTTCATTACGCCTCAACGCCACAAGGTGGCGATGTTGCCCCGTTAAAATTTAATATGTACATTTTATTTTCTTGCGTTAACTCCTTTAGAAAACGAATTGTAATTAATTAATAGCAGGGCTCGGTTTTCGCTGCACCTCCGAGCGGTGGTCAATCCGGCGTTTCTTTCTTGCGGTGGCGTCTCGTGGGAATGAAATCTGGGTTAATTCCGCTGGGGAAGAAAAATTAACTCTTGGAAGCAGAATTACGTCTTATTTGCCTTAAACAAACAAACAAACAAAACAGCTACAAAAGACGCCTTATTTCCATTTACCCACCCACCCGGAAGGGGGCTTCTACCCCTTTAAATTGTGCAATAGGCAGCAATTTCAACCTCTAAAGCTTTTGTCAGTAGGAAGTGGAGATGGCGGGTTTCACCTGTTGAATTTCTGCCTGTAGCACAGCTGTGGAAGGCCCTGTGGCCCCATAATATACTTGCCCCTCAAACAGATGTTAGTCAATGAAAGCCCCTTCCGGCTGTGAGGAAGAGCAGCTATGCTGGATTAGCTGAGAGGCCATTGTTGTTGTCATTATAATAATAATTATTAGATTTATTAGTTTACAGAAATACGCGCATTGCGTTTTCCACAGATCAGTTTCATTTGTTGCGAGACGTTAGTGTTGCATGGAGTATTGGGTCGGGAAGAAAAGACCCAAACTTTCCTTCCTATTCTTCTTCTTCCACCGAGAGACCGCTGCTTCAGCCCTGATTTCCTCTTCCTTTTATTATTAATTATTATTATCATTATCTTTAAAATTAAATCGGGGGTGGGGGGTGGGAGAGAGAGAATGTATCAGGGTCCGCCCCCCGGCCTTCCATCATTACCATCACTATTTTTTTACTATTTCACCTTACTGTCTTTGCTAATGTCGTTTTTATTTTATTTTTATTTTTATTGTTTTTAAAGACACACACACAAAATAAAACGGATTAGTGAATAACAATATATTTTTCCTTCCCCTCATTCTCCCAAAGGGTTTTTTTATATACCCTTTTATTTTTACTTTTATAATTTAATATAGGTAGGTAGATACCACCACTTCAATCAACATTTTTAGTTCTTTCTTTCTTTCTTTTTCCTTCCTTCCGCTTCTCTTTTTCCTTCTCTCTCCTCCCCCACAAAGCTGTAAGGCAATTATTATTTCAAAAAATAAACACTGTGTGTTTGGGGAAGGGGGGTATTGTTTTCGTTTGTTATGTATTTTTGTCTTTTTATATTGTAAACGTCCTGTGATCTTCAGGTGAAGGGCAGCACAGCTGTGAAAGGGGCTAGGAGCCCCTGTCAGGGGGAAAAAACATGGCAGGGACCAAGGAATTCAGTTCTTTACTTTCAAAATATAAGGAGACCTGTGGGGAAAACCCTTCCCAAACTCTATAAAAACTCAGCCTGCAGCAGTAAAAAGTGGAGGGATGTACCGTAATTTCCCATCACCCAGTGCTTCTCCGTTTCAGGGAGGAAACTACAAACCCCATGATGCCTTGCGAAGACGGCCTCCAAGGAAAACTTCACCTGTCGGGCTCCTGCCTGTGGCGCAGTTGCGAAAAGGCGCCGGGGGTTTTGTGAGGGCGGAACAACCATTTTACGGAGGAGCCCCCGATGTTTATTTCACGTGCCTCTTCTTTAAAGAGAGCTTAATTCCCCTCCCCATCCTACGAGCCGGACGCTGTTCTCCCTGGCGCAGCTGTAGGCACTCTGGACATGCTCAGAGGGATCTCCAGCACGAAATGTCCCCCGAGGCTGAAGCCAAAGGATCAGTGGGAGATGTGGGGCTGATCGCAGCCCACCCCGAGCCCAGTCTCCTGTCAGGGAAGGAGGAGGAGTCCGCCACTCCCATCAGAAGAATCCTGCAGTTCCTCCTGTGGCAGGGAGTTCCACAGTTCAGCTGCGCGAAGAAGGGACTTTCTTTGGCCTGGCCTGGCCTGACTCTTCCAATGTGTAGCCAAAAGGGTTCTAGTGTTACGGGACGGGAGGGAGGAAATTCTCCAGGCCAGGCTTACTTTTAGAAACTTCCGCCGCGCCATCCTATGACACGGGTGGCATTTGCCCCGGGTCCGGCGTCGCTGTATAAGCCCTCTGGACATGCTCAGAGGGATCTCCGGCGCAAAACGCCCTGAGGCCGGATCCAGGCATGGCTGGGGTATACAGGGCCCAGGCGTGCCCCCCCCCCGAGACCTTCCCAACACCCCTCTCCCAGACGGTTGCTCCCCGCTACCCGGCAAAGTTCCCCGACTCACCTTGGGAACGTGGCCCCCCAGGATGTCCTGCAGCCCCTCCCCGGCCACCCAAGGGGGTCCTGCAACCACCAGGAGGACCAGCCAAGGCGAGATGGGGATCATGTCTCCTTCGGGTGTCAAGACGCAGCAGTGGTCTGGCAGAGACTGCAGCTGCGAGCCGGGCTATGAGGTGGGCAAACAGCGGTGATTCTGCACTGTCAGGAAAGGTTGTTGACATAAACTCATTGGGGTCAAGGCTTGCATGGACGTAGCAGGCCATAGGGGGGAGGGAGACGGGATGTGGGGCCCCGGAGCCTGAGCCCGGCTCTCTGGAGTCCCTCGACGCAGCCAGGTGTGCTCCTCCATCCTCCATCCTGGTTCCAAAAATCGCCAACCTGGACCCGTCTCCTCCGTGCGCCAGCCTCCCCGGACCACAGCGTTTTTTCCCTTTTGCTCCAAATTGTGTTATTTGAACAGACGATATAGGAGAGGTAAGCCTTGTCCAAGCTTCCAAGCGAAGAGGCGGGAGGGGAACTTTCGCCAAGCCAGAAGCAAGGCCTCCTTCTCTTTGCAATCCAAAGAGCTTCTTTGCAAAGATGAGCTTTGCAAGAAGCTGGTTTGGAGAGCGATTGGCGGCGCGATAAAACACTGCAAGACCCACAACTGCAATCTTATAATGTCAAGCAGCTGCGTCGCAAGGCCTCCTCGCGAAACAAAAGCGAAAGAAGCAGGGGGCCGGGAGCTGCTCCATTTAAGGCAAGCCTCATCCCATGCATGACCCAAATAGAATTGTAGAGCTGGGAGGGAGCCCCCCAGGAGTCATCTAGCCCAACCCCTTAAATGCAGGAATCTTTTGCCTAGTGCAAGGCTCGAACCCACGACTCCGAGATTAAGATTCTCATGCTCTACCAACTGAGTTATCATCCTCTTGCATATTGCGAGGGCAGGAGTCATAGATCCCTCTCGTCTCCCATATGTTTTGGGGTGACTGTGAGACCCTGAGAACTCCCCATTGAGGGGGAAATGGAGGATACTCCCACTAGGATTAAAGATAAAGGGAACCCTGACCATTAGGTCCAGTCGTGGATGACTCTGGGGTTGTGGTGCTCATCTCGCTTTACTGGCCGAGGGAGCGGCGTACAGCTTCCGGGTCATGTGGCCAGCATGACTAAGCCGCTTCTGGCGAACCAGAGCAGCGCACGGAAACGCCGTTTACCTTCCCGAGTGGTCCCTATTTATCTACTTGCACTTTGACGTGCTTTCAAACTGCTAGGTTGGCAGGAGCAGGGACCGAGCAGCGGGAGCTCACCCCATCGCCGGGATTCAGCAAGGCCTAGGCTCTGTGGTTTAATCCACAGCGCCACCCGCGTCCCTCCACTAGGATTAGGCAACTGATAAATCTGCGCTCAGGACAGAAGAGCCAGCTGCACAGATATAAGATGGGGGACACCAGTCTTGCCAGTAATATATGTGAAAAGGATCTAGGGGTCTGACTGGACCACAAGCTCAACATGAGCCAACAGTGTGATGCAGCTGCAGAAAAAGCTCGTGATATTCTAGGCTGCGTCGACAGAAATATAGTGTTCAACTCAAGGGAGGTAACAGGAGCACTCCGTTCCGCCTTGGTCAGACCACACCGGGAATACCGTGTCCCATTCGGTATGCCGCCGTTTAAGGATGTTGACAAGCTGGGAAGTAAGCCTGGTGAGGAATGGTTGAAGGAGCTGGGCGAGTTTAGCCTGGAAAGGAGGAGGCCCCGAGGAGATCTGACAGCCGCCTTCAAATATCTGAAGCGCTGTCACGTAGAGGAGGGAGCAAGCTTGTTTTCTCCCGCTCTGGAGGGTAGGACTCGAACCAGTGGCTTCTCACGTTGCGAGAAAGGAGATTCCAGCTAAACATCAGGAAGATCTTTCTGACAGTAAGAGCTGTTTGACAGTGGGACGGTCTCCCTCTGAAGGTGGTGGGCTCTCCTTCCTTGGAGGTTTTTAAGCAGAGGTTGGATGGTGGATGGGAGTCGGCCTGCTCTTGATGGGGTTACACGCCTTCTGGAGCAAGCATGCGGCCTGGGGTTCCTTCTGGATCCTCTGCCGTCGCTTGAGGCCTCAATGGCCCCGAATGTCTCCCATCAGCTTTGGCTGGTAGCCCAGCTGCAACCATATCTGGACAGGGATAGCAATTACTATAGGGATAGGACAATTACTGCTAGATTACTGCAACGCTTTATACCTGGGGCTGCCTCTGAAGACGGTTCGGAAACTTCAGTCGGTGCAGAATTCAGCAGCCAGGTTGCTCACCGGAGCAAGACAGTTTGAGCATATTGCACTGATCCTGGTCTGACTGCACTGGCTACCAATTAGTTTCCGGGCCCAATCCAAAGTGCTGGTTTTTGACCAATAAACGGCTCAGGACCGCAATACCTCAAGGACTCCCTTTTTCCATATGAACTGCCCCAGACCCTGAGATCATCTTCGGAGGCCTTTGTGTGCCTCCTCTTCGAGGTCCGAAGGGTGGCAACACAAGAACGGGGCCTTCTCTGCGGTGGCTCCTCATCTGTGGAATGCTCTCCCCAGGGAGGCTCACCTGGCGCCTTCATTATACAACTATATGCACCAGGCAAAAACATTTGTCGTCAACCAGGCTGTTGGTTAATTAAACCATTGATGGCCTTTAAAACTGTTTGGGGGTGGCAGCTGTTGTTTTGTTTGTTATGATGTTGTTTGTTTGTTTTGGTGCTTGTAAACTGCCCCGTCATCCTCAGATGAAGGGTGGTATGGAAAATACCTCTATATAGAAGGATGAGGAGTGTGGACCATTCACAAATTTCTCCAGGATCAGCACGGGGGGCGCTGTGGGTTAAACCACAGAGCCTAGGGGCTCGTCGATCAGGTCGGCGGTTCGAATCCCTGCGACGGGGTGAGCTCCCATTGCTCGGTCTCTGCTCCTGCCAACCTAGCAGTTCGAAAGCATGTCAAAGTGCAAGTAGATAAATAGGTACCGCTCCGGCGGGAAGGTAAACGGCATTTCCGTGCGCTGCTCTGGTTCGCCAGAAGCGGCTTAGTCATGCTGGCCACATGACCCGGAAGCTGTACGCCGGCTCCCTCGGCCAGTAAAGCGAGATGAGCGCCGCAACCCCAGAGTCGTCCGCGACTGGACCTAACGGTCAGGGGTCCCTTTTACCTTTAGATCTATCAACCAACTAGCTGTGTGAAGGCGCAACATTGCGAGAGGGCAAATAACGAGTTTGTGGATTTGGCAGAAACTGGACACTGGGCTAGAATCATAGAAATGTAGAGATGGAAGTCGTCGTCCAGTCCAAGCCCTCCTCTGATGCAGGAATCACAGCTAGAGGATCTCTGGCACAGATGTGCAGCGCTGCTCTCTGGACATGCCCAGAGGCACCTTGCTTCTCGCTCAGAATCCTTCCGAACATACTGAGCGGTCGGATGTTGCTTTCCTCTCCTCTCCACCCCCCCCCAAACTCCCTTTTTGGAAGACGATTCCCCAATGGTTAAAGTACAGATACGGACAGACCCTTGCCCTGCATGGCCAGTCTGTGGCCCCTCCCTCCGCCCCCCGACTCTAGGGAGATATATTTGAAAGAGGGGCGGGGGGTCACCTCTGGGCCAGCAACCCCACACCTTCCTTGCTTTCTCAGCAAGGTGAATCGGTCATCATCCGCGGAGGTAAAAGGCTATGTTTGTCTACCTCCTTGTTGCAACAGCAGCAAAGGATTAAGTGTCAGTGGGGCAAAGATCTAGCATCTAGGGCAGGATTGGTCCTCGGCAAGCCAGGAAAAAATCTTAAAAGCAGGGGCTTGAGGGAGCAGACTTATGGCACAAAAGGAGGGTGTTTTCCCTACCCTAGAGGCCCCAGAATCTGATTTAATTTTTTTGCTGGGCAGAGACAGGTTGGTGGTTGAGGGGGGGGGGGGACAGGCTGAAGTCCACCCACTCCACAGTTAGTTTCCCCCAAAAAAGGCCAAACAAACACCCCAAGGTGGGTCAGTTTGAAATCCAGAAAAGACATTAGCTGCTTAACAGGATTGCCATTTCCCAAAAAAAGGTTAAAATCCCAGCAGGTTTAAAACCTGCAAGGAAAAAGAAACGACGCAGGATTTCATCGTTCCAGCCCCTCTCCTCTGAATTACAGAATCGAAGGGTTGGGAGAAGGGACCCCCGAAGGCCAGTGGGGGTTGGGCTAGATGACCCTCGGGGGTCCCTAGGGGCCAAACCTACCTACAATTCTGATTTTATATACTCTGTGCTACACACACACGCACACACACACCGGTCTTGTCCCCCTCCTGCCTCCCAACACCCTTCAGCGCCTTCTCTCTCCCCCCCCCAGCTTTTAGCCTGCAACCCCAAGGTCTTCGCTGGGGGTCTCACGTGTTTGCCAAAACACTTCTCAAACAGGCCACGCGCAACTCTGAAGAATAAGCCCCCCCCCCAATCCTATTTTTAGGATTTTTAGCAGCACACTCAGGCAGCGGTGGCCACCCCATCCCCCAAGGCCACAGGAGGTGATGTTAACTGTGGCAGTGTGGGTCAGTGGTTAGCGCAGGCTTCCTCAACCTCGGCCCTCCAGATGTTTTGAGACTACCGTTCCCATCATCCCTGACCACTGGTCCTGCTAGCTAGGGATCATGGGAGTTGTAGGCCAAAAACATCTGGAGGGCCGAGGTTGAGGAAGCCTGGGTTAGTGTGTCGGGTTACAAGGACCTGGGAGAGCGGGGTTCGAATTCTATCCCCTGTAGAACCAGTCACTGCCTGCCTCGCAGGGTTGTTGTTGTTGTGGGGATTAAAGGAGAAAAAGCTGGAATATTTACACATATATATTGTTGGGCGCAAGCACCCACTGGGAGGTAATGAAAGGCTAAATGTGACCCCCGTTTTCACAAATCTTGAGTAGGCGGAGGGCGTTTGCTGCCGCCGCTTTCTTAACAGTTTCTCGTGGAGCGTATAATTGTCTTTTTATTTTGAAGAAGTTATTTGAGTTACACACACAGATGCAGAGAGATAAATACAGTATTTTTTTTTTTTTTTGTCTAACGGACTCTTCACACTTGGAACACTTGGAACAGAGACCGGGAGAAAGCGGCAAAAAAAAAAAAATATTATTATTATTTCATCCTCGTCATTTAACATTTTTTGTAACGGTTCCGGCCACGCCACCACCCGCCCGCATACTGTATTTATTTGTTGTCGTTTTTTTTTTAAACCCTTGGTATCCTGTTTGTTTTCCACCCTCCCCCACCCCTTTAAAACGGTCTCAGCAAATCTTCTAAAGTGCCATAAAACTACCTAGAGGTGCTTCTAGAGAGTAACAAAAATTAAAAACCAAAGAGAGAGAGAGAGAGACAAGTTTACATTCAGTAGCAAACGGTCAACAATCACCGAGAGAGCCCCCCCCCCAGTGGCGAAAAAGTGCAAAAGATCAGAGAGACGGACAGCTATGTACACGCCAGTGACCGCCCTTCTGCCCCCACCCCACCCTGGTGGACCGGAGCGCCCCCCCCATGCCGCAGGGACGGTGGAAAACCTCCCCAAAACAACTTTGGTGCTCTCTCCATCTCCCCATTCTCAACCCTGACCGTCTTCCACCCGCAGGGACCTCTTTCAGCGCACCTGCGGAGATTGCATGCAAGGGTCCTCGCTGGCAACACGCGGCCCGTGCTAGATCGCAGCGGGAGTTGCGCCCCGCTGCCAATGCATGGGGCGAGTCCCTCGGCGCAGGCTTCGCCCCCCCCGGTGACCTTTCAACCTTTGCAGGCCGAGAAAACGACCCCAGGACCCCAGGCCTGCTGACCGGTTGCCATCCTAGGGATGGGTCAGAGCTGGGGGGTGGGGGGGGCCCTGTATCCCTGCAGCCCCACAGCGTAAGGGGGGAGTTACACGGGGTGCCTGGAGCGCAGGGTGCCGGCGGAAGGGGGCCTGCCCTTTCAAGGAGTCGGCTCCAGGTATCCAGAATAATTCGCCTTTATGATGCTAGAGGGATTTGCAAGCGGGATGCAGGGTGGGGTTTTGGGGTGAGAGAAAGAGTCAAGAAGTCGTCCGTGCCCCCCCCCAAAAAACACGCATACCCCTTGCCCCAAGCAGTGCCTTCTTGTCGGTGGCGCAGCCGCAGCCGAGAAGGAGGAATGCGCATTTGCCGCATTGCAGGTGAGCCGCAGTAAGGATGCGGCCAGGTGGACTGCATGGAAGCGCTGCAGCGCTTAAAGTGCTGGAGGAGGTGGCGGGGGGGGTGTTAGAGGAAGATCTGCATGGGGAGAGGGAAGGGGGGGGAGGCATTATCAGCACTGCTTGGACAAAACTGGGGTTGTTTTGCTGGGGGGGGGGAAGAGAGAAGAGAAATCTGCATGGCGTGTTTCCGCTCTGCTGCTGCTGCTGCTGCAGGGAGGAGACTGTGGCTTCCTTTTGCAGAGCAAAGCGGATCTCGGCTTGCTGCAAACAGAAGTGGGGGGGGGGGCTGGCTGTGCTGCAGTGCGTGGGGAGGGGGGGGGAAGGTGAGAGAGGCGGCCCGCAGCACATTCCCTGCACTGGAGCTCGCGCGTGTCAATGCAATTTTGCATGCCGCAATTTTCCCTCTCCCCCCCCCCCCCCGCTGCCACCGCCTCGGAGTCTCCAAACAGGGGTCAGAGGCCACCAGCTCAAACCCCCCCCCATCGCGCCGGAAGCCAGCCTTTCTTTGGAAGCCCTTCTGATCCTTGCCCCCCCCCCCAAGTGCCGTCTCCGAACAGGCCTGGCAAGGCCCACAGAGGATGGAGATGCCTCGGTTCCACTGGGGGGTGGGGAGAGAGAGAGAGAGGCCTTGTGGGGCAATGAAGGAGGCGTTTTTTTTTTGCATCCCTTAAAATATTAAGGGAAGTCTAGAGAGGTTTTAACACTTAAAGCTGATAATTGAGGCTGGCGGAGGCAGGGGGGGGGTTAGGCACCCCCCCACCTCCCTTGGCCAGAACTTGCTAGTTTCCGGAAGGAGCTTGTGCAGGCAAAAATACGCTGGGAAAGCTGCATGTTTCACGGTGGGGGCAAAGTTTAAGCTCATTTTAGCAGTAAGGAAATGGCAAGAAGGTAGTCAGGAGTGATTTCGGTCAGATCTACTTTGCTTTTTACCCGGAAGGCCTCCCATCCGGATTCAGCCGTGAGCGGATTCCGAGCTCAGGAATTTGTTTTCGATTCCAGAAACGAACCGAGTTCACAGTGTCCCTTTCTTTGCAGGAAACTCCACTCCTGGGTTAACATTCTCCGTTTCTGCAAGCTTATGGGAAGCGCAGAATTGTCAAAAGTACCCAAGGGTCATCCAGTCCAACCCCCTGCAATGTGGGAATCACGGTTATCTTATATTTTGGGGTAGGGCAGAAGCTGTTTTGTTCCTATTGTTCATTAGGAACCTTTGAAAACCAGAAACCTCATCACACCCAGAAATCTACTAGCAGATCCCTGCTATCCTCTGGAGTTCTGCATTAAAAGAGCCTGTCCCCAACCTGGGGCTTTTCAGATATTTTGAATCACAAAGACCTGGAGGGTGGCCAACTCCCAAGAGACTGTGATCTACTCACAGAGTCAAAAACTAGCAGTGACCTACCCCCTTTTTTGGGATTCAAGTTAAAGTTGTTGAGTTTTTTTCAGGGAGGAGATAAAATGTTGAGATTTTTTTTTTAGGGGAGCCACAGTTGTTTGGCTTCTTTGGGGGGAGCCAGTGATCTACCAGTGATCTACTGCAGATGTCCAGTGATCTACCAGTAGATCGCGATCTACCTGTTGGGACATGCCTGCACTAAAAACATCTGCCATGCATAACTCTCCTCTCCTGCTCTTCCCGGAATCCCTGTTGTCCTAAGCCTTTTGGCAAAACTATGCCCGGCCCTTTAAAAATCTTTGATATCGAAAACCTCCACATATTGTTTCTTCAAAATCCTTCTGCTTGCTTTTTAAAAGTTCATGCAGTTTTCCCTAGAAGGGTGAGTTTTCTTTCTCCACCACCTACTAATTAGGGGTTGGTGGATTATTATTTTTTAAGGTAAAAAAACAACAAAAATCCCCACTGTTTTGGTCCTTTCGTAAACAAAACAAAACAAAACAAAAAAAATACCCACAAATTTAAATTTGTTCTGCTTTTTCATCTTGGAAGTAGGCAGAACCCATTACCTCCAGGCTAAGAAAACACCTAAGGCTTTTTAAAATAACGGGACAATTGCCATACCTACCCCACCCCCCGCCCATATTCTCTAATCTAAAATAATAATAATAATAATAAACCCACTCCAAAATATGCAGAGTGGCCTTCTGGAATGCAGCACTCAGTTCTCCCTAAATCCTAAAAAAAATTCAATTATTTATTTATTTGGGTTTGTAGCAAGGGGAAGAGGGAGGGGGGGCAGCATTTGGATCAATCCTCAGGAGGCTCAAAGATCGCTTAAGCCACAGCTGGAAAATGCTTTCTTGCATTAGGTAGGGCTAATTTATTTATTTGGCCGGGGGGGGGGGAGAGAGAGAGAGAAAGCACAGGAGGGGTTGGGGTTTTTAATTCCTGGACTGCGAAACGCAACTCAATTGCCCTATTGCTGAGTTTAGGTCATTTGTGTGTGTTTTTGCGGGGGGGAGGGGAATCCCAGTACGGAGGAAGTGGGAGGGAATGTGTGTTACTGGGAGGGCAGTGGGTTATGGGCCTTCTTTTTCTTTTTTGCAAAGGCGGCGTAAGTGGGATGAGCTTGGCGGAAATTAAAATCACAGTACACAGTGGAATCCGGTCTGTTCGCCCACCCCACTCCGGCTGAAAGGGCACCCCCCAAAAAAAGAGAGAGAGAGAGAGAGAGAGAAGGGCATGCTGCCAAGATGGCAACAAACTTGGCACCTCCCCTCCTGCAAAGTGTGTGCATATGCGATGCAAAAGCTGTTGTTGCAAAAACCCTGGAAGACCAGATCCTACAGAACCGTCCTGTCCCGGCTGCTGCGGCTGCGGCTCGCCATCTCAACTGGACACCCTGCCTCCTCCTCCTCCTCCTCCACCAATCCCACCCCTTCCTCCTCCTCCATCCAGCCGAAAGGAAAATGTGATTCATCTCCTTCAAGCTGCAAAACAAAACGCACAGGGAGAAACAGTGCAGCTGTTAAAAGCAGAGGCAAGAGATCCGAGGCGCTGGGCCGGAGGAGGGGGGGGGGCTGAGAGGGCGCACACACACACACCCCCCCAAAAAGGGGGGGAGAGAGGGTGGTAGGGAGGTGGGGGAGACAGTTCTGCGGAATGAGACCTTCTTCCCCTCGGAAGGGGGATTTGGGGAAGGAAGGCAAGGAAGAGACCCGGGAAGGAAAGAGAAAAAGGGGAAACAGCTGGTGGGAGGAGCCAAAAAAGAGCTCCGCCCCCCCCAAAGCAGAGGCTCCTCCTCCCAGCCTTACCCTTCCCAGGCAGGGGTAACAGGGAGAGCCAAGACGGGGAGGGGGGAGACGACAACGAAGATTTGCTTGTGCAAGTTCACTCTGGAAATATATATACGGAGCAAGAAGACATTCATATGGGGGTCTGGTTGGGAGAAGGGGGGGGGAGAGGGGTTACCCTGTACCTATTTTCGCTGCTACTTCTTTTTTTGTTTGTTTGTTTAAAAAAAAAAGTCTTATCTACGATGTGCCCCACTCAACAAACCACTGGGATGTGAAGTTGTGGGTCAGGCGGCTGCGCTATGCATCTCCCCACCCCCACGCCATCAACGCTCACCTCTGGATCCCACAGCTCTGTCTCTCTCTCTGCCACAGCGCTGCCACTGCACTCTGCCCCCCCCTGCCCCGAACATCCCTTCTCCAGGAGGAGGGGGCCAATTTCCACAACCCCAGAGCGCCCCAATCCCTTCACTGGCTGGGCGGGAGCTGGAGTCCAAAGCCATGGGAGGGTGCCATCTTGGGGGAGGCCGAGAGGCGGGAGCGGTGCCACCCTTCGCCTCCGGCTGCCCCCCTCCGCCCCAACCTCCCTCGGTCCTCCCCTTCAGAGAAGGCTCCCTTTCTTCAGCCTCTCTGGGGCAGGCAGCTCCCCTCTGCCCTCGTGGGCCGGGCCAGCCCCCATCGCCATGGCCACGCTGGAGGCCGCAGCGGCAGAGCCGTCGTGGACCTCGCCGCGGCAGGGGTTCACCGAGTAGCTGAAGACGCCGGGCAGGAACGGGAGCGGCTGCCCCTTCTCGTCCGGGACGACCATGTTCAGAGCCACCGGGAGGGTGAAGTTGTACGGGTAGGCCGCCAGCAGCTGGTGGCCGTACATCAGGGGGTAGGGGTCCGGGTAGAAGCAGACCTTGCCACCGTCGCCACCGTCGCCGCCGCCCGCCTTGCCCACGCCGCTGAACTGGATGGCGCTGGGGTAGGCGAGGAACGAGGGCGGCTTGTCCTCCAGGTCCTTGCGGGTCCGACAGCTGCCTGGCACCAGCAAGGGCAGCGGGTACTCCTGGACGGGGTATCGCTCCTCCTCCAGCTCGGGCGCCAAAGCCTCTTTCAGAGCGAGGCCCGTGTGCGAGATGACGGGGTCCTGCAAGGAGTGCGGTAACCTTGGGAGCTCGGCGAGGCTGGTGGCCGCCTCCAGCACGGGCGGGCGGGCACTGAGCTCCTCCGGAAACGGAGACTTGTTCCCTCCTGCCAGGGGCACGGCCTCCTCTTCCGGCACCGGGGTGCGGCGTCCGTAAGGCTGCATGTCCACCGCCACGGGCCCTTCCTCCCCCTCCTCCTCCGGGACCTCTTGCGGGCACAAAGGTGCTTCGCCGCTGGAGGACGACACCTGCATCTCCTGCATGGTCTCCTCTTTGACGACAGGCGCCGGCACGACAGCCACGGGAGGAGCCTCCGCCTTCTTGGAGTAGGTGATGACGGTGGTGAGGGCCGGCAAGGGCGGTGGCTCGGGCGGCTCACCCTCGTGGCGCTTCATGTGGCGGCTGAGGGCCGCCGCCGTCTTGCACACCTTGGTGCAGCGGGCACAGGCGAACTTGACCAGGGGCTTGCGGCCTACGCGGTGGGCCTGCGAGGGCGCCAGGGGCGGGTTGTCCTTGGCGAGTCGCCCGTGCACTCGCTCGTGCTTCCTCAGCTTCTTGAGCGCGGAGAACAGCTTGCCGCAGGCACCACATTCATGCTTCCACTCGGAGCCGCGCCCTGCTTTGGGTGGCTGGCTCGGCCCCTCAATTTCGGAGGCAGCCCCGCGGCCGGTGGACACTTCTGCCGGCACCGACTCACTGGTCACCACGTCCTCCTCCTCCTCTTCTTCCTCCTCCTCTTCTTCCTCCCCGGCCTTCTCCGTCCTTTTCATCCAGCGCAGAGAACGGAGCTTGCGGTGCCACCGGGACTTTTTCATCTTGGGGAGTGTGTTGGCGCCGGCGCCGGCTTTTCGCTTGGGCTTGTAGCTGTAGTAGGGCCGCCACAGCTGGTCTTCGGCGTCGCCCCTGTCGCTCTCTTCCTCGCCACTCTCGTTGGTGTACCCCCTGCCGGCGTGCTTGCCGTGGGGGGCTTCCGACGCTGCCTCCTTCCCGCTCTGTTCCCTGCCGAAATCGAAGCGCTTGCCCCCAACGCGGCCGCCCTTGTCCAGCATGAGGTCTGTCTCAGAGATCCGCCGCTTGACGATGGCTTCCTCGCCAATGCGCACCGTGATCTGGCAGAGTGGCGCGGCGCGGCTTTCAGAGGCGGCCCCAACGTATGCCGGCTTTGCCATGTACGTCATGGTCCGCCCGGACCGCGGCCCCCTGGCCCTGGGCTCGCAGCTTTCTTCCAGAGCCCGCTCATCTGCCTTCTGCGACTGGATGTACTCCTTCAGCACTTGCTTCTTAATAGGCCTAGCCACGGCGGAAGATGGCACCTGTGTCGGCGGCAGAGGCCCTGCCTCCGAAGACTTGCTGTTATAGGTGATCACCGAGGGCGTCTGCGACAACACTGATGTGCTGTGGACGATGACCGAGGAGGTGGGCCGCCCATAGGCAATGACAGAGGCGGCCTCTGCGCTCAGGGGCCCCGGCCTCTTGTCCAAAGGAGTGTTCTCGCCCGCGGCTGGGAGTGCGGGGATCTCCGGGCCCGCCGCAGTTTCCTGCGGCCGTGGAAAGCGTTCTGGCTCGGGCATCTCCAGGGAGCCGCCGTTGGCAGTGAAGACGGAAGCAATGTCGCCGTTGCCCAGCGAGGAGACCAGGTTGCCATCCAAGGAGTCCCCGTCGCCCAGCGCCATGGGGATGGGCTGAGCCGGGAGCAGGAGGTTCTCGGGCACCAGGCCTTGGCTGTAGGTCTTGTAGGGCCTCTTTTGGGAGCGCATGGGCAGGAGGCGGTAGAGCTTGAGGGCATTGAGCTTGGGCTTGTAGCCTCCGTTGGGCGTCTTCTCGGAAGAGATCAGGCCGGGGTTGATCCCGTGGAAGGCTTTCTGGTGGGTCTTCAGGTTGTAGTAGGTGACGAAGGTCTCCCAGCAGAAGATGCATTGGTAGCGGCGCTCACCCGTGTGCCACACCTCGTGTTTGGTGCGGTACTCGGCCAGAGCAAAGACTTTGTCGCAGTAGCGGCAGGGGTACTTCCTCCGCCACGAGTGGACGTTGGAGTGGCGCTTGAGACTCGAGAGCGTCATGTACGAGCGCTCGCAGACGGTGCAGAAGTAGATGATGTGCCCGTCGACCACTTTGACGAAGTGGTCTTGGTCCGAGATGTAGTCCATGCGCTGCAGCCCGCGGTGGCGGAACAGCACGCTCTTCTTGGAAGACGGCGGCGGCGGCTTGGGGGGCAGTCCGGGACTGGGCAGCGCCTCGCCCCCGGGGACGCCCTCCTCGGCCTTCTCCATCTCCTTGCACAAGACCTCGTGCGTCTGCAGCCGCTTGATGTGGATGAAGCTCTTGCCGCAGTGCCGGCAGGAGAGAGAACGACGTGTCCGGTGCAGTTTCATGTGCAGACTGAGCGCCGATGACGTGGTAAAGGAGCGGCCGCAGCTCCCGCAGCAGAAGGAGCTGGCGGCCGGGTAGGAAGCTCCGGACGGGGGCGAGCAAGAGGAGGCCGGCCCTTGGTGGTCCGCCTCGCCATTGGCGGTGGAGGGGTTTCCGGGGGAATCGTCGTGGTCCCAGCTGACGCCTCCCTTCAGCACGTAAGCCAGATCTGGCTGGGGTGGCGGCACGGCGGCGACTGAGCTGAGGTTGTACAGGATCTTGGCGGTCTCTGTTTCGGGGTCGGGCTGGCCGTCGCTCGCCGGGCTGGAGGCTTTGGCCAAATCGTGGAAGCTGAGGGGGCTGGAAGGCTCCGCCGAGCGGGAAGGGCAGGTGAGGTCGATCGGCGAGCTGCACGGCCTGGAAGAGGCCCCGCCCGAGTCGTCCATCTTGGTGCCCGCCAAGGGGTCGTCCAGGTCCTCGAGGCGGGAGATGCCGAGGCGGCGGCCGACAGCCCCGATCTCCTTGGCGGCGGCCGGGCTGGGCACGGAGAGCCGGGAGTTGTAGATGAAGTTGAGGACGTCGGAGAAGACTTCCGCTTGGACGTCGGGCAGCTCCAGGATCTGGCTGGGCTGCTGGCAGGTGGACTCCTCCGACAGCACCTCCTTAAAGTACGGGCTGGAGGCCGCGAGGACGTTCTTGTGGGCCTTGAACTTGGTGTCTTCAGCAATGATGGTGATGTCGCAGAACTGACCGCGGAGGCGCTGCTCGTTCAGCTGGACCAGGAGGGAGCTGGAGTGGCCAATGTCCGTGAGCTCCATTGCTGCAGCCATTCAGCTGCCTCAGACCTGCAAGAGAGAGAGAGAAAGAAAAGGGGGCAGTAATGTCTGAGGTTCTCAACAAAGAGGGGGAACATGCAGGCTTAGTTGTTGTTGCTGCTGCTGTTATTGTTATTATTAACAATCCGATTGAGAGACTGCCTCTTTGAAACATGTTTATGCACTTATGGATTTATTTTTTTTTGGGTGGGGGGAATTTAAAGTTGTCGTATGATAGATAGGCCAGAGAAGCCAGTCAGCTCAGTTAGTTGGCACGTGGTGCTGGTAACACCGAGGTTTGATTCCCATGTGGGCCACCTGCATATTATTCCTGCACTGCAGGGGGTTGGACTAGATGACCCCCCAGGGTCCCTTCCAACTCTACAATGATTCTATGACTATGTATGATTATGGTTATTCTATTTTTTTATATGCGCTGGAAGCCACCCTGAGTGGCTGGCGCAACCCAGCCAGGTGGGTGGGGTGTAAAAAATAAAATTATTATTACTAATTCATTATCCCGATCCAGATACCAATCATAGGGGGCCTGACAACTGCTCCATGTAGTCAAAAGACTGGTATTGATTCATTGGAAAGACGCTACTTTGATCCATGCGTAGACAATAAGACAACACCTCATTGAATGGATTGCAGATTGGGAAGGGACCCTGAGGCTTATCTCATCCAATGGCCTCCAAAGCAGGGATCTGCAGCTGTCCCATACGGGGATCGAACCTGCCACCCTTGGCGTGGTGAGCACCACGCTCTAACCAACGGAGCTGTCAATAATAATAATAATTTATTTATTTATTTATACCCCACCCATCTAGCTCGGTTTCCCCAGGCACTCTGGGCAGCTCACAGCATATAGAACAAACAAAAACATCAAACACTGAAACTTCCCGATACAGGACTGCTTTCAGATGTCTTCTAAAAGTCAGATATAGTAGCTGCTTATTTCCTTGACATCTGGGGGGGGGGGGACGTTCCACAGGGCGGGCGCCACCACTGAGAAGGCCCTCTGTCTGGTTCCCTGCAACCTCACTTCTCGCAGGGAGGGAACAGCCAGAAGGCCCTCGGAGCTGGACCTCCGTGTCCGGGCTGAACGATGGGGTGGAGACGCTCCTTCAGGTCTACTGGGCCTTTGAGGCCGTTTAGGGCTTTCAAGGTCAGCACCAACCCTTTGAATTGTGCTTGGAAACGTCCAGGCTCTTACACATGGCCATGGTGCCTAGTAGCCATGGCCCCTGACCTCTCGAGAAGAGGGGCGCCACAGCTGGGGGAGAGGTCTCAGGAGGGGGTCCGCCTGACGGCTAGGAACGCCTGCTCTATTTGTTACATTCAAATCCCACCGCTTCCGCCCCGGAGTTCAAGGTGGCAGGCATAATTCCTGCTCCTCCCCGTTATCAGCCCCACAACAACCCTGCGAGGCAGGTCAGGCCGAGAGCGAACGACCGGCCCGAGGCCCCCCAGCGAGTGGGGACTCGAACCCACGCGTAGGAAGGGCTGTGAGAAGGCAGCCAGGCCCCTGCTTCCCGTCAGTCCCGAAAAGTCACTTGGCTGCTGTTGACATGAGTCACACCAAGGGAAGCAGCGGGGTTGAAGCTGGCATGGGCAGGCCGAAGCCCAGCAGGGGAAGAGAGAGCGGCCTGTTTGGCTTGAGCGGAGAAGCCCCCACCCCACTGGGCCTGGCTCAGCGCTTGCAGCACCCACCCGGACGCCCACCCGCTCCCCACTCCACCCGTTTGGGAGCCATTTTGCTCAAGGAGCTCGTTCCCCCAGCTGGCAAGCCTAAAATGGCTGAAGGAAACAAATTCCCGGTGCCAGCTCGGATTAAGCAGCTGATGCGTTGGCCCGGCCCGCTCTCCGGAGCTCAGCGCGGAAGCCGCTCCAAGAGGCTCGCCTCGTTGCCCCCAGACGATCAGGCGCCTCCTTTGGCCCGGCCGGCCCCCTCGTGTCAAGGGCTGGCCCCCGAAAGGCAGGCTCTGCCCTCTCCCCGCTGCAGAGATGCAGAGGCGTGGGAGAAAATCTTGTGTGTGTGTGTATGTGTGAGAGAGAACAATAGGGATGCCCACCCTGTTTTCTTTTCTTCAAAGCCCGCCTTTCACAAACTTCCCTCCTCCCTCGACCTGGGTGGGACCGTCCCGACGACGTCAAGGCGGGCGCAATTTCAGGCCACGGGGTGTGTGCGCGAATGGGCTTGTGCCTGCATGCACAGCGAGTGTGCATGCGTGCGTGCGTATAACACAACGGCAACAATTCCTTGAGGGTCTCTCTTTCTCGCGCTCGCACGCACACACACATATATAAACTCCCTTCCCGGCTGCGACAGGAGTACCCAAACGGAAAGGGAGTTTCTATGGAAACCAGCCTGGATGACGGAGGGAGAGAAAAAGAGCGGGGTTGGGGAGGGAGGGAGAAGGAAGAGGCAGCGCTCTGTGGCACAGAGCAAGCATCTGAGGAGGGGGGAGATGTGTGGGCCCGGCTGACTGTGGGTAAACGCAGAGAGGGGGCATGGGGGGTGGAGTCCCAACAGGTCCAGCACCCAGGATCTTTCTCTGGCCCGGAAATCCTGGACCCCACCTGAACCTGAACTGCAGTCAACCAGACGTCCTTTGGCATCCCCCTTCATCCCCATCTCTTGAGCCTTCAGGCTCTTGTACCGGGGCCAACTGTCTCGCAGTGTCCAAGCATAGATCCCAGAGGGATCCCAGAGTTATCTTGGGGAAACCTGATCCCCACCTTCAACTGAGAGCACTGGCGGGTTGCAGCCTGATCCAAGGTGGGTTGCAATAGGAGCACCTGGCAAATATATGTGGGCGAAAGCTTAAGAATCAAAATCGCGTCCTGGGTCTTGAAATTATTATTATTTTGGGAGGTTTTAAGGTTTAATGTTTTATTATGTTCTTTATATGTGCTTGAAACCACCCCAGATGGCCAGGAAAAAATAAAAAGTAAATAATAATAATAATAATAATAATAATGTTGAAGAGATCTGGGGCGAGAGTAACACAGAACCACTCTGCCTCCCTGAGCCCTGCCCCACAGGAGCTGGGAGGCTTTGCTTTCACAGCTGAAATACACTCTGCACATGCCCTTCGGAACATGCCATTATGTTGGCAGCGCCTGAGACCTGAAGCTTCGAGAACATCTGTAAATACACCAGAGAGAGAGAAAGGTAGAGGAGAATAAAGTCCATATATTTAATGGGGTTGGGTAGGGTCCCCGTATCCATCCTATCCGGAGGGTGACTGATGCGGACCCTTCCATGGACACTGCATTTTCTCTCTGCCCCGAATGTGGAAATGAATGTGTGTGTCCCCCCCAAAATGGAACGGTCGCAGGAAGGGAAGCGGGGAGCAAAAAACTTGATTTGCCTCGCCCGCCACTTCCGTCCGCCTGCAGTCCAGGGTGCTGCAACCGAAACAGGGCTCTGAAACTGGTGGGGAGAGAGAAAGGCTGGCGGGTCGTAAACAAGATGCGAGGCACGATGGATTTCTGCGGGCCCCGTGAGTCACGAAGGCTGAGGTCAGCAGATTGCAGGAAACAGTACAGCAGCCTGGAAGAGGCTGGAGGGGGAGGCGGAATGAGGGGGACTGCAATGTTGGGTCTGTGCACTGGAAAGAGAGAGAGAGAGAGAGAGAGAAAGGCCAGGATAGAAAAAAGACCCTCACCTGGACCAGCCTACTGCTGCAACCTTTGCTCACCTGGTGCCCTCCAGATATTTTGGGAATGCAACTCTCGTCCACTGTGCTGGCTGGGAGTTGCAGTCCGAAACCCGCGATGAGCACCGAGTTGGCAAATCTGCCTTACCGACTTGCGTGCGGGTTTCTAAAAACCTACCACCAAGTCACCCCGCTCTGTGGCAGGAGGCAGGGGGAAGCGCTCTGTCCCGAGGCTGGAAAACCCATAGGTTCCTACGTTCTGCCGCAGGAATTCTGAGGCTTGCTACCAAATGTCTGCTCAAATTTTAATCTCCTAAAATGTTGGGTTCTTGAGCCTGGTTTGAAATCCCCACTTAGTGACCTTCGGCCACTTAAGGACTCTCTCTCTCTGTGCCAAGCCTGCCATGCAGGGAAGTTGCAAGGATGAAATATCTGTGTATATTTTGTTCCAAGGGTCTTGGTAGAGGCAGCCTCGCCCTCTAGAAATTCCAGATATGCGCAGGCTTGTGGTAATGGGAAATGCAATTCACACATGCTCAGAGGCCCTCTTCACAAGCTACCCTGCAGCCTTAAAAAGGTAAAGGGACCCCTGACCATTAGGTCCAGTCGCGGACGACTTTGGGGTTGCGGCGCTCATCTCGCTTTACTGGCAGGAGGCGGCAAATTCAAGTTCCCGCTGCTGCCGTCTCAAAATTCATTCGCCCTCCCTCCACTCTCTGCCTCAGTTTCCCCCATTAAAAACAAAACAAAAAAACCCCCAAATGTAGCAGTCATCCTCCCAAACGCAACGAGGTCTCGTTCTTTTTTTAAAAAAGGAAAAGGCTAGCTCTTTGTGCAATTGGGAAGGGCTGAGATGGCTATCGCAGCCAACCACAGGACAACCAAAACAGATCAATAAAAATGGCTGCCAAACGGCCTTATGTCTCATCAAGATAGGAAGCCTGAGACTGGAGTCAGAGCCTGTGGACACCTCACTAGGTCCCACACGAAACATTTGATTTGTATAGGTTCCTCCCGTTAAAACTCTATTTCTGTTTGTCATTTAGCTCCGGGAGGAAAGAGCTCTATGCAACTCTGACAGACCGGGCTTGTATGCTGATGGGGCTGAACAAATATTAAGAGGCTGCAAACATGGGGTGGGGAACCCTCTAGGGCAGAGAAACAAAAAAAACAGTGGTGGAGTGGGTCAGCACATCTGGCTGTTAACCAGAAGGTTGGTGGTTCGAGCCCACCCAGGAAAGGTACCTGTGGGCAGAATTCCTGCATTGCATGGGGGTTGGGCTAGATGACCCTCGGGGTCCCTTCCAATTCTAGGATTCTGTGTCTGAGCAATTAAAGGGCACAGAAAAACAGTAAAAGCACTTTTGCGCCTCATCCTTTTCTTAAAAAAAAACAACACAAAACTTCAACGAAGAACCAGACAATTCAGTCTCCATGGAAATATGAAGGCCAGCAAAAAGGGTTGAGGTCCCAATGCTGGAAATATATTAGGGGCTGGATGCCTGGAAGGGCATAGGCAGGACTCCCGTTAATCCAAATTTGGCCCAGCCAACCTCGAGAAGCAAACGCTTCTAGACCAGAGACGGGGAATGTGTGTCCCTACAGGTATGGCTGGACTCCAAGGCCCATCTTTGCTAACTACTGTACTGGCCATGGGGCTGATGGGAGTTGGAATCCATACCCGCCAACTGTCCTGGACCAAAAACCCGCGAGAGCACAGAGGCTCATTCTGGGCACCGTGCTCTCCCGCGATTCCAGCGCACGGAAAAAGCACGGCGTCACAAAACGCGAGTGGCATGGCTCCTGCGGGAGTGCGGCCCCGGAAGATGGCGTCAGGCAGTGTCTGAAGAGCAAGTTCTCTGGCCTAGACCACCCAGCCAAGGAGACTTTTGCTTTGCAAGGCAACCTTCAGGCCGGGAAGACTTGGAAACAAACCCACGGGGTTAAAAATGGCGAGCCAAACGGAACGTTCTAGAAGGAGGCAACGAAAGGCCCTAGAAAGAGGCCGAGCCGAGTCACGGCAACCCGGCGGCAGTTGCCATGGGGACCAGAGCTAGAAGTAGGGGCTGGCCTAGATCCAGGCACCGTTGCCGCGGAGATACAGATGGGGTGGTGACTGGCCTAGATAACAGCCGGTGTCGCTATGGCGACCGGAACAGGGAAACATGGCGGCGTTTCCATGGAGACCCACCCCTAAACCTGGCGCCCTCCAGGTGGTTTGGACTACGATTCCCAGCAGCCCCGGCCAGCACCTCTTTCCCTCTGACAGCGCCCCAAGGAGACCCAGTGTAAAGGAAAGGTAGGGTGATGGGACGTCATCCTTACCTACACGAGTAGACCACATCTATTGGGTGTCTGTGTCCCTGTTGCTCAAGACGCTGTCTCCAAATCTGCCTGAGCAGGACCCTCTGGGTGGGGGGGGGGCGGGAGGAGAAGAAAGAGACGACGCGTTACCCCAAATTTAAACTGTTTGTTATCCCTGGGCCCAAAACACCTTAAATTCTGCCGCTGGAAAAGGAAACTTCCGCAGCCAAGCCATTAAAACTCATGCAGCTTTTCGTTTCGGTTTTGGATTTTTTTTATTTTTTAAAAAAAGAGGACAGAAATGGCCAAATGGCGGGCAGAGTTGAGGCTGTGTTGCGTTTGGGGTCAGAAACAGGATTCCAGGCCTCAATAGGTACTTCACTCTCCATAAAACACACCCATCCCTCAATCGAGCTGCGATTCTTTGATTCTATAAGGCGCAGGAATGAATTCAATTATTCCCCCCCCCCCGCCATTCATCAGAACTAGAAACTTGCTTTATTTTAAAAATAATAATAAACCCCGAGCGGGTGACTGACTATCCTTCCATGGAAGAAAAAGCTTACGAAGGTCTGAAATTCTCAGTTTCCCCACTGTCAAATAAGTCAGATAGCAGTATCAACCAGGACTTATCTTTTTAATGTGCCATTCCTGTTACTTCTGACTGAAGAGAGAAATAAGATCGAAAACAATACCCACTGCATTTAAAAATATTTTAAACGCTCGCATTTTTCCACAGCGTCACTCCTTTTAAAAAAATAAAAATAAAAACAACAACCAACCATTGCTTTCGTCACCTTTCCCTGAATGCTTGCCCGCCATTTCGGCGGAAAAGTTGCATCCGTTCCTCATACGTACATCATGGAAAATTTGCCCCTATTCGCACAGTAAAAAGGACTTTGTGATTAACACCTTCCAGCCCAAACTCACAGGTTTCAGTACATTTAGATTACAAAAAAGAGTCTCACATATATATATGTCTAATTAAATGGCAGATACCGGGAGCGAACAGTGAGAGAGGCTCGAAGCCTCAGTTGCTCTTACGTTCCGCCTCCTGAAAAACCCAGAAACCTTAAAATAAAATAAAGGATGTCACCAGCTTGCTGAGTTGCTATTTCTGTACCCCTTTGAGCACAGATTTGCGGAGGTTTTTTTTTTTTTAAGGTTGTGTGGCTGGAGGGGGTTAACCGCCCCTCCCTTTTCCCATTTTACTGGCTGCCTCTTCCGTGCAGCATTCAGGGGAGGGGGCACCTGTTTTTCACTAGCTTTGGGCCACAAACGCCTGCCTGCCCCTCTAAAACCAAGTCCTGGATTCGAATCCAGAACCCTTAGAAGAAGGCCTTGCTGCGACTCCAGCAGGCTTGGGTTCAATTCTGCTTCTAAGCACAAGGTGCCATTCCCTTTCGAGGCGGGATCTCAAGGCCTGGCTCCCTTCCCACCAGAAAACCTCCCACTCTGCTTTCAGAAAAACCCTAAAGCCGAGCAATACCCTAGTAGCCTAAACCCACAGATTTCCCCTCCCGGAATCGAAGCCCCCACCATGTTTCCCCGCGAGCGGTGGGGAGAGCCGAGCCTCCGAGCTTGCACACCCAAAGGAACCCGATCCCCTGCCATTTCCGGAGAGCCTCTGATCTCAGCAGCGCGGACTTCCTTGTGTTAACATCCTCCTCTCAAGCTCAGCACTAGAAGAATGCGGCAGGGCAGAGAGGGCGGAAGAGGAGAGGAGAAATAAAAAGCGTTCCTGGCTGCCAGAGAGGCCACAGCCTCCAAGAGTCGCTGCCTGACAGGTCCAGGCAGCGTAACCTTTGATGCGCAACAGGGCCGGGGCACGAGGATCGCCGCGATCGGCCTGCGTCAGCGTGCGTGTGTCGGGATCTGCAGCCTGTTGAGTGCGTGTTGTCGGGTGTTACAGATGGGCGTAACCGAAGACGGGGACGCGATCCGCCACACCAACACCGTCGGGCCGAAATGGGCTTCAGGTGTCTTGGGTGTCAGCTGCAGAAGGGGGGGGGGGCTGTGTGTGTATCAAGGTTCGTTATTATTCCACGAAATGTATACCTCTTTAAAAGTTGCTGTAAATCTCATGACCTAGTTTTGCAGATGTGAGAGGGTACAGCAGGCGTTGTTAATTGAGCTGTAAATGTAGTATATAAGGAGCGTTGTGTACTCCTCTCTGTCCCCTGGTGGGTGGGTCACTGGTTGGGTCATGGTTTGTGGGATTTTGTAATCTTAGCGTTAAATTCTTTTTTCTATAATTAAAAACCAAGCAAAGGACCTGTTTTTGCATCCTCTCAATTATTTTAAATACGTGTCGTTTCCTCAGCGTATCTTCTGCGCAGCAGTTGCTCCGCTGAATTTTCATAACAGCGTGGGTGCGCATTCCTCTGCAAAATGGCGGGAGCAAGCCAGGCGCTGTTTGGGTATGTGGGTCAGGCCGAGAGGCCGACAGGAGTCACCCATTTGGATTCGGCCTGTGTGGGGAAGCCCTTGGCAGCGAGTTTCTGCGCCTGGCGTGCAGCATGCATGATGCGGTTCCAGAACGGGCAATGTGGTCAGGAGCGCGAGATGACGACGGCCCGGCATGGAGTGTGTTGGGTGCAGGCAGATGTCTCGGAGGGCGCGCTTCTGGGGACTGGAGGAAAAGAGGAGGGTGACAGGGTGCATCCTGTGTCGATTTTGCAGTAAATCTGAAATATAATGCCGCTATGTGCATCATCGAAGCCGCACGAAATGAAGGCAGTCGGGAACTTTTTCTGCGCATCTTACAGCCACAGTCTGATGGGAGAGGTTTTGGATAGAGCCTGAGATCGCTGCAGAACAGAGTGAAAGCGTTCAGAAAAACTTGTTAAGTGGCGCAGTCGGGTACAATTTTGGCGAAGCTCCGAGTCAAATCGGTGTGTGTGTGTGTGTGTGTGTGTGTGTGTGTGAGAGAGAGAGAGAGAGAGAGAGAGAGAGAGAGAGAGAAAACAAGTATGCATCTGCATGCGGCAGAGGGGAAATCACAACAAGGGGTGCAAGTCAGCTGTAGTTAAGGTGGAAGGGGGTTGCTGACGGACAGCCGCCGCCTGACGTAACTGTGCATCAGGCAGAGTCCAGCCGATGCCGTTATGGAGCTAATAAATAACTCTGACGGATTATTTTTCCCTTTCAAGCAAAGACAAGAAAATCGCTTCCAAAGCCAAAGGAAGTAGCCAAGCGCTCGCAAACCATTAACCGAAAAACAACACCAGGCGTCGCCATAGAAACACCAAACACTTCGGAAGTCGCTGACGACCCTGACAGAGGCTTGGAGTCCTCCTGGGCGATGGCCAGCTCCATCCAGCAGCTCTGAGAGGGGGCAGGAGAGGTCCTGCGGCATAGCTGCCAGATCTTGAACTCAGGTCCTGGGAAAAGGGAGGAAAGGCTCCCTTCTTTTATCCCGGGCCGAGGATATTGACACAACTGCTTATTTGGGGGAAATAAAAACAATTGTAAGCGCAGACTCACGACAACCGTGGCCAATGGGTACGTCAGAGAGCAAAGGCACGGAAGAGATTCTGAGCTGCGATTGGTCAAGTCGGCCATGACGTCATGCCGGTTCCTTCATCTCCTCCAACGCAACACACCACCACAGCCCCCGTTTTTTTTGCAGGGACTAAAGAAAAACTGCCTTAAGAAAACACACTCAACGTTCTACAGATGCGCACGCTGTTAAAAAATAAATATCGCACCAACAGGCCTGTTTGCACATTTCCACAGGCAATCCCCACAGCGAACCCAATGCAAAGAATGTGCTAAAAAATAAAATAAATAAAACCCAGGGATTGCAAGATCTCTCTCGCGCAAAAAGTCTTCCGAGCACCCGCAGATGATGCTGTGGCGTACTGGAATGTCTTAAGATGCTTGCAGCACCCAAAATCTTAACCCAGTGGCAATGCGCTAGCACAGCACACGCGGATGCAGAAACATGCATTCCTTCATTGGGCGTGGGAATAAAGCGAAGGAGAGTGACCCAGAAATGCTCCGTAAGGCGGCTGGGGCTGAGCTACAACCTGCTGCCTCGCGCAACCAGATGCTTTTGGGGGGGGGTGAGGCAGGCATGGGCCTTAAAATAGCAAAGACCACAAACCCCTCAAGGAAAATCGTCCGCCTCCCAGTCCCTCCAGCCCAGGTTGCACACACACACCCCTGGCCAAAATACACAACTCAATAATGCACTGATTTATACCTGCAAGTAACAAAGCCTGTTGTTTTGTAAACAGAGGTTGTTTTTAAAGTAAAAATGACTTGTTTCATTCTGTATTTTTGGGTGGCAGCCAATGCGTCTTAGAATACGCCTGCTGAAATTAAGGGACAACGCTGACTTGGGTTTAGTAATTTATATGGGGCTACTCTGAGTAGGTCTTTCTCCTCTTGTTCTTGCGAGAGCCACTAAAGCAGCGCAACCATATTTAAAGATAAACACACAAACAGAAGCCCCAAAGCGGCGTTGTTGTTGTTCATTTCATTTCTATACTGCTGTATAGTTTAAAGAAACGATCTCAAAGCGGTTTGCAGCACATTAAACATCAAATAAAACCATCTAGAGTAAAGCAAATGCAAGCGTCAAGGAAAATATTCCAGATCTTTTCTAAGTGGCATTCTGCTTTTCCCATATTCATTTACCGACTTACTTTATAGAGCTGCCCCATAGCAGAAGGACTGTAGGAAGGCAGTGGGGTGGGGTGGTTAGAGCAAGGGTCAGCAAATTTTTTCAGCAGGGGGCTGGTCCAATGTCCCTCAGACCTTGTGGGGGCCAGACTATATTTTGAGGGGGGGAAATGAACAAATTCCTATGCCCCACAAATAACCCAGAGATGCATTTTAAATAAAAGGACACATTCTACTCATGTAAAAACACACTGATTCCCAGACCATCCGCGGGCCGGATTGAGAAGGCGATTGGGCTGCAGCCGGCCCCTGGGCCTTAATTTGCCTATCCATGGGTTACAGCAGGCTTCCTCAACCTCGGTCCTCCAGATGTTTTTTGGCCTACAACTCCCATGATCCCTAGCTAGCAGGACCAGTGGACAGGGATGATGGGAATTGTAGTCTCAAATCATCTGGAGGGCCGAGGTTGAGGAAGCCTGGGTTGGAGTGTCGGACTGGGAACTGGGAGATGTGGGTTCAAAACCCCACTCAGTCACGAGGGACCCTGGGTGACCTGGGACTCAGTCGCAGCCTCTTTGCCTACCTTACAGGGTCGTTGTGAGGATTAACTGAGCTGGGGGGGGGACAGTAAATGAGCTCTTCTGCTCACCTGCTTAAGAAACCTGGAGAAAAAGGGGGGGGAGAAAGAAACCTGGAGGGGCCAACCAGAGGGGGATGTCCGTCGCCAACCTGGCACCCAGAGACCTCCACAGGTCGCAATTGGACCCACGCCAGTCGCAGAACAAGCCTGCCTGATTACTAACACTGGTTGTGGGGCACTGCCTCCCAAAACGTGGTCCATAGTCAGCCACAGTCTCCCCAAATCTCTTCCCTATGGGAAAGCCTGCAAGCAGATTCGCCATTCTGAAACCCAAAACCTCCAGCATTCTCCTCAAAAAAGAAAAAACAACACACTGATGACAGGAAGGGTGCGTGTGTGTGAAACCCAACGCCTTTAAAATAAATTTTTAAGGTTAACCAGGGTGTGCGTGTGGAAGAGTGGCTCATCCCTGGGGGAAACGATCTTGCATTGCAGGGGGCTGGACTAGTTGACCCACCGGACCCCAAATTCCAACCCTGCAGCGGTTCTGGGAGTAGGTGCTTCGATTCAGAAGCATGTAGATTCAGGAGCACGGAGGATGGTTCGGGAGTGCCTTATCTGCATCAAATCCTCTTACACCCAGCTTTAAAGTTGTGTTCCATGTCCTAGGGCAGCGGTAGGCAACCTAAGGCCCGGGGGCCGGATGCAGCCCAATTGCCTTCTAAATCAGGCCCGCAGGCAGTCCAGGAATCAGCGTGTTTTTACATGAATAGAATGTGTCCTTTTATTTAAAATGCATCTCAGGGTTGTTTGTGGGGCATAGGAATCCGTTCATTTTTTTTTTTTCCAAAATACAGTCCGGACCCCCACAAGGTCTGAGGGATGGTGGACTGGGCCACGGCTGAAAAAGGTTGCTGACCCCTGTCCTAGGGGCCCGTCATGCAACGTTTGGGTTTTGAGCGAAGGCCTGGAAACACACACACCCCAATGCTTTTGCTGGAAGAATGACCTTTTCGGAGAGAGGCAGAGCGTGGTTCCTGCTAGCTAGCATGCAAACAAGCAACGGGGAGGGAGGCCGGCCGGCCTGCCTCATGCAGCAGCATGAAACCAACGGCAGAGGAGAAAAACAACAAGAAGCCAGCCTAACAATGGAGATCAGGAGGAGGTTGGAATCCCTCCAGGGAAAACATAGCCCAGCCCAGCCCGAGTGTCCCCTGGAAATGCCCTCTGCCAGGGCTGGCACCGAGACAAGATGGCTGCTGGCCGGCCACGCAAGGGCCCCTCGCAGGGAGGGCGTCCGTGTAAAATGGAAACCACGGGCAAATCTTGTGGGACCCGGCCTATTCTTCCTACGAAATATTCACACACGTACGGGTAAGATTGCCGGGTTTCCTACTCTGGTCTTGGGCCTTGTTTGGCCCCAAAATACTGTTGTGAAAACGGGTAGTACGTGGAAATGAGGGAGCTACCCTTCGAATGCGGCCCTCCAGTCCTCCAGTGTGGCCCACAAAGCGCTCCCCAGGCCACACCCCTCACTAGGCCAGCTTGCTTGGCACCCATCCTTTCCCCGGTGTAGTGGCTAAGCGACCAACTGAGCTACGGTCAGGAGGTCCTGGGTTCAAATCTCGCCTCTTCCATGAACTCAGAGGGGGCGTTAGGCCAACCCTTCTCCCTCTCAGTCCTCAGTCCTCCCACCTGCAAAATGGGGGTGAGTGGGGAACAGCGATAATAGCGACTTACCTCACATGTGCATCTGTTTGGTTCAGCAACATTTTCGTGAGAATTATAGCATGGTCCTTAATTTTTAAAGTATACTTTTTCCTATTTTAAAATGATTTTTTTTAAAAAAAATGTTACTGAACCCAAAGGGCTGAAAAGGGGCTGTGTCAGGTTTGTTTATTTGGGATAGCTCAGTCGGTTGAGCACGAGACTCTTAATCTCAGGATCTTGGGTTCGAACCCCACATTGGGCAAAAGCGTCCAGCGGGTTGGGCTAGATGACCCTCGGGGGTCCCTTCCAACTCTGCAATTCTACGATTCATTGCCTCTAGATCCCACCTTTCTTCCAAAGAGCTCAAGCTGGCACACACAGCTCTTTGCCATGACATCCTCGCCACGGCCCCGAGAGGCAGGTTAGCCTGAGAGCGAGGGATGGGCCCAAGGTCACCCAGCGAGCTTCACAGCCGAGCCGCCTGGCCTTGGCAAACCTTTCCTCGCCGCTCACCGCTTGGCCTGGGCCAGCCCTGCAGTCCTCTGGGGAGTGGGCCATGCTAGGGCTAGGAGCAGGTCTGCAGGGGCCACACACTTCCCCCAGAAAAATGGCAAACCATTCTCAACAACACGCATCTTAAAAACAGGCCCCTTCGAAGGAAGGAAAGCAAGCGGCTGTTTTCTACCCTTTACCGATATTCCCAGAAGCTAACGCAAAGTGCTTTTTTATGGGGGGGGGTGTAGATTTGCATGCAACCATCTTCCCCCGTTGCATCGCAGACCCTTCAAAAGCTCACAGACAAACACAGAAGCCGGGGTCTCCACAGCACTGCCTCGAGGGACGGTGCTGTTTTTGCGCTGCGTTTCCTCGCCGCCCGACATGCTTAGATCATGGAGAACCCCACACAGTATCTCAAGACCCCCCAGGCGTTTCTCACAATGGCATTCGGGGCACCCAGAACCACACTGTGCTTTGGCGGCAGGGGAGAAAGGCACACCTCCGTTCGTAAGCATGTGCGCACCAGAGAGCTCTGTGCACCCACAAAACAAGCCTCTCGGCTGCGCACTAAGTACGGACATCCGCTCACAGCCACGTTCGCCCATGCATGCGCAGGGCTGCTCTTACGGGATCAAGAGGGGAACATGCATCCTCATACGTGTCACCTCACGCGCCCGTGCATTTGACGGCCTCTCGCGTGGAGCCCCAGGTGCGAAAGAGGCAGCCAGGTCGTGAGAGGAGAAAGCGTTAAGTGATTGGTGCAGGCAGGGGCATCGAATAGGGGCAGAGAAGAGCGTTAAGGGATTGCGGCAGGAGGTGCCAGCGAGAGGGGGACGCGGGTGAGGACGATGCTTACAAACAGTGCGGTGCAGTGGTTAGAGCAGGCTTCCTCAACCTCGGCCCGCCAGATGTTTTGAGACTGCAATTCCCATCGTCCCTGACCACTGGTCCTGCTAGCTAGGGATCATGGGAGTTGTAGGCCGAAAAACATCTGGAGGGCCGAGGTTGAGGAAGCCTGGCTTAGAGTGTCGGGCTAAGAGGCCAGGGTTCAAATCCTTCCCCCTACCCCCAGAGCCACGAAGTTCACCGGGTGCGACCTTGGGGCCAGCCGCTGCCTCTCTCAGCCTACCCTACCTTGCAGGGGTGTCGTAAGAATAGGCGGGGAATAAACAAGAGAAATAAACATGTGTGGATGAGGGCAGGGGGCGTGTCGAGAGGGTGTGTTTGGTGGCAGAGAGAAGATATGAGAGGGGAGGAATTTTTTGTGTGTTTGTGTGCAAGCTTACGTGCAAGATGTGGCCGTGTGTGTGGAAATGAGGCTGCAACGATGGCCTACGGGATATGGGGTTATTAAAGCCAGTTCGAGAGGGGGGAAATCCCCAGCCTCAAGGTTTCGTAACGGCGCCGCTAAAAGGAATCTGGATGTGACCCTGATCTTCCCTCCCACTTTGCTTCCCGCTGAAAGCTGAGACCGGCCACCAAAAATGTGAAGTATTTTCCCCAACCCTGGCTGAGGAGGGGATGACAGCATACGGAAGTGTGACGGTCCTGTGTTTTCGGCTGCGGAGGAACGAACAGCAGGCCGGCAGCCTTGCCCTAAGCCGGTTGCAAACAGCAGGGCCCTCACACAAGGCAGAGATCCCCGCAATGCAGTATAGTATAGTGGTTAGAGTACCGGACTAAGGCCTGAGAGGGCAGGGTTCAACTCCCTACTCAGTCGCAAGGCTTGCTGCTGGGTGACCTTGGGACAGTTGCTGGCTCTCGGGCAAGCCTACCTCACAGGGTTGTTGTGAGAACAAAAGGGAGGGGACGGCGTACGCCACCTTGGAGGAAATACGGGATATAAATCAATTAATAACGTGAATGGAGGATGATGATGTTAGCTAGGATTGCCATTGACACCCAGTTTGGATTTTCTTCCTCAGGCCTAGAATATTGTCCTGGGTGGCTCGGAGGTTTCTGTTTAGGATTTGGCACGTATTTTTGTGTCCATCACAGGAGTGGGATAGAGTTAAGACACCGAGAGAAATTTGATATAGGGAGAAAGGAATATAGGGAAAACAGGTCTGAGGCACGCACAAGAAAGGCAGGCAAAGAGAGAGGGGATGGCAGGAAACAGAAAGGGTCTGCTGAATGTGGTGCGCACAAGGCTCTGACAGGCGTGTGGCAAGGTTGTCGTGAGGAACTGAACGGCACCGGATAGCGATACGCACATCCAAGACACGCGAGGTGTTTTTTTGGAGGTAAACAGGAGATTACGAAGAAAGGAGCCAGTGTCATTAACAGGCAGTGTTTTTCCTTATGGAATGGTAGGACTGGAAGGGACCCCCGAGGGTCTTCTAGCCCAACCCCCTGCAATGCAGGGATCTAAGGCAGGCTCTGCCAACCTGGTGCCCTCCGGGTGTTTGAGGGCAGCGCAAGGGCTGGTGGGAGCCATTGTCCAAAACATCCGGGAGGCACCAGATTGGCAAAGGCAGGTCTCAGAAACGGCACATGGGCATGTACGTGAGGCAGGGTGCTCAGCGCCTGAAAAGCAGGGACCATCAGTGGGAGGCAAACTTCTGAGGTGCACCAAGCCTGCGCTGTCTTGGGCATAGGATGAGCACTGTTGGGTCAGGAAAAGAACCAGAGCCTCAGCCACATTAACCCTCAGCGTTCCCTTGCAGAAGAGAGAACCAAGGAGAAGACCAGGCAAAGAGATGAAGGATGAACAGGATCCCTTCTCCTAATGAGGTCACCCTCACAGCCTCCCCCCCCCCGCCCTTCATGTTGGGGTGGGGGGGTGCTGTTCGAGGCTGCCCATCCCCATCCACTTCAAAACTGGCCCTTTACCAGTATTTTTTTATTTGTACTGTGATGGAAAAAACTCCATGCATATATCCATCCAAACCCCAAATATCGAGGTCGCCCCGAACACTTCCAAAAAAGGATCCCCCGCCGAGATCCAACGCCTCTCTATTAACCCATGAGAAGCACAGGAGTGCGTGAGCCTCGCGCCATCCCAGCACCCGAAGAGAATCGCCCAAAGCCGCCGGAGGCACCCACTGCTGCTCGCCTCCACCCCGCGCTAAGGCACGCACAAGCGCGCAGCTCCGCTCGCTAGGATCCCAGACCCAGTGTATAGGATGGCTGCAGGAAATCCGCGGAATCCCCCCACCCTCTCTCTCTCTATATATATGAGGGTTGCTTCCAGAATTAAAATTAAGAAAGCCAGATCCACTACCACAGGCCCGACTTTTCGGCCCAGGGGTCCCAAAAATATCCCGGATCGCCCAGGGGTCATTTCCGGAATAGGTGTGGGGGGGGGAGGACCCTTCAAGGTCTCCCATCCATTCCTCCCGCCCCCCCCCCAAAAGAGAGAGAGCGAAACATGCAATTCGTGGCTAGGATGCTAAATGCGCAGATTCGCCAGCTCTTTCGCTGTACCCCTCCCACCCCCCAAAAAATAACACCCTGCCAAGCAGGCTCTCCCCACCCCGCACCCCCGTTCCTGAATCCCCGGGCCGACCACTTTCCAAGTGCCTGGAGAGTTCTAGAACCCCCGCCCTGGAAGAGGGGAAAAACTTTCCCTTTCTTGGGTGGCTGGGTGTGTTTGTTGGGGGGTGGGATGTCCCTTGGTTCTTTCCCGGGACTGGCGAGGACACCCCCCCTCCGTTCCCAGCTCCGGAGATCCGGATGCCCAATTACGCAGCTGGCTGGAGGGCGGCGCACCCCGGCGGCGATCTTGGCGCGCGTCACGGGGAGAAAAGTGCCGTCGCCGTGCGCCCCATTTGGACACCCCTCCCCAAACACCACGGGGCCCCGGAACGATCCCCGTCCGGCCCCAACCCCACCCCAGTTGGCGATCCCGGGGAGTAGGCCGCCTTGGAAAAGGGCGCTTGGCTGGGGCCCTCTCCGGGCGCCCGCGGGCAGCCTCGCCCTTGTTTTGCGCGCCCCGAGGGGAGAGCACGGGACCGGGGCGCCTCGGGTGGGAGGTTCCCCCCGTCGGGTCGGCGAGCTCCTACCTGCGTGTCTGCTGCTGCTGCAGCGGCGCGGCGAGGCAGCCCAAGATGGAGTCTTCTCGCCCCGCCATTCATGCTCGCAGCCTGCTTGGCACGGGACGCCGCTCCCCTCGCTCGCCGCCGCTCCGCGCTCTCCTCTGGCTCCGGCGCTCCGCTCAGCCCGCCGCCGCCGCCGCTGCCTCCCCCTCTGACATCATCGAAGGCTCAGCCGAGTCGGAGCGGCTCAGCCTCGGCGCCGCCACGGCAGCCGCACGCAACTTCGCCCTCGGTGCGGGCCAGCCCTCCGGCCCCCAGGACGCCCCCCAGGAGAAGCGCGCACGTCGGGAGCGCTTGTCTACATCCCGGGTCTGGGGAGGTTGCGGTGCGGGGGGAAGAAGAGAAGACACACGCTTTTGAATCACACGTAACGCTGGCTTTCTCCTGCCCCCCCCTCCCGCGTTCGTCGCTGCAAAGGGAGGCGCCTCTGATCATGTGCAGAGCGCCTTTTCGCCCTCGCGCATAAGCACAACGCACTCTGGGGATAGCGACGGAATAAAGGGGAGAGCGGGGCGGGAGATACTGTGAAACGGGGCTTGCTCGGAAGTAGGTAGGGTTTCTGGAAGGTGTCACTGAACATGTGCAGAGTGCCTTTTCGCCCCCGCCTTGCGCGTAACCACAACGCATACACCTCTCGATGCCAACCAAAGAAGAGGGAGGGGGGCAAATATACTGTGAATTGGGGCTTACTGGGAAGCAAGTAGGGCTTCTGGGAGGGTGTCACTGAGCATGTGCAGAGTTCCTTTCCGCCTTCACGGGTCAGGACGACACAAACTTGTCTGGTATGCGGATACAAAGGAAAAGAAGCGGGGGTGAGTGTAAAATTGAGCTTCCTCGGAAGTAAGTCGGATTTCTGGAAGGTGCCACCCCTTCTGGAGGACATCCCTCTGCAAGTAAGGCCCCTTGGGGTTGTATCCAATGCCAGTTCTACTCTGATGGGCACACTGAAATTAATAGCGGCAATGGGTCTGCCCCAAGGAAAACTCAGCCAGCTGCACAATCTTCAATGGGGCTTCTTCCCAGGTATAAAACTGCAGCCTCGCAGTACAAATGTCTTACAAGGGAAATTCAGAGGTCAAAGTCTATTATTATTATTATTAATATCCCACATTTTTTCATCCAAGAAGCTCCAGGTGTTGGACAAGTTTCTCCCCTCATTTAATAACCCCATAACAACAGTAGGTTGGACAGACTGAGGGACACCGATGTCCCTAAGGTCACCCACTGAGCTTCATTACCCACAAGTGATTTGAACCCTGGTCTCCCAGGTCCTGGTCCGACAACCTAACCCCTATAACCACAATGATCTACCCTCAAGCATGGATTTATTCTTATCCTTGTTTTATTCTTATCCCAGCTGTACATAAGCTGTGACTGAGCAGGCGAGACCAAGCGTGGGTCAAAAGGGCAGTTTCTGCATGTGCTGTAGAGGGCCGGCTCAGAAGAGATCCCATCTAGGAGAAGGAAAACTCTGGTCCTCAACCTCCACTGCCTTGCAGGATATCTTTGGGAGGAGAAAAGGCACAGGAGTAAACCCTACTCAGAGCCTTGTACGCCTCCTTCCTGCAGCAACTCCTGCAGCCAAGCATCTTCCTCTGCTTTCCTTTGGACCCCATCAGCCAGGCTGAGAGGGGGCTCTTGTCATCAGGGCAGCCCAGGACGTCCCCACACACTGCCCAGGCTTGCGCCCTAAAGAGGTCACTTTGGCAACGGTTTGACTTCACCCCTGAAGGCGCACTCCATTGTTTCTGGAGACAAGACAGATGCCAGCAACAGAGGGGAGCAAAAGGCACTCTGCATCTTTTAAGGGACGCGGGTGGCGCTGTGGGTTAAACCACGGAGCCTAGGGATTGATGATCAGAAGGTCGGTGGTTCGAATCCCCGCGACGGGGTGAGCTCCCGTTGCTCGGTCCCTGCTCCTGCCCACCTAGCAGTTTGAAAGCACGTCAAAGTGCAAGTAGATAAATAGGTACCGCTCCGGCGGGAAGGTAAACGGCGTTTCTGTGTGCTGCTCTGGTTCGCCAGAAGCGGCTTAGTTATGCTGGCCACATGACCCGGAAGCTGTATGACGGCTCCCTCGGCCAGTAAAGCAAGATGAGCGCCGCAACCCCAGAGTCATCTGCGACTGTACCCAATGGTCAGGGGTCCCTTTACCTTTACCTAGTCCTCATTTGAATATTTCAGGCCTAGGAGCACAGACTCCAGAGGCCTACAGACTGGAGTGAATTAACTCAGGACAGCTGGGTCATTTCTCTATGGTAGTTTATCTTGAAAGTTTTATGGGTTTATACGCTATCACATTTTAAAACTTTAAATCCACTGTTGTATATTGTTTTAAATATTGGTTTTGCTTTTGGGATGGTAGTCCCATTTGTGTTTCACAAGCTGGTCTCCGACTGTAATAATAAATTATTATTATGTTAACTCAGGACTGTTAACTGCTGTGATCTCAGGTGGTTTCTTGCTAGAGAGCCTCTCCACTCCAACAGCTTCCCCCAGCCTAGGGCTCTGCAGATGTTTTGGGTCACAGCTCCGGCAAGCACAGCCTTATATTCCAAAAACACCTGGAGGGCATTGGGTTGCAGAACCCTGGAGGGGAGGGGGAAAAAACCATTCCCACCCCCCACCCCTCATCCCATATATAACTTCCTTTGGGGTAGACCTGTTCATTACATGCAGGTAGCTGCCTAGGAAGTGACTCCAGCCTGGGGGAAAAGGCCCTGAGGGCATGATGTCATAGTGGTGGATGCAGGCAGAATGACATCACAATTTCTTCCAGGCAAGGGAGCCAGGCTAGGCGATTGAGGGGGCTTTGTGCTTGTACGGTGGCTGTGAAGGTAGGTGAGGGCTGGGAGAGTTGGGGAGGGCTCCTTCTGCAAGCCCCGCTCTTTTCTCTTTTCCATCCCTGCTCCCCGAGTCACAGGAAAAAGAGGACTGCCTCTCTCCCCCCCCCCAAGCTCCACTTTGTGGCACCCAGAGTACTAGATACCCACCCTTCTAGAACCAAGGCATGGAACCCAGACGCCCTGACAACAGACAGCGCAGGAGGGGAGGTAGAATCAGATCGGTGTGGGAGAGAAAGGGGTGGCTTATAGTCACCCCCGCCCCCACTCCTGACCCTAGGAGACATGGAGGAAGAGCCCCGATTCTGTGGTATACCTGAGTTGGATGCAGAAGTCCCCGGGTTCAGACTCCCACGGCATGTCAAGGTAGGGCTAGGGGTGAAACCTGTCTGAAATCTTGCCGCTCAGCAGGGACAACTCAGAGCTGGATGGGACGTTGTGGTCCGATTCGGGCAGCTTTCTCCGTGAAAAAACCCCTGCCCTGTGCAAGATCACGGGATGCCCTTGGTTAACTGCTCCCCCCCACCTACCCCATGAATATTAGGCGGGTGGTTGAGCTCAAGAAAGGAAAGGTAGACTTCAAAGGGAGTCGCTGGGTATGTGGCGTAATGGTTAAGAGTGTCGGACTGTGGCTTGGGAGACCAGGGTTCGAACCCCTCTTGGCTGTGAAGCTCACTGGGTGGGCCTCGGGGCCTGCCCCTGTCTCTCAGTCTAACCTACCTCTCAATTCTGCAGGGGGTTGGGCTAGATGAATCATGGGTTCCCTTCCAACTCTACAATTCTAGGAATCATGGGTTGTCGTGATAAAACGGGGACGAGAACGATGCACACCACCTTGAGAAAAGGTGGCGCGTAAATGGAATGAATGGAGAAAACCGTACTAAGAACGAAAAGAGATTACAGTATAAGGGGAAGCAAGGAAGAGGGCAGGTAGCAGACAATTTGGGGGAGGGTGGTCATGGATGGAAAGCAAGTAAGAAGGCTGGTCCAGTCCTAGGCACAGCATTGGGGAACTGGCTGCAGAATTTCCACATATCCCAAGGACCCTGGCAGGGTGCAGTTAAAACTGTGGAACTCCCTGTCACAGGAGACAGTGATGGCCACCCATCAGGCAAGTTCCCGGAGGAGTAAGGCTATTGGGAGCTACTAGCAACAGTGCCTGCCTATGCTCTGCCTCCAAAACCGAAGGCAGCCATGCTTCTGAATGCCATTTGTTGGAAAACGCAGGAGAGCAAAGGACTCTTGCGTTCGAATCCTGACTGCGGGTTTCCCACAGGATAGCCACTGTGGGAACAGGATGCTGGACTCAATGGGTCATTGGCTTGATCCAGAAGGCCGTTCTTATGCTCTTAACATCTGAAAACATAAAGGGAGGTTGCAAGTGAGGCCAGGCGTCTCTGTCAGAGCGGCATACCTCTGCCGCCAGCTTTTATCCACTTGCCCGGTTTCTAAACAAGCCCGCCTCGGGGGAGTGTTGTGAGGCTGGAAATAAGTTTCAAGTAAGGAGACGACGGGGGGTGTTTTAAGTGAAAACATATTTCCCAAGCATGAATTTAGGGTTTTAAGCCAGATTCCCCAACTTGTAGTCTGATAAATATCCACACTTGCCTCCTTCTCAGATGGGCAGTGAGTCTCAGAAATGGAGTCTTAGTTAACCAAGCAGTGGCGTAGCCACGGGGATGGTTGCCCTGGGTGCAAATATCTTAGGGGCACAAAATTTCCAAAGGAATCAAGATAAAATAGTAATAACTAAAAAAATAGCACACCCTCCCCCTCACACAGAAAATCTTCCAATGTTTGTGCGGGCAGAATGAGTGGATTTGGGCGACAGTCGGGTGTAAGGGCGACCTCTGCATGGGCTTTGGATAGATACCCGCTCCTGAACAATCCCTTGTTCTGTTCGCTGTGGTCAACCCTCACAGGTGCTGCGGAAACCACTTTGTAGGTCACGGAGCTATTGCCCCTTTGTTGCAGCCCATTGGCAGGCAGTGCTGAGGATCCTTGCCTTGCCCTGGGCCCAGGCAACCCATGCTATGCCACCGTAACCGAATGTGAAATTAAAACTTTTTGTTTCCCCGCCCTCCCCTGCAGGTACCCGCTGGCTCCCAGCGACCTTTTGGCACTCCTGCCCATGGCGTCTCCCCAAGGGCCGCCCGACCGAGCGGCCTGGACCGTAGCAGACCTCCTGCGGTTCTCTCCCCCGCCCTGCTCCCCGCCGCCCCCGCCACGACGCCCGCCCTGGAACCGCTACCGCCTGTCAGAGAGCATGAAGGGCCTGCTGGTGGCGCTGCTGGGGGGCGGCGTGCCGGCCGGCTTCGTAGCGCCCTTCACGCGCATGGCCAACGAGGCCTCAGGCATCCCTTCGCTGGAGATCCTCCTCTTCCGCTGCATCCTGCACCTACTTTTTGCGTGCTACCTGCGCTGCCAGAAGGCCCCGTGCTTCGGGCCGCCAGAGGCCCGCCAGCGGACGCTGCTGCACGCCTCAATCAATGTCATCTCAATAGGCTGCGCCTACAGCTCCTTCATGGTGGTGCCCAGCGGGAACGCCGCCACAGTCCGCAAAGGCTCGTCAACCATCTGCTCCGTCCTGCTGGCGCTCTGCATAGAGAACGGCAGCCTGACGGGCTACGACTGGTTCGGGCTGGTGGGCAGCACCCTGGGCCTGATAATCATGGTGGTGCCAGACCTACTGGACCTCGACAAGAGCACCCAGCTCTACGACACCTTCGGCTATGCCCTAGCATGCCTCGGAGGGATGGCTCTGGCACTCGGATTAGTCATCTTCCGGGCCCTGGACTTCCCGGCAAAGCTGGTGACAGTAGCCTTCCTCTTTGGCGTGGTGGGAAGCCTGGTGTGCTCCCCCGCCATGTTCCTCCTCCAGCAGCCCGTGATGCCCCTGGACCCCCTGACTTGGACTTGCGTAGCAGCCATCAGCTTTCTGGCATTGGTCTCGTTCCTGTGCGCCAGCTACGCCGTGACCAAGGCGCACCCGGCCCTGGTGTGCGCCGTGCTGCACTCCGAGGTGGTGGTGACGCTGGCGGTGCAATACTACGTCCTGCGCGAGGCCGTCACGCCCTTTGACATCATGGGGGCGGGGGTCATCCTTGGGAGCATCGCCATTATCACGGCCCAGAACATCAGCTGTGACGCGGCAGAAGACGACGAGGACACCACCGTCCAGCGGAAGGACAGCAAATAGCCGAGGTGGGGCAGCTGGTTCGAGAGACTCCAGGAGGAGGGACCGGAAGCAGGGGACGTCCAAATGACCGGCCATGGAGGGCATTGCAGCTTTAAAGTCTCCCCCGCCCGCCCCAAACTGACAAGATGGTGGCGAGGCTTCGAACGAGGTAGCCAGCCGTTCGTTGCCTTTTGGACGTCTGTGTGAAAAACGCCCCCACAAACCAATTACCTTTGGGTAATTGGTGTCGCACGTTCATTTTACACCCATCAGGCCTCCTAGAGGTGGAAAAAGAAGTCCGCTTAGCTGACGGGGGAACACCTTTGCTGTAAACAGAACCGCAGGAGAGAACAGCCTTCAGATTCCAGGACCGTTTCCTGATGGGTGCAAGGCAAAGGATGGGGAGAGGAAGTAACGGTGGGGTGCACTGAAGTGAGCACCCCCAAACTGCAGCGTACTTCCCCCACCCGCAGGAACAGTACCCCCAAAATCAGCTTCAGGAGGGAAGTGGCCAGGGGCTGCCTCCAGCAATATTTTTTTGGGGGGGGAGCGAGACCCCAATGTTGGAATCTTTCGTACAGGGCTTCTGAATTCCGTACAAAAATGAGACAATGCCTGCAGTTTGGAAGGCACTATAGAATTTCGGGACATCTGCACATTATACGTGAATTTGTATATTCCTTTTGGTTCGTGGGACACTTTCATTTTCCAGAAGTTTCTTTCCCAGCTATTATTTTGAGGTCTTTTTAGGCAAGGTAGGGAGGAGACTTATTAACAATGAACCCCAAAATTTGGGATCCCTCCCTCCAAAGACATTTTGCAGCAGCAACCCCGTGTTTTGCAGTGCGTGCCCCGCAAACTGTGCAATTGATATGTAAAACCGGGGTTCGTAGTTAACACCCCAAAATCCAACAGTGTCCGTGTCACTTCAAACCGGTGCCAAAGTTTGGCAATCGCATTGCAATGTTTTGCAGTGAAAACCCCTGTGCTTTGCAGCACTTCCCCAAACTGAGTGTTCGTAGTTAATGAAGCCACGGGGAGAGGAATTCGAAGAGCACCCAAATACTGGCATGGAAGGAAACAGGGTGGGGTGGATAAAAGGAAGGTGCTGTTCTTCCTGGGTGCTCCTATGATGGCCCCCCTCTCCCTGGCACCCTGGGGTACCTATTCTGTGTGGCCATACCACCCAAATGAGCTGAATGGTTGGGAAGAAATGACTCTGCAACCAACTTTAAAAGGTGGAGGTAAGCACACCCAGTGGGTGGGTGGAACTAAGTTTTACTCAAAGTAATCCCATTGAAAATGATGGACATAACTTAAGTCACATCCATCAATTTCAATGAGTCTGTTCAGAGGCATGTGGCCACTGAAAGGGGAGAACAGAAAAAAAAGGTCTGCTCTACTTAACAGTCTCCGGATCAGCAAATCCTGCCTGAAATGGGAAGGCTGTCCTGCAGAGAAAATGCCTGCACTGTGAACTATGGAACTCCGTGCCACAAGGAAAATGTTGCGGCAAAAGAACCTGGCATTTTCCAAAGGTGGGTCACTTATCAGCAGAAAGGCTGTGTCTGCAGTTCCCAGCTGATTATGCCAAACTGCCTCCCATTTGGCGAAAAGATTCCGAAAAGGGCAGCCAAAATGATAAGAGGTCAGAGCCATTCCCACCTGGCGAAAGGTTCCGAGATTTTAGTTTAGGGAAGGGGTGAGTAAGGGGCGGGGGGCAGGGGGCAACATGCTGGGAAGGTATATTATCCACGGTGTGGAGAAAACCAATAGGCATCTTGTGATATAAGAAACCCATGAATTTGTATGGTGGAAGATACAGGACAGGCGAAAGGAAGGACATCGTCACACAGCGTTAAACTGCGGGACTCCCTCCCACAAGATTGTACCGACGGGCACCCATTTAGCCGGCTCCGAAGGCCGTGTGCCCCTGAATAACAACACTTTCAAGGTACCACACATGGGCATGCCGGGTTTTTTGTGCTCCAGTCTCGCTTGTGGGCTTTGGCGGGCATGGCTTGGCCAGGTCCACCTAGCCCAACGGTCTATAAATTGGTCTGAAACTGTGGCCAAGGCCACGTCACTAAACGGACTCTGCAGCACCCAGGCCACAAATTTCTCACCCCAGTGCTGAACAAGGAAACGACAGAAGCTAACTTCTGAATCCAAACCATCGGATTCAGATTACAGCGGTACCTTGGTTCTCGAACTTAATCCGTTCGACTTCGAAAACCAAGGCACGGCTTCTGATAGGCTGCAGGAGCTTCCTGCACTCGAGCGTATGCCGCGTCGGATGTTCGGCTTCCGAGAAACGTTTGCAAACCACAACACTTCTGGGTTTGCGGTGTTCGGGAGCCGAGCCAATGAAGTACCAAAGTACTACTGTACAAGAGAGGAGATTGCAACTGAACGTTAGCATGGACTGTTGGTTCAGAGGTGGAATCTCCTTCGCTGGAGGTTTTTAAGCAGAGGTGGGGTGGCCCTCTGTCAGGGATTCTGTAGCTCCCATTCCTGCATTGCGGGGGGTTTGAACGGATAACATTTGGGGGTCCCTCCCAACTCCACGCTTTGCAGCATTCTGAATTCGGCCAGGCATCCCGTCAGGGAGGCATTCGCAATTGACTCCCCAAACCAAACAGATACTGCAGATCTGCCTTCAGCTCGGGTGCCCTTGGGATGTTTTTGACGGCAGCTCCAAAGGCCTGCTCCCTGCCAGGGCTGAGCTGAGTTGGGAGTATGAAGCAGCCCGAGGGCACCAGGCTGGCAAACCCTTGCGTACCCTCGCACCCTCCCTTTTCTGCCACTGTCCTGTTCTGCCAATGGGGGGGGGGGAAACGGGCGATGCGAAACAAGCTCGCATCCCGATTCACGTGACTTGGGGAGGTGTTTTTTTGGGAGGGGGGGATGTGATATTTGCACTGTTTTGCCAGGTGCCTGTGTGCGTTTTCTGACAACCTGGAAAACAAAACAGGAAACTGTAAGGATGCAGGAAGGAGGAGAAAACAAACCTCTGCCGACATGGCTGACAAGTAAGAAAGGAACGACTGGCTGGCTCCAGAGAATAGGGAAGATTTTGCAGCAGCCCCAACCCAACCAGGGCTCCCCCGTCGCACACCCCAGACACTGCAAAGCTTCACCTGTGTCATGCAGCGAGACCCACGCAGGCTCCTTTAAGGGCGGCTCGGCCCCTTGGCTTCGCTCTGCGAATGTTAAGGCCGACTTTTAGCAGAGGGAGAGCTGAGGCAGCTCTGTTTTGGCACAGCGGAAGCTGCAAATGCCTTCTGCTCAGGCCTCACCGCCATTCTGCCCTCTGGCGGCTCGCTGGCTGCAGCAGGGCTCCCCTCCTCGCAGGGACCAAGCCAGGCCGAGGCCTGGAAGCTTGGCAGGGCAGGACACACACACACCCCTGCCTGCCTGCCTTGCTGAGCTTGCTGGCATTTTCCTGTCAGTGTCCTGCAAAAGCATCCGGATTCTGAGCAAGGGGGCGGAGAAAGGGGTGTGCAGGCCTGGTTTTACACTCTCTCAAGGGCACTCAGTTCATTGCAAGGCGTTCGGCTACATGCATAGCTCGTTTGCTACGTTTACATCCTGCCTCTAGTGAGTGGCGCTCACAGGTCTTCCCCTCCCGGTTGTAGCCTAACAACACTGTGAGATGGGCTAGGCTGAGAGGGGCAGCAACCAGCCCCAAAAATCACATGGCATGAGCTTCATGGCCACATGGGGAGTCAAACCCCGGTCTCTCCAACAATCTATAACCACCAGGCCACACTTGCCGCCCTCCTTGCTGCTCCTGCCAGTCTCCTCCTCCCTTCCATCCTTACCTTTCTAGCTTCCACTATCCACCTCTCTGGAATTGATCAGCCCTCAGCCCTAACCTGCAGCTCCTAGAAGCTGTCAGCGTGCGACAGCGGCCACACCATGGAAACGGCTTCTGCTGGCTGGCTAAACCAGGTGAGGGGAGCCGATAGGTTTCAAACCCTCAGGGAGTTAAGGACTCTGCATGCAAAGACAGGCTCCAGCGGATGGCGCAGAGGAGCCCAAGAGTGGGTCAAAAAGGCAGTTTCTGCACCTGCTGTAGAGGGAAATGAGGAACAGATGGGGCTTGTCCACCTGGGAAGGTCACCCATGTCAGAGAAGAAAAACTGACCCTAAACTTCCACTGCCTTGAGGGATATCTTCAGGAGAAAAGGCCCTCGAGAACCATTTGCAGAGGAACTCAAACAGGGAAGAGCGCCGTTGTGCCCAAATGCTGTTTGCCTGCTTCCCATAGGCATCCAGTTAAGTGATAGAACTGTCAAGGGAAGGGACCCCTGGGGGTCATCTAGCCCAACCCCCTGCAATGCAGGAATCACAGCCGCTGAGAGAACAGTACTCTATAGTAAATTGGCCTTTCACCTGAGCAAGCAGCGTTCTGGCTCCCTGGGCTTTGAATTTCCAATCCGTATTAAAATGGCACCAATGGCTAATGTAGATAAAATGAATCTTCCGTTGGAGACCACCACCCAAGACCCCGGAGAGCCATTGCCTACCAGAGGCGAGAGCCGCAGGGCTGGATGGAGAGTGTAATACTTCATGGGCAAGATGTGGTCTGGAGGCTGTCAGCAAGAGGAGAGATTTGGACCTTAAAAGAGCAGGTTTGTCTCACTGTAGGGCACAGGGTCTAGGTAAGGTAGGCTTGTCATCTCAGCAGGAAACATTGCCTGCTTTACCTTTCTAGCAACTCCGGGAACAGCTACTTCCTGTTTCCACAGCACAAAATGCTCCTAGCTAAAGGGGTGAACATGCAGATTATCCTATTTGGTGGGCTCAAAGGCCTTTGCATCTTGTTTAAAGGTCATTATGTATTACCCCCATATTACAGACTGGGAACAAAGGTCCGGGGCTTTTTAGAGAGCCGGCGTGGTGTAACGGTTAGAGCATTGGACTAGGAGCTTGGAGAGCAGGGTTCGAATCCCCCCTCGACCATGAAGCTCACTAGGTGACCTTGGGCCAATTACCATCTCTCAGCCTAACTTACCTCACTGGGTTGCCGCGAGGGTGAAATGGGGAGCAAGGAAACCATGTGCACCGACTTGAGATCCTTAGAAGATAAAATGTGGTATATAAATGTAATAAAGAGGGCCAGAGTATAAAATTAGCACCAGAACTCGGGGCACCACGCGGGGTAGAATGTTGAAAGATTCAGGACAGAACATTGAATGTTAAGAGTTGGAAGGAACTCTGTTCTAACCGCTGCAATGCAGGAATCCCAAACAGATCATATCATGGAGGGTCATCGAACCTCTGCTTTAAAAGCAAAGCTACAGGGAACCAGGCAGAGGGCCTTCTCGGTAGTGGCACCCGCCCTGTGGAACGCCCTCCCATCAGAGGTCAAGGAGATAAACAACTACCTGACATTCAGAAAATACCTGAAGGCAGCCCTGTTTAGGGAAGTTTTTAATCTGTGATATTTTAATGTATTTTAATATTTGTTGGAAGCCGCCCAGAGTGGCTGGGGAGACCCAGGCCAGATGGGCGGGGTACAAATAATAAATTATTATTATTATTATAAAACCTCCAAAGGAGGAGAGTCCACCACCTCCCGAGGGACACCGTTCCGATGTCGACGAACCGCTCTTGTCATCTGAAAGTTCTTCCTTGCTTTTGGAATCTCCTTCCTTGTAGCTTTAATCCCTTGGCTCAGGTCCCACTCTCCAGAGCAGAAGAAAACAAGCTTGAAAGAAACTTATTCATACAGTGCATAGTTGAACTATGGATGGCTCTTAAAGGGGATAGGCAAAATCACAGAGGACAAGGCTATCCATGGCTACTAGCCCATGCAATCCATGGTTTTACTCTCAGGATTGGAGGGGGAAATGGCCTCTGAACGCCGGCTGCTGGGAACCACAAGTGCTGTTGTGCTCAGGTCCTGCTTTCGGACTTCACATGGGGGCCACCTGGTTACCCACCGTGAGAACAGGGTGGGCTACTGACCTGATGCAGCTGCAGAGCTCTTATGTCCAAGTGGCTTGCTTAAGGCTGTCTATAGCAAGGTTTGAACAGAGGAGTGCTCAGCTCACCCTCCTGACAGCTACCTGAGGCTAGCTTCTATGAGCACAGCAGCTGCTGGGGTGAAAGGTGTCTCCCCCACTTCCACTCAGAGCCCCCTGATGCATGCTGAAGAGGGCAGCCCGACAAAGGCTCCCTTCCATCTTTGGTCGCTTGAGAGTCAAGACAGACCTTAAGAACACAATGCACCGCAAATTGTGTGCGGTTTTTCCAGTTTTAAGAGACAATTCCTGGCAGGTTGCACAGTGCAAACAACCTCGCTTTCGGCAGCTGAGCTGACCACAAGTGCTGATATTTCTAAATTCCTAAGCAGTGACTCAGCAGCTCAGGCCTGAAAAACAACACAACACAGAATCTGAAGCCTTCCAGTTGCCCTCCATTTCCCCGTCCTCTGGAACTAAACTTGCAGCAAAAGCCTCATACAGTACTGTTTTCCTGCATGAGGACTAGAAACCTCAAGGGCCTCTTAACAATGGCCACTTACACGAGCAGCACCCTGAGGGTGTGATCCAGGAAGCTGACACCCTCTATCTCCAGCAAAAACACACTCACAAGCAAAAACACCACAAGAGACTTAAGTCAGGTTTTCTTTTTCTTTTGAAAGGCAATTTATTCACAATTTTTGATTATAAAAACAGACTCCGGCATGGGTGGGGCAACTGCAAAGTGGGCTTTGCCACCGCGGGAGCCCCAGAAGAAGGCTCTCGTGCTCGAATCAGCTCATTAAAATGCAAATGTAATCAGAGGCACTTTAAGGCATCAGACTTCGGTGACAACCAGATGGCGTTCGTATTTATGAGCCCAAATCAGACCCGGCTCCTCAGGAGAATGGAAGAGTTTGCCTGGAGAAAGGGGGGGGGAGTTTGCTCAAGGGAACAAAAAGGCATTCAGCCTTTGCAGAATTCACCTGTAAGTCAGGAACCGGGAGAGAACGGGAGAGAACCTAAATGTTGCTGGATGACACCCCTGACCGTTGTGTTGGAATCTGCCCGTGTCTGGAGGGGCCACAGGTTAGCCACTCTGTCTTTAATTTAAAAGGCACATAACAGGGCATGCCCCCTTCACAGAGCTTACTTTTGATGCCATTGCTTCTCTTTTTTTAGGAGGGGTGGGAGTTGGGGGGGGGGATAACCTTGCTAGCCCAGGGAACTGGAATTCACCCTCCAGAGCTGAACGGCCAATTTCATTTTTTACAGTGTGTACAACCCCCCCCCCCCCAATAACATGCACGTTACGCCAAAGAAGCGTTTTTCTTAAAAGCATTAGCGTTTACATGGACATTCCCCATTCCAAGCAACCTCTTCTTTTCTGACTTTCAGCAAGTCCTCTGCAGCCCAAGAGCTCTCGCCCCGCCCTGTGGATCTACTTGCTTGCTTAGCCTCCTCCCTGTTTGCGAATGCCTCCACACGCCCCTAGCATTACCAAACAGCTGGCACCCAGACCCAGTGCCAGCTGGGGAGTTACCAGCGGCCTATATGAAGGCAGCCTGGGAGAGAAAAGGAGGCGCTTGCGTTCACTCGGGCAAGGATGAAGCCCGGCCCCCTGCTTTTTGCTGAGGCAGGCCCAAGGCCTTGCAGCCATTTCCAGTGTTGGCTTCGCTGGCTCAAATCCCAATCTGGATGGGATGGCCGCAAGCACAGCACGGAGGCGAAGCGGTGCAGCTGCGCCACCTAGAGGACGGCAGCATGCGCGGGAGGTGCCTGGCAGAAAGGAAGTCGACGACCAACTCAGCGCCCTGACATCATCACAAAGACTCACTGACTGCCACCTGTTCCCTAGCCTCCCTCCGAGATGCTGCCACCCCCTTCTGCACCATAGACACAGCTATTTCCACCTTGCTAAAAGCAAAGGGACGCGGGTGGCGCTGTGGTCTAAACCACAGAGCCTAGGGTTTGCCGATCAGAAGGTCAACGGGGTGAGCTCCTGTTGCTCGGTCCCTGCTCCTGCCAACCTAGCAGTTTGAAAGCATGTCAAAGTGCAAGTACGGTAGATAAATAGGTACCGGTCCGGGGGGAAGGTAAACTGCATTTCCGTGCGCTGCTCTGGTTTCACCAGAAGCGACTTAAGTCATGCTGGCCACGTGACTCGGAAGCTGTCTGCGGACAAACACCGGCTCCCTTGGCCAGTAAAGCGAGACGAGCGCCGCAACCCCAGAGTTGTCCGCGACTGGACTTAACAGTCAGGGGTCCCTTTACCTTTAAAAGGAAAGGAAGCTTCCTGCCTGTCTCCCAACCTCCCCAACTAAAACAGCGCCTGTGTTCAAGGCTCCACAAACAATTCATCCAGCTGGGACCTGTTTCCCCCTTCCTACCCCAAGTCCTCCTACTGACTCCTTGTCACCACACTCCCTGCCACCACATCCAAGCCACTCTGCAGCCCCTCAGCACCTGCTTCTTGTTACAGGTCCCATCCATTGTGTCTTACCCCGGATAATATACTCAAGGTGGCTTGCAATTAATAACATCCTTTAAGCACACTGCTGCATTGGAGGGGAAATTAACGTGGTGCCCTGCCCATGGCCAACCACATTTATAGGACATCACCCTCCAGATTAAAGGAGGACATGTGGAGAGGAAGGAGTGCTCTTCTCCATTTCCCCCCATGAAGATTTGTGTGTCAAGCAAGGATAGGATAGGATCTTTATTGTCATTGTCTAATGCAGAACAACAAAATTGAACATCTACATCAAACTTACAACAACCATCAACCTGCTATCCCCACCCATCCCACCTCTGCATAATAACCCCCTAAAAACTCTGATACCTCCCCTAATTTACCCCTAAAACTCTGATACCCCATATCTGAGTACAGACCCTCCCTCACAGACTGCCTTTCGTTGCATTCAGAACAGAAATTGCTCTTGGATAAAAGCTATTTCTCAGGAGGCTGGTCCTGGTCTTTATGACCCTATACCTCCTTCCAGAAGGCAGAAGCTGAAAAAGATCATTTCCGGGGTGCACACTATCCTGCACAATATCTGTTGCTTTCTTATAGCACCTGGAGGCATAAATTTGGTCCAAAGTGGGAAGAGTGCACCCAATTATCCTCTCCGCTGTCTTTACAACCCATCTCTCAACTCCATTCCCAGAAAGCGTAACACCGAGACTTGTTCCACACACTTCCCCTCGATATTAAGTGGTTAAATATTCAATTTACATTTCCTAAAATCCACAATTATTTCTTTTGTTTTCTTTAAATTGAGGAATAGTTTTCCCTGCAAGTGGATGTCAAACTCTTCCAGAAGAGCAGTCACATTCATAAAATAGTGGAGTTGGAAGGGACCCTCCAGTTCAAACACCCTGCAGTGCAAGAAACCACCCCTTGAGCAAAAACAAAGACTTGTAGCATCTTAAAGTAGATAGTTCAGAATGTGGAATGCAGGTGATAGCAGCACTGTCTTCTTCCTACCTCATCTGTAGCCCCAGCTTCTAACACTCACACCCACACCAAAGTCACCCAGTTACACAACCATAGACCTCCCTTCCTGTCTTTTACTTCCTATGCTCTGGTCTCTCTGCTCTCCCGATATTTACCGGTAATTCCAATTTCATCAACACCAACCCACTTCTTTTGATTCTCAGTATGTGAGCCACAAGTTCCTTCCCCCCAAACCCAGACATGTTCCAGAATATCAGCTAGGATTATAAAGTTTTACCACCAACCCCAGCAATGTGAAGTGTTTTCTCAGATCTGTAAACAACCAATTACCCTTTCAGGTAAACCGGCTTAGGAACCAAGCACCTGAAGGAAAACCTGCTCCCCTTTACCAACCTTTCTGTGAATTCAGGTAATCTTCACGCTCCTCCAGTTGCCCACAGAGCACCTTCTCAGAAGTGATGCCCCATTCAGTGAATTCCTTCAGTGAGTCTCATCTACTGCCAACACTGTTTCATGCAAAAAGGTGCTATTAAATCTTCCAGGCTTTCAGAATGTGTATGGGGTTGTTGTTGGTATTTTTTTTATTAAAAAAACCCAAAACAATGCGATATTTGATCAGTTTTGTAACCTGCCCAGGCACCTCTGCTGAAGGGTGGAATATAATCTTTTAAATCCAAATAAACGATGTGGCAGCGATGCCAACGGAGCTCACTTACTTCCCATCCAAAATGTTCAGCCAATATCCCCTCCTCCACTCACTCCCAACACCAAAAACACCAAGCAGTTCTTAATCTGCTTCCTACACACACAGCTTTTGTCTCCAAAATCCCCCATTTACGCAGCTGGCTTCCCCCCAAAACAACACACCCTTAACTTTCAAGGGAGCCTTTTTAACTCCGCAAAAACTTACAAGGCCAACCCACAGGTACCAATGAAACCTCACCTTCTTCTGATTTTTTTTTTGGGGGGGTGGCAGCATCAGCATCCAAAAGCCAACTGGCTTCCAGACCGAAAACCCCGCCAACCTGAACTCTTCTAATACCCACACATAAGCCCTTCCCCATCACTGCCCAAGTATTTCCCCCATTAAAAACCACAAATTCCCACATTGCTACCTAACCCCCACCAAAAAAAAATAGCTCCAGAGATCTAATTAATTCTTCTTAATCTCCTCAGTCGAAAATGCCAAATTTTAAGTCTTCTTGGACACCAACACAGAAAAATTGCCTTTCCCCCCCTCCCTGCCCCCCAATATTTCTTCAGGGCTTCCCCCCTCCCGAATTTGCTCATTTTCTCACCCTATTCCCCCCCACAAGTAACTCCAGAGATACTCCTTCGTCCCCTAATAAAAAACTTTAGATCTTAAACATTTACCTGACCCCCCCCCACACACAAGCAGAAAAGATCCACCCCTCGCTCTCCCAAGGCCCCCCAAAACACAAGAACCCCCCCAAAAAACCACAAGACCAGTCAATCATTTCCCCCCACTTTTTCATTCCTACACACCTAATCTAAACCATTCACCAGCACACACCGACCGCCGAGGGCCAGGCTCCCCCCCATGCCGCTACAGGGCTCCCCCTCGTAAGTAAAGCCCCCACTCAATCCCACGACCCCAAATATGAACCCCCCCATCCAACATCTAGGCAGGAAAAAATTCCCGTGTTCCTAACCCCCCGCCCCCGTAATCGAGGTAAGTTCTAGCCTTCCGTACCCCCAAAGTCTGCTTTAGGTGCCTCCCCCACGAAGGCCTCAGTTCCGGAGGTAGGCCCCGAAGCCGCGGGCTTTCCAAGGGAGAGCGGCGGGGTAGCCTGGCGCCGCCTCCCGGCCAAGTGAAATCCGCGAGCCCGGCGCTTTGAAGGCCACTCCCCGGAGCGTTCCATCCGCCTCCCCTTCACTCTCGACAAAAGCTGGCTCTGAGAGAAACCCCGCTCCTCCACCCTCGGTCCCCTTCGGCCATTTTCGGCGGCTTTCGGAAAATGACCACACCCACTTCTTTAATTTCTCCCTCCCTCCCCGGCTTATGAATAGTCAATGAGGAACGCGGAGTCCCTCGCGAAACCAGCCGGAACTGGGGCGAGGTTCCGCCTTCTTTGCAGACCGAACCATTAGCAAGAAGCGGGGGGGGGGGAGGAGGAAAGGAGATTGTAATTCGGTAAGAAAACGTATATTGCGGGTTTGCAATCTGATTTAGGAGCACGTGTCCCATTGAAATCAATTCCGATGCAAAGGATAAGGTTGCGCATACAAGGCTTTCTAACTCTGTAAGAGCAGATTTTCCAGATTAAATCGTATACCACTGTTGGAAGCAAAACAAAATAAAAAATAAAAAATTCCTTCCAGTAGCACCTTAGAGACCAACTAAGTTTGTTCTTGGTATGAGCTTTCGTGTGCATGCACACTTCTTCAGATACACTGAAACAGAAGTCACCAGACCCTTATATATAGTGAGGGAGTGGGGAGGGGTATTACTCAGAAGGGGGGTGGGAATGGGGAATTGGCTGAGAGGTGTGGAAAACCTGTTGACCTATGTGACCTATGGCAGACCAACACGGCTACCTACCTGTAACTGTTGGAAGCAGTAAGGTTTCAAAATTGTGGACCTGGTTATTTCTTTATTTGTTTTACAAACGCTTTGCATTTATTTTCGGAAACAAAAAACAAAACAAAAAGCATTAACGAGTGACAGGCTTCTGTGTGACACAGAACACTTCTTCGAGTGCAAAATCTTCTTGTCACAAGTCCTGATTGACTTTGGTCAAGTGAGCCTCAATTTTCCTCTTTCCTTGACTCCGATTGTCATCCTAAACTTGTTTTACTCGGGAACAATCCCCACTGAACCCAAATGGCACTCCCCCCCGCCCCGGGAAATGTGTACCAACTAAAAACAGGCGATCTATCGATTTGCCAAATGCACTCTCCCCCCCCCCGCCCTTTTACTCAATTGGTATAGCCGCACCCCCATCGATTGAGGCGCCTCCCTGCCCGCTTTTTTCTTCCCCAAACCACTTCGGTTTAGCCACGCCCCCTTCCGTCTCTCCTCCGCTCGGAGGGGGACGCAGGCCGCGGCGCCGCCCACTTCCGCGTCCTCGCCCTTGCCGTTCTGCTCCTGTAGCCCCGTGCAGGGGGGAGAGTCTATATAAGGCGGCGCCTGAGAGCCTGCTGGCTCAGTCGCGCTTTAGAGCGCGGAGGGAGAAGACGGGAGGGAAGGGGATAGGCGGCCGGACGTGGTCGCGAGGGTGCGCGCGCGGGTGGGGCGGAGTTCGGGGACGCGGCTGAGTCTGCCGGCACCTCCCCGACTCACGGTCCGCGGGCGGCGAGGGAGACCCCCCGAACCCGCGGCGAGCTCGGTAGGCCCTGGGCCTCGGTGGAAACCGGAGTGTGTGGGGGAGGGGCCGCTGTTGCTTCCTGGCTGCCGACTGAGGCGGAGGCAGCGCCGCGTCTGCGTCACGTGACACCCAAAAAGGCGGAGAGAGGCGGAAAAAAAAGTGTGCAAAGATGCACGGGGGAGCGCCGTCCGGGGACAGCGCGTGCCCGCTGCGCACCATCAAGCGCGTGCAATTCGGCATCCTGAGCCCGGATGAGATGGTGGGTGGCGCGCCGCTCTGTTTTTATATCATTTTTTATTATTTAAAGAAGGTGGTGGTGGTGCGAAAAAATAAGAGGCCGGGTGGTGGGGTCTTTAAAGAACTTTCTCCAGACTTTTATCGCATTGGGATTGTGGAAGGGCAATGCTGAAATAAAGAAGAAAAAATGCGGATGTGCTTGGCTTTCCTATGTGGGAAAGAGAGATCGATTGCACCTTCCTGGGGGGGAGCACAGTGTTCTCTCCTCCTACCCCAAAAAATGTTGGGTTTGCAAGAAGGCAGCCAAATGCGTGCAAGACAAATTTCCCCACCAGTTTGCAGATGTTAAAAGTGCAACAAAACTCTGTTCATTGGATTTCCTTAACATTTTTTCGTTAAGGTGATGACCTTTGAGTAATTTTGCTGCTGGGACTTTTATTATTAATTTGATTTATATACCACCTTTTATCAGAAGATCCCGATTTGTTTTCAAAGGAATGGCAGCACAGTCCATGTTGGCATCTTTATGCTGAAGAATATTACATGCATATTACATTTGCTCCACTGACTCCAAAACTGCATTTTGAAATAACTTTGCGGTTTTTATTAGTTTCCACATGAAACACACATCAAGTTAGTTTCGATTGAGCTGGCCTTAGGCTCTCTCCTTAAAACATGCTCACAGATCCTGCATTTTAAGTAGCATTTGTTGCTTGTCTCCCATTAAAATCTCAGAAAGCCCCTTCTGTGTGGGGAGAGAAAATTGATGAAATGGGTCTTCCTGTACATAGTACAGGTAGAGGTTTGCTACCTTTCATTTTTGCCTTGTTGATGTGGAGAGCTAGTGCAGGCTGTAAAGTTTGTGAAGCTGTTTTATCCCTGCAGTAAATTCTCTCCTGAATGGAAGGTGTCCTTCTGGTAGTCTTCACTTACTTAAAAACGCTTTGTTTTCCTAGTAATGGCCTTTAGAGGACTGTTAGGGAAGTGACATAATAAATAAAAAGCCCTATGCGCTTCTGTTCCTTGTATCTCCCAACCTAGATATCATTCTTTTCTTCTTCTAGGGCCTTTTGATGCCGTTTGGGTCCCCATTCTTGACGCCTGGCTGCCCCACACCCTGATGACTTGGCTGATACCGATTCTGCTTTCTTTTTTTCTCCTTCTAGAAACGGATGTCGGTGACGGAAGGGGGGATCAAATACCCTGAGACAACAGAAGGTGGCCGCCCCAAGCTGGGGGGCCTGATGGACCCTCGACAGGGTGTCATTGAAAGGACAGGGCGGTGCCAGACCTGTGCAGGTGGGTTCTTAGGGCAGTGCGCCAGGCGTTTTGTGCTACAACTCCCAGCAGCCCCAGCCACACGGTACTAGGCTGGGGGGAGACTATGCTGGGGCCTCGCTAGGAAAACCGGTTCTTGGGAAGGGGGTGAGGGGGCCAATCTCAGAATCTGGGAGTCGGAGGGGCTCATGATTTTCCCTTCCTTCTGTTCTCCGGCAGGCAACATGACAGAATGCCCCGGCCATTTCGGACACATTGAGCTGGCCAAGCCTGTCTTCCACGTCGGCTTCTTGGGCAAGACGATGAAGGTTCTGCGCTGCGTCTGCTTTTTCTGCTCCAAGCTGCTGGTTGACTCTGTGAGTAACGGCTGGAGCTATTGGACAGCCTTAGAAACGAGCTCAGGCCAGTGAATAGCCGAAAACAGTAGGGCTTTTCACTAAGTCGCCCGTGATATTCTCACAAGGAAGCTGGTGAAATGTGGGCTGGACGAGGGAACAGTTAGGTGGATTTGTAGCTGGTTGGCTGACCGAACCCAAAGAGTGGGTACTCGTTAATGGTTCATGGTCATCCTGGGGGAGTGACAAGTGGGGTGCTGCAGGGTTCCGTCCTGGGCCCATTGTTGTTCAACATCAATAAAAATGATGAAGGAATTGAGGGGATGCTCATCAAATTTGCAGGTAACACCAAACTAGTAGCTAATGTCACAGAAGGCAGAATCAGGATTCAGAAATGACCATAACAGATTAGAGAGCTGCGGCCAAAGTAACAAAATGAATTTCAGTTGGAAACATTTCAGGTTATGCACTTAGGAAGAACCAGCTTCACGAATATAGGACGGGGGACACCTGGCTTGCTAGCAGTACATGTGAAAAGGATCCAGGGGTCTGATCAGACCGCAAACTAAACATGAGTCCGCAGCAGCAGCAAAAAAAAGTTGATGCTATTCCAGGCTGCATCAACAGAAGTCTAGTCCAGATCAAGGGAAGTGATAGTCCCATTCTATTCTGCCTTGGTGAGACCACACTGGGAATACTTTGTCCCATTCAGGGCGCCACAGCCTTCCTGGCTGTGCTCCCCTGTGGCTTTTCAAAGAAAACTAATCTAATTTTCTGTCCACAAACAATTTCCTTTCTGATTGGCCACAGGTGACCAGGTGAGCGCGTTGACAAACCTTAGGGTTGACGAATATATTTTTCTCCTAACTCTACGTTCTGCTCTCAGTGATACCTGCCTGTGTGTGTCAAAGCCTTGTGTGACTTCTTTGTGGGCAATCATCCATTATTGTTTTTAATCTCACCTTTCAGTATATAATTCATAAGATTCCTCACAGCACCACCTACAACTCAAAACAATTCCATCAGCTACAGTAACCTTAAGGGTTACTTGAAATAATCAGCGTTAGTAGCCACTGAGAACCAGAACTAGGGGAAATACAGTAAAAACATTTTTTATCTTGTTCTGAAAAAAGAGCCATTATGACACAAGGGGAATAGGTGCCACTCCCAAGAAGGCCCTGTTTGTGTCAGCCCTCCCCTTCCCTTTGTTCAGCTTGAGTTCAAAGGTCTTCTGTTTCCCCTGAATCTGACTCCAAACACTTTGGGTTTAGGAACCCCCACATTGAACCGCTCAGGAAGGCAGAATAATATGGATTCATCCTAAGAGAACAGAATACTGGTATTTGTGGAGTGTTCTTGTCATTGCAGCAAGAAAGGCCTGTTGCATCCCTTCCCAACCTGCCCATGTCCCCTGTGATGTGAGGCCTACTTCCCAAGAGCTATGGCGAATAGTGGGATATTCTCACATTTGTTGGTAGTCGTGGATAATGGGAGTTATAGTCCAATTTACAATTGCACTAGGTGTAAAATGACTTTTTCTATACCCCGTAGTATTGAGGATGTTGGGTTGGGGTGGTCATTCATTAGAAGCCAAAATCTGGCATGGCTAATCACACTCTTTATTATTTGGGGGGAATGCCCCGTTCTTCTTCTGGCTGCAGAACAACCCGAAGATCAAAGACATCCTGGCCAAATCCAAAGGGCAACCGAAGAAGCGTTTGACCCACGTCTACGACCTTTGCAAAGGCAAGAACATCTGCGAAGGTGGGGAGGAGATGGACAACAAGTTTGGAGTGGAGCAGGCCGAAGGCGATGAGGACATCACGAAGGAAAAGGTCAGGACCGCAAATCGGCTGCGCAGGCCCAGTGGGGTTGGTTCAGCTTGTAAGATGTTGCGTGTCAGACTCATAACACTTTTCTTTTCTCCCTTCTGGACCGCTGTGGACCCAGATCATAGAATCCCAGAATGGTAGAGTTGGAAGGGACCACCTGCGACGGTTCCTTAAGAGTTTCAGATGTGCCACTAGGGCAGTGGGTTTCCTGCTGTTGTTGGACACTGCAGCTTGCAGCACCCCTGACCACTAGTCCTGCTAGCCAGGGATGATGGGAGTTCTGGTCCGACAACAGCAGGAGACCCAGTTTTGAGGAATACTACCCTAGGCCCACGGCAGTTGGAGGGGACCCCTGTTCGACCTTGACAGCCTTGCCCCGTTGCTGCCCCTTTTATCCAGGGTCACGGCGGCTGCGGGCGCTACCAGCCGAGGATCCGGCGGTCGGGCCTGGAGCTCTACGCCGAGTGGAAGCACGTGAACGAGGACTCTCAGGAGAAGAAGATTCTGCTGAGCCCCGAGCGGGTGCACGAGATCTTCAAGCGCATCTCGGACGAGGAGTGCTTCATCCTCGGCATGGACCCCAAGTTCGCCAGGCCCGAGTGGATGATCTGCACGGTGCTCCCGGTCCCGCCACTGTCTGTTCGCCCCGCTGTCGTCATGCAAGGATCTGCCAGGAATCAGGTATGGGCCCAAGGGTGGACTGGGGGGGGGAAGGGAGAGCAAGCTTTGTTCCAACTCAAAAGTCACACTGCCAGAGGCAGAAACGCAACGTTTCCCAAACTTTGGGTCCTCAGCTCTTGCTCCCATCATCCCTAATGACTGGTCCTGCTAGCTAAGCATGATGGGAGCTGTAGTCCAACAATAGCCGGGGACCTGACTTTGGGGAAAACAGCAGTAATTCTTCTGAATGCTGTTTGCTGGAAATCGCAGGAGCGGCAGAGGGTTCCTGTGCTCGAATCCTGCGTGCAGGTCTCCCACAGGCATCTGGTTGGCAATTGTAAGAACAGGATGCTGGACTAGATGGGCCATTGGCCGGATCCTGAAGGGTCCTGTTTTCGTATGTCATATGAAGCCATTCAAATGACAATTAGCCAATGGCTTGCAACGAAAACATATCAAAAGGGCCAACTTTCCTCAGCCCTGTTTAGCGAAGCTTTTAATGTTTAATAGACTACTGCATTTTAATCTGTTGGAAGCCGCCCAGAGTGGCTGGGGAAACGCAGCCAGATGGGCAGGGTATAAATAAATTATTATTATTATTATCATCATCATTATTATTTTATTATTGTTTAATGAAGTAGCTTTTAAGCAATGTGAAATGTTAAGCAAACAAAAACAGCCAGATTTATTAAAACAGGGAAAGACAAGAAAAAGACAATTCTATTGTTTAAAAAGCTGGATTAAAACATCTATCTCACTTAGGAGAGACCATGTATGAAAGCCAAAGGCCTAGCACAGAGAAATGTTTTTGCCTGGCCCCTGCAGATATGTAATGATCACGCCGGGCGAGCCTCCCTGGGGAGAGTGTTCAATAAGCAGGGAGCCACCACTGAAAAGGCCTGCTGTTGTGTGGCCACCCTCCAGACTTCGTGCGTAGGGAGCACACGAAAGAAGCACCTCCAGTGAGGATTGCCGGGTCCAGGTTGGCTCCTTTTGCCTGCCCTGACAGGCTGTTCCCTTCCTCTCCCCACCCAGGACGACTTGACCCACAAGCTGGCCGACATTGTGAAGATCAACAACCAGCTGCGGAGGAACGAGCAGAACGGAGCGGCCGCCCACGTCATCGCCGAAGACGTCAAGCTACTGCAGTTCCACGTGGCCACCATGGTGGACAACGAGCTGCCTGGCCTGCCCCGCGTAAGTGCTTGGGGGGGCCTCTGCCTACCCCTAGCAGGGTAGGAATCTGCAGCCACCCCTCTTTCGCAGAGGAGCCAGCGATCCATAGGTAGGCTGCGATGCCTCCTCCCTCCACAGGCAAACCCATCTTTTGGGGGAGGCCTCCCCAGTCCCCAGGTCTGTTGGTCTAGAGCGATATTTGCCTTCATTCTGACTACAGGAGACTTTCGGGGGGGGGCCTTCCATGGTTTGGACAGAAATGGGGAGTGGGAACCCAAAAGTTGTCTCAATTTGGTTGTTGGTATTTATTCACATTTCATTAGAGGGAAATAGGCTCCGTTAGAGCAGTCTTCACCTGCTTGGCTGCCCTCCCAGCACTGCGGACTTCAACTCCCATCAGCCTGCGACAGCACAGTTGTGCTGTGTGTGGCTGATGGGAGTTGTTGTCCAAAGCAGCTGTAACTCTCCAAAAAGTTTGTCTTTGCCCCTGAAGGCAGAACCCTTCCATTGTCTCCTGAGACACAAAAATACATTGAGTGGACTAGGAGAGTTATTGATACACAGAGACATGCAAAATCACATATCTGTTGGACAGGATAGCAGAGTTTTCATAATACTTTCTCTTTCTTTTTTTCTCTTTCTGAATTACATATTGCTTTCTTTCTTTTTTTTGAATTGAAATCTTCCTCTTGATCTTTCTTGTCTTCTTAGTGGCTGGATTGTTTAGCAAAATACTTCTCGTCTGAAGCATGTCCAAAACTTATTGTCTAATTATTCATTTTAAGTATTGGAACTCAAGCACTGGCGGGGTAGCTTCCGGGAGTGCCGAATTCTCTCGGGGGCTTTCCACCCAAGCCCCCCCCCCCGCTCCTTCTTCCTCGGAATTCAGAGCAGAGTTAATGGGCATCCGTGGGTGAGGCAGTGTCTTCCCATAGCCCCTGGGAAGATTTGGGGGGCTGCTTACTCCCATCGCAGCCTTTAATTACCCTGTGAGAATTGGAGCGATGTTATAGTCGGCCATCACCTGTCCGCGCTGAAGCGGAAGTAAATGTATGTTTTTTCATGTATATGTTATCTTTTTATACCTTACAAAATGAATAAAAATTACTTTAAAAAAAAAAGGATAGCAGAGTTTCAATCTGTTCTTAACCCCTCAGATTGTCGTGCCTTGATTTAGATTAGAAAGTTGACCAGTTTCCCTTACTTAGAAGTCTTAAGAGCGGTTCCCAGTCAGTGGAGGACAAGTGTCCTGAGTGGGAAGCTCCTCCTGCTTGCCCGACAGGCAAAAGGAAGACATTCTTTGCACTTTGCATGTTCCCCACCTGCCCACCGGCTTTTGTAAGAGAGTAACGCTTTCTTTCCTCCAACCTCTTTGATTTCCAGGCCATGCAGAAATCGGGGAGGCCTCTAAAGTCCCTGAAGCAGAGGCTGAAGGGGAAAGAGGGGCGCGTGCGAGGGAACCTGATGGGAAAGCGAGTGGATTTCTCGGCCCGGACGGTCATCACCCCAGATCCCAACCTCTCCATCGACCAGGTGGGCGTGCCCCGCTCCATCGCGGCCAACATGACCTTCGCCGAGATTGTGACGCCCTTCAACATTGACAGGTGAGCCCCCTTTCGCCACCCCACCCCACCCCGCATCTGGTGCGCTCAGGTGCCTCGCGCCCCGAATGCCGGCTAACCCCTCTCCGCCTCCGCTAGGCTGCAGGAGCTGGTGCGCAGGGGGAACAGCCAGTACCCCGGAGCCAAGTACATTATCCGGGACAACGGCGACAGGATCGACCTCCGCTTCCACCCCAAGCCCAGCGACCTCCACCTGCAGATAGGGTACAAGGTCAGTTCCGCTGGGGGCGCTGGCAGGAAGCTCGGTCTGGGGAGATGAGACAAAGTTGGGTAGCAGAATCACAGCCCCCTCCCACCCCGGAGTAAGCCAAAGACCAAAGAAGGGGAGCCCTCTTGGTTGTTCCGCCAGCAGAAACCTACAATTCTCCGATTCATCCGCTAGCATCAAAAGAAAGGCATTGTGTGAGCTGCAGGTCTTGTAGCCTCTTCCATTCCGATAGACTCAGGTGGCCTTTTTGTGAGTGACCACGCCAAGCAAGCGTTCCTTTAAAGTTGGGCAAATTCGAGCAAATGGGACAGTTGGGAAATGCCAGAGGGAGAGAGGGAGACCAAAGGTTTTGGGGGCGTATCGCTCTTTGCAAAACTTGAGAGCCAGTGTGGTGTAGTGGTTAAGAGCGGTAGACTCATAATCTGGTGAACCGGGTTCGCTTCCCCGCTCCTCCACATGCAGCTGCTGGGTGACCTTGGGCTAGTCACACTTCTCTGAAGTCTCTCAGCCCCACTCACCTCACAGAGTGTTTGTTGTGGGGGAGGAAGGGAAAGGAGAATGTTAGCCGCTTTGGAGACTCCTTCGGGTAGTGATAAAACGGGATATCAAATCCAAACTCTTCTTCTTCCCATGTGGGGCAAGCCGGGTAGGGGAATGCTCTCCCCAGGGAGGCTCATCTGGTGACTTCATTAACATTAAGCGCTTGGCAAAAACATTCCTTTTCAATCAGGCCTTTGGCTGATTAACATTCGATGCCCTTTTAAATGTGTTGGGGGGGGGTTATTGGTTTTTGTTAACCTTTTTCATTATGAACTTCGTGTTTTCTATGTTGTATTTTTATGTTTTCCGAGCCACCCTGCGGTCTACGCATAGTAGCCAACTCCCAGGAGCTGACGTTCCTTTGGTCCCCCCTCCAATAAAATATTTGAGGGGGCCAGGACCCCCCCCCAAAAAAGCTTATAGGCATTGCCATTCAAATGGTGCTGTGATCAGTTATGCAGGGTGGGGCTTACCTGGGCTCTCCCAATATTTTATTCAGGTTTGCACCCCTGGATCTACATATCAAAGCCGGAATGCAAATTATTATTGTTATTGTTGTTGTTGTTTTATTAATAGGCATTGGTTGGATACTGTGAGAACAGACTGCTGAGCTTTCCTTAACATTATTCCGTAGTAAGCTAGAAATCATTGCAGCAAGCAGAGCGGGCATTCAGGTGTCTCGCACTCGGGACTCTGGACAGGCCACCCTTGTCACTGACCTTACCCCTCATGCTTCTTCGGTCTTTTTGCCTTGCTGGGATGTGCCCTTGAGCTCTGATAATGCCTCTTTCTTGCCTGGAGAGAGGATAAAGACTGATGAGTGAGTGAGCATAGAAACTAGCATAGCCTAAAAAAGGTAAATACTTAAATTTGTTGCTTTGCCAGCTTTTCTCTAGCCCTGCCTGCCCCTGGCATGCGGCCCCTGGGAGTTTCCCCAGAAAGGAATATCGCCCTCAGTCTGAAAAAATATTTCCCCTTCACTCCATTATATAATAAATATGCAGGCTTCTTGAAGCTGGGTTGTGTCCTATTTCACTGGTGCTTCCTCATGCGACATCAATGTGCACCTATGCAAATGATAAAAGTTTTCAGAATTTGCGGATTCAGTACTTGAATAAGTTTGGCTGCGGAAGATTCCATGTGCATTTTGCAGTCTTCCTCCCCCTGCTCCCTCCAGTCTTCCCGCTCATCCTTCAGTTCTCCTGCTTGATCTCCCCTTCCAGGTCGAACGGCACATGTGCGACGGCGACATCGTCATTTTCAATCGACAGCCGACGCTGCACAAGATGTCCATGATGGGGCACAGAGTGCGCATCCTGCCGTGGTCCACCTTTCGCCTCAATCTCAGGTGGGGAAGAAGGCACGGCTCTCTGTGCGTGTTTCACTGCGTGTGCGGATAAGGGGCTAGCTTGAAAAGGAGGGGCAGGAAAGGATCGGCTTATGTTTTGGAAAGGGATTCCAAAGCCACCTGACCCAGCTGCTCCCCAGCCCTGCCTTTTCCCTCTCTGCAAACTCAGGCAGGCATCTGTACAGTTTCCTTCTTGGTACTGCCCTCCGTTGTTCTCAGTCTCTCTCTCCCTTCCTCTCCACCAGTGTGACCACTCCCTACAATGCCGACTTTGACGGCGACGAGATGAACCTGCACCTTCCCCAGTCCCTGGAGACTCGGGCGGAGATCCAAGAGCTGGCCATGGTGCCCCGTATGATTGTCACGCCTCAGTCCAACAGACCCGTCATGGGCATCGTGCAGGACACCCTGACGGCGGTCCGCAAGTTCACCAAGAGAGACGTCTTCCTAGAGAGGGTGAGGGCCGGTTCTGCAGAGGCAGCCTTACTTACACATGGGTTAAGAGCCAATCCAGCGCAGCATCCTGTTCTTCTAGTGGCCAACCAGGTGCCTGCAGGAGACCTGCAAGCGTCACCCAGACCACATTCCCCCCTGCGGTTTCCAGCAACAGGCCTTCAGAAGCGTTTCTGCCTCCGGCGGTGGAGGCAGAGCACAGCCTTCAATAACTCTCTCATCCTCCGTGAATTTGTCTAATCCAAATTGGCCATCACTGCCCCCTGTGGCAGGGAGTTCCATAGTTTGACTTGGTAAAGGCAAAAGGACCCCTGACTTTTAGGTCCAATCGTGGATGACTCTGGGGTTGTGGCGCTCATCTCGCTTTACTGGCCGAGGGAGCCAGCGTACAGCTTCCGGGTCATGTGGCCAGCATGACTAAGCCGCTTCTGGCGAACCAGAGCAGTGCAGAAACGCTGTTTACCTTCCCGCCAGAGCGGTACCTATTTATCTACTTGCACTTTGACGTGCTTTCAAACTGCTAGGTGGGCAGGAGCAACGGACAAAGCAACGTGAGCTCAACCCGTCACGGAGATTCGAACTGCCGACCTTCTGATCGGCATGCCCTAGGCTCTGTGGTTTAACCCACAGCGCCACCCGTTTCCCATTTATAGTTTGACTTAGCACTGTGTAAAGCAGGGTTTTATTTTGACCTGTCCTGAATCTTCCAGCGGGCTTTAGCGTCGGAACTAGACATGTTTTATCAGATTATTCTGCACAAAGGGGGCAATTTCGCTCCCCTTTTCCTGTGCTTGTAGCAAATCCTGCTTTAGTAAGGCTTGGTGGTTTGAGGGAGGGAGATGTCGGGTTCTAAGCATGAAACATTCCCATTTCATGGGGGGAAGCCGGGCAATAACCACTCCGCTTCCCTTTTCCTGCTCTCCCCTTCAGGGCGAAGTGATGAATCTGCTGATGTTCCTTTCCACCTGGGATGGCAAAGTGCCTCAGCCTGCCATCCTCAAGCCTCGCCCGCTCTGGACCGGGAAGCAGATCTTCTCCCTCATCATCCCAGGACACATTAACTGCATCCGTACGCACAGCACCCACCCGGACGACGAGGACAGCGGCCCCTACAAGCACATCTCTCCCGGAGACACCAAGGTACTGTTGGTGGGGCAGGCCTCTGGGGCAGGAGCTGGAAGGCAGAGACTTCACCAGCCTGGCCACCTCCTGAGGTTTTGAACCACAAGCCCCCAGCCAGCAGACCGCAGTAGGGTCTCATGGAGTTTCGCAGAGTTGAAAAGGGTCATCTAGTCCAACCCCCTGCAATGCAGGAATCCGTTTGCCCAACGTGGGTCTCGAACCCACAGCCATGAAATTAAGAGTCTCGTGCTCTTATCGACGGAGCTCAGGTTGTTACTGGCAGAAACCAGGACTTGTGCTCTCTTAATTCCAAAGGTGCTGATTGTACATACCATGAATTAATTTTCACTTTTTGTGAACTGTAGTTTCACACAGAAAGGCAGCGGATATTTAGGTATTTTACACAGCCAGATTTGTCAGGTGTAAATAATAAAGTTATTTTTTATTATTCTAAACGAAACACATACAAAAATCCAGCACATGGCCTGAGATACTCTTTGGCCATCAAGAATAAATACAGTCGTAACTTGGTTTTCAAACACCTTAGTTCTTGGAACGTTTTGGCTCCCGGACGCCACAAACCTGAACGTTCAATGGGGCTTCCATGCCTTCCGATTGGCTGCAGGAGCTTCCTGCAGCCAATCAGAAGCCACGCTTCGGTTTCCAAACATTTTGGAAGTCGAGCGGACTTCCAGAACGGATCCCGTTTGTCTTCCAAGGTATGACTGTATGTCCGTTTCATTCCTTGCAAGACAGAGTTTTGTTTCTTGACTTGAGCATTGAAGAAAACAGCACAAGAGGCACTCTAATCCTAAAACCTCCCCTCCTCCCCACCTGATCCTCAATCCCCCTCTTGCAGTAGCTGGAACTAACAGAGACAAGAGGGCAGGAGACGGGGGGTGGAACGTTTGCCGTGCAACACACTGAGCAAACCAGAAGATCCCACTCCTGCTGCAAGTCAAAATCGCACGGCTCAAAGGGTGTCAGGCTGGTGGTTGGAGGTGCAAAGCTGCAGCAGCCCCCCCCCCCCCGTCTCTACAGCTGGGCTCCCCTAGTTTCCTGCCTGCGGCCAGATTTGCTAGCCGTCCCCACCAGCCTCACGCTCCTCCGTCGCTCTCCTTTCCCCTCTCTTCCTTAGGTCATCGTGGAGAACGGGGAGCTGATCATGGGCATCCTCTGCAAGAAGTCTCTGGGCACCTCTGCCGGCTCCCTGGTCCACATCTCCTACCTGGAGATGGGCCACGATGTCACCCGCCTCTTTTACAGCAACATCCAGACAGTTATCAACAACTGGCTGCTGATTGAAGGTGAGCTTGGTGGTGTAACTTGGTGGTTTTGGGGGGGGGTATCCACCCAAGGGACGCGGGTGGCGCTGTGGGTTAAACCACAGAGCCTAGGGCTTGCCGATCAGAAGGTTGGCGGTTTGAATCCCCACGATGGGGTGAGCTCCCGTTGCTCGGTCCCAGCTCCTGCCAACCTAGCAGTTCGAAAGCATGTCAAAGTCCAAGTAGATAAATAGGTACCTACCTGGCGGGAAGGTAAACTGCATTTCCATGCACTGCTTTGGTTCACCAGAAGCAGCTTAGTCATGTTGGCCACATGACCCGGAAGCGACTGGACCTAATGGTCAGGGGTCCCTTTACCTTTATTTACCCCCCCCCCAATGGTTTCTTCTTCCTCCAGAGGAGTCTGGCAGTTGCACCGTTGGGGTTCTGATTTAACTCATTGCTTGCTTGAGTAAACCCACCTTGGGCCTCCTCAGTTAGGCATGAACTGGTTCCCTGCATCATCGTTATTTATTTCATTGCAACTCGAAAGTCACATAGAGGGTTATGTGCTCTGACTCCACTGTCAGAGGCTGAAATGCAGCAATTCTCAAGTTGATTTTGGACTACAATTCCCATCATCCCTGGCCGCGGGTCCTGCTAGCTAGGGATGATGGGAGTTGTAGTTCAAGAGCAGGCGAAGGCCCGAGTTTGGGATACCCCTGATTTATTGCCCGTATAACCTCTCTGTTTCTCTGAGGGGCTCAAAGTGGCCTACTTGGTACTCCTCCCTCATTTAATCCCCACAGCCCCGTGCGGTAGGTTAGGCTGTGAGTCGCCCTGTGAGCTTCATGGCTGGGCAGGGATTTGAACCCTCGTCTCCCAGGCTGTAGCCTGACGCTAACCACTAGGCCACGCCGGCTTTCTTGTGCTCCCTGTCTGGTGTTGAGCCTCTTTCCCCCTCTTTGGCAGGCCACACCATTGGGATCGGGGACTCCATTGCTGATGCCAAGACCTACCAAGACATTCAGAACACCATCAAGAAGGCCAAGCAGGATGTCATAGAGGTACGAGCCAGAGGGGAGCGGAACTTTGCACCAAAAGGGACGAGCGCATGAAGAGGGGGATAGGGGCCCTCAGGGAACGAGGGCAGAGTGGGTGGGGGTTCCTCACCAGGGCTTATTTCGCCATAGCAGTTAAGGACCTGGGCTCAAGGCCACAGCGTGCTTCCTTCTGAATCCACCTGAAACAACAGCAGTGCCCTTGGTCTCTAGATTGGGTGCCGGGGGGAGGGGGAATCGACACCAGAGGTTCCCAAACTGTGGTCCGCAGGTTTCATCTGGGTGGCCTGCAGCACATGTGTTAAAAAACAATGCAGTTAAAAATCGCACAGCACCTAGTGGACCACACGCACAATTGCTACAGCAGATAGAAAAACGTGTCAGCGTTTCACCAAGACCACCGGCCGTTTTCAAAGGGTGCATCGGGGTGGAAGGGCCCGTTCTGAGAAAGATGGGTTTGTTTATTCTCCCTCCACTTTCCCCCACCTGACTCCAGGTGATCGAGAAGGCCCACAACAACGAGCTGGAGCCCACTCCCGGCAACACGCTGCGGCAGACCTTTGAGAACCAGGTCAACAGGATCCTGAACGACGCCCGAGACAAGACCGGCTCCTCCGCCCAGAAGTCTCTCTCCGAGTACAACAACTTCAAGTCCATGGTGGTGTCGGGAGCCAAGGGCTCCAAGATCAACATCTCGCAGGTAGGCCTCGCCCCTCTGCTTCCAGCAACCCGGTGGGTGGGTGGGCGGACGGACCCCAGGCATGGCAGCCAGCCTTCCTGTTCCGCTGGACGCCAGGCACTTTGGGTGACTGCCCCACCTCTCCCCCCTGCTCCCCACAGGTCATTGCCGTGGTGGGGCAGCAGAACGTGGAAGGGAAGCGCATCCCGTTTGGCTTCAAGCACCGGACGCTGCCCCACTTCATCAAGGACGACTACGGCCCCGAGAGCAGGGGCTTCGTGGAGAATTCCTACCTGGCCGGTCTCACCCCAACAGAGTTCTTCTTCCATGCCATGGGAGGCCGAGAGGGGCTGATCGACACGGCTGTCAAAACAGCTGAAACAGGTGAGTTTGGAGGGAGGGGGCCGAGGGAGAAGAGAGAGGGGCACATGGTTCCACTTGGACCGTTGTGTGGAGAGAGTCTCTTCCTTTAAATTCCTGGGAGTTTACCTTAGTGAAGACCTCACGAGTGGTAGACTCGTAATCTGGTGAACCGGGTTCGCTTCCCCGCTCCTCCACATGCAGCTGCTGGGTGACCTTGGGCTAGTCACACTTCTCTGAAGTCTCTCAGCCCCACTCACCTCACAGAGTGTTTGTTGTGGGGGAGGAAGGGAAAGGAGAATGTTAGCCGCTTTGAGACTCCTTCGGGTAGTGATAAAGCGGGATATCAAATCCAAACTCTCCTCTTCTTCTTCTTCTTCTTCTTCTTCTTCTTCTTCTTCTCACTTGGAAAAACAATATAACCCAGGTGGTTAGGAAGGCCGAACAGAGACTGCATTTCCTCAGGGTCTTGCGAAAGAACAATGTTAAACAACAATTGATGACCTCCTTCTACCGGTCCACAATAGAAAGTGTCCTCTCATATTGTATCACAGTGTGGTACGTTGGCTTGACAGCCACGGACAGAAAGTCTTTACAGAGGGTGGTGAACACAGCACATGATATCATGGGCTGTCCCCTTGAGTCCGCTAGATGACATCACAAGGGATCATTGCCTTAGGGAGAAAAATTCTCAGGGACGATTCACACCCCGGCCAGCACCTCTTTAATCTTCTACCCTTGGGCAGGAGATACAGAAGTATAATCAGTCGTACCAACAGGCCAAAAAACAGTTTCTAACCATGGGCTGTTAGGCTGCTGAACGGAAAATAATGCAGTGCATCCGACTTTTGGGATTGTGCCATGAAACTGAGTGTTTGTGTAGCGGGGAGGGAGGCTCAGTTAATTTCATTGTATGCAGGTTGTACATTGACAATAAAGGTATTATTATTGGTGGTTTAGTGCTGTTCATTCAGCAACTGGGATTCATCCTTCCACTCTGCCTGGGAAAGTCAGGTTCAATCCAGGAATTCAGAAAACCTGACCCCCATACCCAGGGGTAAAACCAACCCTGTTAGGTAGGACAGCTGTCACGCCACTCTTCCTTTGCTCATCCAATCTGATCCAGGAGATCTCAGGCTGTGTTCCAGACACCTCCCCCCCCCCAAACCCCACAAGGAGCAAGAGTTAAAGTGCCGCTCTCTGCTTCTGGGGTGTCAAGGCAGACAAACTATACAGTCACAGATGTGACCAAAGATGTGTCCGAGACACTGGTTTGGAACCAAGGCTTTAACCCACATCAGAATTCTAGAGGTGGGAGGGACCCCGAGGGTCATCTAGTCCAACCCCCCCTGCAATGCAAGAATTCTCTCCCCGGCCATCCCTGGCTGGGTTCGAACCACTAACCTTCTGGTTAACAGCCAGATGCACTGTCCCGTTGCGCCACAGGAGGCCCCCAAACATGCAGACCCAAAAGGAAGGAGGAGATGGATTAATGATAGCGTAGAATGAAAGCCATTTAGGAAAGGGAGATGCTGTTAGCAAAAAGGGACCCCTCGGGAACTTGATAGATAGGGAGGGGGGGGTTCTGTGGGGCGCACCGGGGTTCTTGCTAATCTCCTCCTCTGCCCCACGGCCAGGTTACATCCAGCGGCGGCTGATCAAGTCCATGGAGTCCGTGATGGTGAAGTACGACGCCACGGTGCGCAATTCCATCAACCAGGTGGTGCAGCTGCGCTACGGCGAAGACGGGCTGGCGGGGGAGAGCGTGGAGTTCCAGAACCTGGCCACGCTCAAGCCTTCCAACAAGGCCTTTGAGAAGAAGTGAGTCTTGGCAGGGGGGGGGGGTGTTCCTTCTGCGTGCCTGGATGAGTCCCCTCCCCCCCCCCAAAAAAGGCCTTTATTCCGTTGATCCCACGTTGCGCGGGATTTGCTCCCCCCCCCCCTGCTTATGGGGCTGGGGAATCCTGATCTGCGCTGGGCAACGAGGGAGCTCAATGCAAACAGCTTCCATGTCAGTAGAGTCTCCTGTTAGGGAGAGGAACTGATCGGAGGGAGGGCACCAGGTTGGGGAAGGCAAAAGTTATAGGATGCCCCTCCAGGTTGTTCAGAAATTCTGTCTTTCCTTACTGCGATCTCAGGTGGGCTGCAGCAGTCAGACACATGCAAGGAATTCTTTTCAGCTGGCGAAACAAGCACATGGCCCCTCTGTTGCAGCAAGAGCCCCTGTTCCCAGTGGTAGACCGTGGCTTCGCTTTGTTGCTCGGTCCAGGCTTTGGGTGTCCTGGAAATATTCAAAGCATCGCAGCTTGAAGGTCTCCTCTCCTTCATCTCTCCCCCCCCCCCCAGGTTCAAATTCGACTACACCAACGAGCGGGCTCTGCGGCGCACCCTGCAGGAGGAGATGGTGAAGGACATCCTCAGCAACGCCCACATCCAGAACGAGCTGGAGAGGGAGTTCGAGAAGATGAAGGCCGACCGGGAGGTCCTGAGGGTGATCTTCCCTACGGGAGACAGCAAGGTGAGGCTAGTCCAGACTTGACTTCGCCTCCTGGCGACTGGCTGGGCAGGAAAGAGACCCTTGGAGACTCCCTAGTCCAGATGGTGCTCCTGGTCTGGTCCAGTAGGGTCTTTTTTTATGCCCCCCTCCCAAACCCAACCCTGCATATATGGACATTCCCTCTCCGCTTCCCGGATGCGCTAATTCAGTGGTTCTCGAAGGGTGTGGTCTGCCACCTTGTCGTGGCAGGAAGATTCAAGGGCAATTTGAACATTTCAGTGTCATGCAGCACAGCATCAAGATAATTTTATTTATTTGCATAATACGGATAGGTACCTTTTCAAAATGAGAGATAGAGTCTCTTCAAGGGATAGCGAGGACCATCCTAGTTGCGTTTTCCAATATATTTCTTACCAGTAAAAAAAAAAACAAGGTGTGGCACAAGCAAATCATTATTTTGAAAGCGAGAAAAATGTTGGAGAACCCGTGCACTAATTTTAAGTTGTTTCAAGTTGTTTTTAATAATTGTGTTTCAATACTAATGCTGTGTTTTAATGGTTGTGACCTGCCCTGCGACCTTAGGGTGAAGGCATGTACAGTAATAAATTGTAATACGCAAGGATGCAGGGATTACTGGACCTAATTAGGGTTTCCTAACTCATGCCTCTCTCCCCACCCCGCCCCCCAAACCACCCTCTTTTCATAAATCCATAGCAAAATTAATCAACCCATTTTCTTCTTCTCCTTAGCCTTACCCTGTAATATTTATTTATTACTCAGTTTTAAAAAACAAACAAAAAACATCCAGGATATGGTGTACAGCAATCACACATTGCAACAGCAAACAATACAACGAAAACCATAGAAAATAATAAAATTGGAGATCAACTTACGTATTGGCAGTGCAGTTGTACCTCGGAAGTCGAACAGAATCCATTCTGGAAGTCTGTTCTACTTCCGAAACCGAAGCGCAGCTTCTGAAGCTCCTGCAGCCAATCGGAAACTGCAGAAGCCCCGTCAAACATTCGGCATACAAAAGAACGTTTGAAAACCAGAACACGTCACTTCTGGTTTTCAATCGTTCGGGAGCCAGAACGTTCAATTCCCAAGGCGTTCGGGGGCCGAGGTACGACTTTACAATGTTTTCATTGTTATCTGTTTCATTTATAAAATGCCACCATAAGCTTGGTGGCATAGGATACGCCCTGCTGGAAAAGCAGTGAGAGGTTAAAAGGAGGAGTCTTGCTGGTGATGAAGGGGGCTGCGTTGGTCGATGCCCCCTACCGGCAGTGCCCAGCTCCTAAGATGCCACAAACTTTCCATTCCCGCACAGGTGGTTCTCCCTTGCAACCTGCTGCGCATGATCTGGAACGCGCAGAAGATCTTCCACATCAACACGCGTCTGCCGTCCGACCTGCACCCTATCAAGGTGGTGGATGGTGAGTTTGGCAGGGAGGGGCAGAAACCGGTGGCAAGAGGAGGGAAGATTTCCCCTGCCAGGGGAAATCTGCGGCTGGGCTTCTTCGTTGGGCTTTCTTGCCGCCGTGAATAATTCAGTCGGGTCTCCCGGAGGGGTGGCTGGGGGAGATGTAGAACGTGGCTGGAACAAGGCCGAGGTATATTAACTAGCCGAGAACAAGCGAGCCGCGTTGGCCGCAATCTCTCAGCTCAGCCCCTCCTGACCTCCTCTGCTTCCTGCGCCAGGCGTGAAGGAGCTCAGCAAGAAACTGGTGATTGTGAACGGGGACGACCCCCTCAGCAAGCAGGCGCAGGAGAACGCCACGCTCCTCTTCAACATCCACCTGCGCTCCACGCTCTGCAGCCGGCGCATGATCGAGGAGTTCCGCCTCAGTGGGGAAGCCTTTGACTGGCTGCTGGGCGAGATAGAGTCCAAATTCAACCAGGCCATTGTGAGTACCTCCCTTGATGTTCGGCTCCCTCCAGGGCAAAATCATTTTAAATGTTTTTAAGGGACCCTTGAGGGACATAACGCAAACCAGGTGAACAAGATTGATTTCAAATTTATAGCCAAGCTATGTTTGAAATTCAAGACTTTGCAGCAGGGTGGATGTGATTTAAATCAAATCGATTTAAATTACAATTTAAATCACTAGTCAGTAAGACTTGATTTAAATCTTTTTTTTTTTTTACAGAAAGACTCATTCTTGCTGGTATAATCTTAATATTTACAACCAGATGAAGGTTTCATTTTTGGAATAATAAATTTTCAGAGTAGTTTTTGCAGTTATATCAAAAATTACTGATTTGGTTATGGTATTAGAAATGCATAGACAGATACGAAATTATGGTGAGGTTTATTAAGTTAACTGTTTATATTCGGACAACTTTTCTGCTCTACTTTATTGGAAGGAGAAAAATAATCATTCCATTAATAACAATTTAAATAATTTATTTAACTAAACCAATAACGTTATAGCATATGTATCCATGTTTGCTAACTGATGTGCTTAAACTTTTTTTATAAAAAAAATAACTTAAGACTGAGTTTTATCACACATGATAAACTTAAAACAAATCCTGATGAATAGCCTTTGGACTATAATGTAACTTAAATAGAAAACTATATTTAGAAACATTTTCCCTCCAAAAGCATTTAATTTAAATTTTAAAAATCCACTTTAAAAAAAATAATCATTGGTTTTTATCTACTCTGCTTTGCAGCTTGTTTGTGCTGGATTGTGAAATGGAGTGTTCCACAATCTATAGCGTATACCAGGGTCCGGCACGCTATCACTGCGTTGCTTTGCTTTTAATGCCTGGCAACTCCTGGCTATTAGCAGAGTTCAAAGCCACAGCAGAAGCTTGTGTGTAACTGCCAAGGCAGCCCAGTAATAACTCACTGAAGCGTTGTCTTCTTAACGAGCTAACTTTATTTACAAAAACAATAAATCTTCTCCCGGAGTGCTCAGTTCCATGACTGCTCCGGTCGGTGAAAACGAAACCAAAAAATACAGCTCACACAGACAAAGACAAAAGCCCGTATGTGAACTGCCCACACAGTGACCAGTGCGTCACAGCAGAGCACTTAACTCTTCAGGCTCTGATACTCTCCACAGTTTGAACATAGTTTAGGTTAACCGTGGTTTAGGGTTTAGGCGTAACACTAAACTGTAGTTAATGAAACACAAGAGCAAAAAGAGTCTCCATGTGGCCACACCATAAGAATATCACTGTTAGGTTCTCCTCTCCATTGTATCCGCACAACAACCCTAGAAGGTAAGTTAAGCGGAGAGTGAGTGACTGGCCCAATCCACCCAATGGGCTTCTTGGCTGGGCGGGGATTTGGAACCCTGGTCTGCCAGGTCCTGACATCCAGACTGGCTTACTGTATAAAGCCATGGCTGGATGGCCCCTTGAGGTCAGCAGCTGCTCATTCCCTCTTTGCCCATCTTCCCGTAGGCTCACCCTGGCGAGATGGTGGGGGCGCTGGCCGCCCAGTCCCTGGGCGAGCCGGCCACTCAGATGACCCTGAACACTTTCCACTACGCCGGTGTCTCGGCCAAGAACGTGACGCTGGGCGTCCCCCGACTCAAGGAGTTGATCAACATTTCCAAGAAGCCCAAGACCCCCTCGCTGACCGTCTTCCTGCTGGGGCAGTCCGCCCGAGATGCCGAGAGGGCCAAGGTAAGGGGTGGTGGGGAGAGGATCCAGAGGAGGAGAAAAGGCAGGAAAGGAGTGGGGTGGAGCAAAAAGGAGAATCTGCCTGTTGGCTGAAACTTTTCCCCACTGTTGGACAGTGGAATTTGCTGCCAAGGAGTGTGGTGGAGTCTCCTTCCTTGGAGGTCTTTAAGCGGAGGCTTGACAGCCATCTGTCAGGAATGCTTTGATGGTGTTTCCTGCTTGGCAGGGGGTTGGACTGGATGTCCTTTGTGGTCTCTTCCAACTCTATGATTCTTCCCAGGACATCCTTTGCCGCCTGGAACACACAACCCTCCGCAAGGTGACGGCCAACACCGCCATCTACTATGACCCCAACCCGCAAAACACGGTGGTGGCCGAGGACCAGGAGTGGGTGAACGTCTACTACGAGATGCCCGACTTCGACGTGACCCGCATTTCCCCCTGGCTGCTGCGCGTGGAGCTGGACCGCAAGCACATGACCGACCGCAAGCTCACCATGGAGCAGATTGCCGAGAAGATCAATGCTGGTGAGGAGAAGGGGCAGGGTTGGGATTAGGTCTCTTCCCCCCACCCCAAGAACCATTCTGCAGTTTGCTCTTAAGCCCAGGAGGTCAACCTTCCTTCCCTCCTCCCTTTGCAGGCTTTGGGGACGACCTCAACTGCATTTTCAACGACGACAACGCGGAGAAATTGGTGCTGCGGATCCGGATCATGAACAGCGATGAAAACAAGATGCAAGAGGTGCGGGGGGTGGGCAAGTCCTGGGAGAAGATGTCTTTGAATGAAGCCTTTTTTAAAAATCTGCTTTATTAAAAGGTTTTCAACCTGATGTACTGTAAAACTAAGCTAAATAGAATAATGAAAAATAATATATCAAACAGAAAAAAGAGAAGAGGGAGGATGCGTTAATTATCATCACCATCTGATCCTCATAAAACACAAAATTATAAATATATCCATGTAGCCCTCAGTCATAATTTTATCTTAATCTTCACACATACAGACAGTTGAATCCTCCCTCCTCCTACCTGGGAGGGCTTCCCCTTAATCAGTCTCACACCATGAGAAAAACCACTCTGACCTGCCTCTCATGCAGGCCCCTTCCTCTTCTCTCTGACAGCTCCCTGTCTTCATCACAAATAAATTTTTTTTTAATGTTAACACATAATAGTTAATAGGTAAAAGGTAAAGGACCCCTGGACGGATGAGTCCAGTTGTATTTGACCGTAGGGTGCGGTGCTCAACTTGCTTCAGGCCAAGGGAGCCACCGTTTGTCCACAAGCAGCAAGACCAAGAGGCTCGGTGGTTTAGACCACAGCGCCACCTGCTCTGGTTATGTAAACGGGTTTCGTGTGGCTTTACCATTTTCCTTCCTGCCTGCCATCCTCAATAGGCTTCATTCATTCTTTGATTTTGGGTCTCTAGTAGTATTAACTAGATAAAGGGACGTGGGTGGTGCTGTGGTCTAAACCACTGAGCCTCTTGGGCTTGCCAGTCGGAAGGTCGGCGGTTCGAATCCCGCAACGGGGTGAGCTCCCGTTGCTCTGTCCCAGCTCCTGCCAACCTAGCAGTTCAAAAGCACACTAGTGCAAGTAGATAAATGGGTACCGCTGCGGCACTCTGGCACTTGTCATGGTCCTCCGTGCTCCAGTAGTGGTGTAGTCATGCTGGTCACATGACCCAGAAAGCTGTCTGCAGACAAACGCCGGCTCCCTCGGTCAGTAAAGCAAGATGAGCGTCGCAACCCCAGAGTCGCCTTTGTCTGGACTTCACCATCCAGGGGTCCTTTACCTTTACCTTTACCTTTATGTAACCAGAAATACATGAGAATTTCTGTAGAGCAGGGATCAGCAACCTTTTCCAGCTGTGGGCCGGTCCACCGTCCTTCAGACCATGTAGTGGGCCGGACTGTATTTTGAGAGAGAAAATGAACGAATTCCTCTGCCCCACAAATAACCCAGAGATGCATTTTAAATAAAAGCACGCTGATTCCCTGACCATCCGCGGGCCGGGTTGAGAAGGAGATTGGGCCGCATCCGGGCCTTAGGTTGTTTACCCTTGCTGTAGAGGCTAGTAGCAGGCCACATGCCCAGTGGGTCCTACGTTTATCCCACGGGCTGGTTCAGGAGATTGCCCTTCTCCAGAGTTGCATCTAAGCCACTCCAGCTGCAAATGGCAATGTCTCTGCCTTGCTGCCTTGCCAGGCCTGCGAAGCCTGGATCTGGCAAGGGGGAGAAGAAAGGGCACACCTGTCACTGTTGCTCCACTTTTTTCATATGCTGCTTTTGGGGCAGAAAACACACACTGATACAGCTCGTGAAAAACGCAAATGCACTCATGCCGGTGCAAAGTGGCTCCTCGGGCTCCTGGCACAGGGTTGGGGTCCTGGGAACAGAACGGGGCTGATACTTCCAGTGTGGTGTAGTGGTTAAGAGCGGTGAACTCATAATCTGGTGAACCGGGTTCGCTTCCCCACTCCTCCACATGCAGCTGCTGGGTGACCTTGGGCTAGTCACACTTCTTTGAAGTCTCTCAGCCCCACTCACCTCACAGAGTGTTTGTTGTGGGGAAGGAAGGGAAAGGAGAATGTTAGCCACTTTGAGACTCCTTTGGGTAGTGATAAAGCGGGGTATCAGATCCAAACTCTTCTTCTTCCCTCCCTCTTGCGTGGCTTATAGGAGGAGGAAGTTGTTGACAAAATGGACGATGATGTCTTCCTTCGCTGCATTGAGTCCAACATGCTGACGGACATGACGCTGCAGGGCATCGAGCAGATCAGCAAGGTGAGCCTGGGCGACAGCTCTCCCAACAGTGACACGGGGGGCAGGATTCGCACTCGGGAGCTTCCGGCTAAGTCCCACGATTGCCTCCCTGACTAGGGGCTCCCTCCGAGTGCACCCTGACCCCCCCTTTTGCCCTCCCCTCCCGCCAGGTCTACATGCACCTGCCCCAGACAGACAACAAGAAGAAGATCATAATTACGGAGGACGGGGAGTTCAAGGCCTTGCAGGAGTGGATTCTGGAGACGGACGGCGTGAGCCTCATGCGGGTGCTGAGCGAGAAGGACGTGGACCCCGTGCGCACGACCTCCAACGACATTGTGGAGATCTTCACGGTGGGTACCCAGGGTGCGAGGGGGGGCGGTCTACAGCCAGGAGGGGGGCACGTTCTGGGGTTTACCTCTCCCATGCAAGGGGTGGGAGGGGAGCAGCCCTTCCTCTGCGATAGGGCTTATTTATTTGTTATTTTATATGATGCATACAGCGTGTTATAAGGAAAAACTCCTTTTTCCTTATGGAGTACCCAAGAGCCCATATAGAGTCCTTAAGTGGGTTCCCTATCGGTAGGAGGAAATAACAGAAGCCAACCAGATTATATTGAGAAGCAAAGCGGCTAGTAAGCCTGATAGAACTGGGTGCAGTTATTTACTCTTGTTATAAGAAAAAGTGCCCTCTTTCCCTTATGGGGTATTCAAGAGCCTGTACAGAGTCCATAAGTGGGTTCCCTATAGGTAAGAGAAAATAACAAGAGTCCAACCAGAGAATATTGAGAAGCAAAGCAGCTAGTAAGCCTGGTCTTTGTTCAAGGAACTGTTGCAATGGGGTCCCCCACTCCACACACACAAGAGGGAGGAGAACCCAGAACAATGGTGCGCAAGCATACATACATCACAGGAGGAGGCATCTACAGCAGAAATCCTGTCTGCCAGGATATCTGATAATGGTCACTGATTGCTTTACCTGGGCAGCCTGGCCATTCTTTTGTGATGTTTTAATACTTTAGTTCCTGAGTCCAGGTCACAGGCTCGCCCTATCCATACACAAACACGCCCTTAAGACAGGATTTGTAAGCCAAAAGACAATGGGAAGCCTTTCTCCATTTTCCTCCCTTACTGCAGAGGAATATCTGAGGTCATTGGGAGCGTCAAAATGGTTTCAGGATTATTCTCCCATACTATTTCAGACACATGGTTTGTATATTTAGATACGTGTGCATTAATGAATATTTATTATGTATTTGAGACTATTTTTTGAGAATATTCTATATTAAAATTCTTATATAACAACCACTTGACTGCAAAAGCAACTATAACAATAACTTCAAAAGCGGTTTACAGAAAAGATGCAACGATGACGTTATTGCAGAGCAAAATTAACAGTAATTTAAGGTATTTAAAATAACAACGGACCGAAAGCAGATTTGCGCTCGCGTCAGCTTTCTGGCTAGGCTCGTCTAAACCGGAACGCCTTTGGAAGTCAGTGCAGTGAAAGGCCCTGCCCAGCGTCAACAGGCAGGTAGTTCCAAAGCGCACTGAAAGATGGTTCTTTTGCGCATGTGGAACGGGTGCCGCCTGCTGCAGGGCCGGTTCCACCGATTGAAGTGGCCAAATGGGCTCACGATGGGGCGAGGCGATCTCGTGTTTGTGTGTGAGAGAGAAAGGGAGAAGGAGCTCCCTCCGAGGTGAAGATTTAAGGGAGGGGATCTGGTAGCGCGTTTTTTTGGAGGGGGGCCCTCTTTGCGACTGTGGCTCCTCCTCGCCCTTGCAGGTGCTGGGCATCGAGGCCGTCAGGAAGGCCCTGGAGAGGGAGCTGTACCACGTCATCTCTTTCGACGGCTCCTACGTCAACTACCGACACTTGGCGCTGCTGTGCGACACCATGACGTGCCGCGGCCATTTGATGGCCATCACCCGGCACGGCGTCAACCGCCAGGACACGGGGCCCCTCATGAAGTGCTCCTTCGAAGAGACGGTGAGTTTTCTGGGGAAGAGAAAGGGCCGGGATTTTCCCCCTCCCGCCACTGGGGAGCGGGGGAGCTAGCAGGCCACCCTTTGACCCATCCACCCCCCGCCCTCCGCTGCCCCCTGCAGGTTGACGTGCTGATGGAAGCGGCCGCCCATGGCGAAAGCGACCCAATGAAGGGCGTCTCGGAGAACATCATGCTGGGCCAGCTGGCCCCCGCGGGAACCGGCTGCTTCGACCTCCTCTTGGACGCCGAGAAGTGCAAATACGGCATGGAGATCCCCACCAACATCCCGGGGCTCGGCGTGGGGGGACGTAAGTCACCTGCTGCGCTTTCCGGTCCGGGAGCAAGGAGGCAGCGGCAGGCCTGGAAATCTGGGTCCTCTTGAGAGGGAAGGGGCATGTTTTGTGCGGGCGGAGCAGGGGATTCTGGGAGTTGGCGCAACAGGGGGCTTAAGCAGAGAAACAACAAACAAATATGGTTACCGATAAAACCTTATAACCTATTAAAACTCAAGGTAATAGGTAAATTATCGTTTCCTCAAGGTCCCTCTGTCCCATGGGCGGCGACCTTTTCTCTAGTAAGTAGTTCCAGGCCGGTTGAGTATAGTGTCTAGCCAAATTGAAAGATTGTAATTATGGCCTCAGGAGGATGGTCAGGACCTGGAGCAAGGTAATAATAACCAGATTAAAAATAAATTAATAATAATCTCCTTCCTTGGAACTTAGCATCAATAGTAAAATAATAATAATAATAATAATAATAATAATAATAATAATAATAATAATAATAATAATATCCTATGCTGGAAATCCGGATGACTACACTGTTGTCGTTCAGATAGCAGCTCTCAGTCTCTCGATAAATCTGGCAACCTTCTCTGTTACCGAGCTCTGTGGTCGGCTAGAAGCGAAAACAATTTGGCTTAAGTAGAGAGGAGCGAGGCAGACATGGGCGTGTGACTCCAAGCGGCCCTTTCCTCCCTTGAAGGAATTCTCCGCTTCCCTGAAACAGACGCCCGCGTCTCGGTAGCTAAAAGCATGCGGCGCTTTGCTTCACAGCCGTTCCCGTCTCCTTTGGGGCGAGGGAGGTGGGCTCAGGCTCATGAGGCTGAATGTCGATGAAAAGGGGGGGGGGCGTCCTTCCTTTTAGAAGTATGTGTTTGAGAGGGCAGGATTCAGCAGATTATAAAGCAAAGGGCATGAAGGTGAGAGTTCAGGGCAGTAGAGTTAGGTAAATGGATGCAGAGGGTCTCTGTTGGGGCCAATTTCCTCTGCGCTCTAACTGCATTCCATTCCTTACAGCTACCGGCATGTTCTTTGGGTCCGCTCCCAGCCCCATGGGTGGAATGTCTCCTGCCATGACCCCCTGGAACCAAGGCGCCACGCCAGCATATGGGGCATGGTCTCCTAGCGTTGGTACGTATCGGGGGGGGGGGTCTTCTCCCTAGGCAAATACCCCCTCTTGCTGCAGGTTTGAGCTTGGCCCAGATGGTTGGAATATTACTTTCCATTCCAAGTTGCTCAACAACAACATGCATGTGTTTTTGACACGCACCAGTTTTACCCTCCCACCGTCCCTGTTGTGTAGGCCAGGCCGTTGGCCAGTAAAGCTTTCATGGCTTGAATTGGGGATTCGAACCCCGGTGTGTCTCTGGCCCTAGTCGAATGCTCCCAACCCATGATGCTCAATCTTCCCTGCCTTGGGATCTCTCCTTCCCAGGATCTCTGGGGCCCGTGCCGTGGGAAATCACAAATTAGGGGAAGTTAGGAGACCTGCATATTCTCCCGAGAGGTTTTCTGGGTTTCTTGGGATGCACTTTCTCCTGCCAAATGAAAAAAAAAAAGCACATAGATGAACTCTGCGTGTTTGACCTTCCATTGCTTTGCAAACATTTGCCGGGCTCTTAAACTGGAGATTTGGTTTCTCAGCTGCATAGATGCATCAAGTGGCCTTGCAGCTCCAACCACAGAAGGCAGGGATATAACCTGCAGGAAACGTCATGTGTGTACAGGCTTTTGGGGGTGTTATGTACAGCAGATGATCGATAGTCTTGATCCACAGTCGTACACAGACACACACACACACACACACACTGCAGTTTGGCCTTTGAAGACAATCTCCAGCTGCTAATGGCGTCAAAACACAGACAGCGGGGCGGGGAAAGCATGTGATTCCTTATTTATTATTTCTGTTTATAGGCTGCGTTTGCCACTTCAGTTTCCAAAGCAGGTTGCAATAATTGGCAGTTATGCAGGACTTTCGCAGTGGTACAAGTTGCCCCAGACCTGAACATTTTGCTGCAGCTCTTCCCTCCAACATGGGATCTGTTTCTCACCCCCCTTTTCCCTCATCGGTTATGCAGGTAGCGGAATGACTCCGGGGGCAGCTGGCTTTTCACCCAGCGCTGCCTCTGACGCCAGTGGCTTCAGCCCCGGCTATTCTCCAGCCTGGTCGCCCACCCCAGGGTCCCCCGGATCTCCAGGACCCTCCAGCCCGTACATCCCATCGCCAGGTGAGCAAGAGTATTCATTCTTTCAGCGCGCTGTCGGGAAAACAAACAGGCCGGAATCCTGGACTGACAGCTGTTCCTCCTCTTCCCTTCCTCTAGGTGGGGCTATGTCTCCCAGCTACTCCCCGACCTCTCCTGCCTACGAGCCTCGTTCCCCAGGAGCGTACACACCGCAGAGCCCCAGCTACAGCCCCACGTCGCCGTCCTACAGCCCAACCTCTCCGTCATACTCCCCCACCAGCCCCAATTACAGCCCCACCAGCCCCAGCTACAGCCCCACGTCCCCTAGCTACTCTCCAACCAGCCCCAGCTACAGCCCTACATCGCCCAGTTACTCTCCAACCAGCCCCAGCTACAGCCCCACGTCCCCTAGCTATTCTCCAACTAGCCCCAGCTACAGCCCCACATCCCCTAGCTACTCTCCAACCAGCCCCAGCTACAGCCCCACGTCCCCTAGCTACTCTCCAACCAGCCCCAGCTACAGCCCAACGTCCCCCAGTTACTCTCCGACCAGCCCCAGTTACAGCCCCACATCACCCAGCTACAGCCCAACATCCCCCAGTTACTCTCCGACCAGCCCCAACTACAGCCCAACATCTCCAAACTACACCCCGACTTCGCCCAGCTACAGTCCCACCTCGCCCAGCTACAGCCCAACGTCTCCGAACTACACCCCGACGTCTCCAAATTACAGCCCCACCTCGCCCAGCTACTCTCCAACCAGCCCCTCCTACAGCCCCACGTCCCCCAGCTACTCTCCAACCAGCCCCCGTCCCCCGTACACCCCGCAGTCGCCCACGTACACCCCCTCGTCGCCCAGCTACAGCCCCAGCTCGCCCAGCTACAGCCCCACCAGTCCCAAGTACACCCCGACCAGCCCGTCCTACAGCCCCAGCTCCCCGGAGTACACCCCGACCAGCCCCAAGTACAGCCCCACCTCGCCCAAGTACAGCCCGACATCGCCCAAGTACAGCCCGACATCGCCCACCTACAGCCCCACCACCCCCAAGTACAGCCCGACCAGCCCCACCTACTCGCCCACCTCGCCCGTCTACACCCCGACCTCGCCCAAGTACAGCCCGACCAGCCCCACCTACTCGCCCACCTCCCCAAAGTACAGCCCCACGTCGCCCACCTACTCGCCCACCTCCCCGAAGGGCTCCACCTACTCGCCCACCTCCCCCGGCTACAGCCCCACGTCGCCCACCTACAGCCTCACCAGCCCAGCCATCAGCCCGGACGACAGCGATGAGGACAACTGAGAGCGGGCGGCGCCTGTCGCCACGGAGACCGGTGGGCGGGTGACCTCCGAGTGGCGCGATTGGATGAAACATTTGGAACCTTTTGGGAGGCGGCAAAATCTCCGGTAGCTCCTGGCACCCTCCTATTTGCAAGGGGCCCGGGAAAAACGCAGGCGCAGAAGGCAATTCTGCAATGCTAATACCTATCTCTCTCTCTCTTTCCATCTCGCAAACCCACAGAGAACGTTTTGATCTCCGTTCTCTTGTCGTTTTTATCTTTAAAAAGAAAATACTGTAAATAATCGTATAGACTACCTAGTGAAATCGGCAAACACGGACCTTGTTGGGGGGGGGGGTGCGGGAGTATCTCACATGCGCATGAAGGGAGGTTTGGGGGTGCAGCCCCCCCCCCAGCGAGACGGAGCCCATCTTGCAACCTCTCGCAAACCGTGCTTCGGGAGAGGGGAAAACATGAGATTTGGAAGCTGCGATGACTCCCGCCAGCTTCCCAGCTTCAGCGATATAGTACCTTTTTCCGTACGTGTCTGTCAGGAATTATTTATGTTTAAAAACCTTAGAGAAAGTTTCTTGGTTAAGGTGCATTGCATTAACGTGTTCACTTTTCTGCGGGGGGGGTCGAGGGGAACATCCGAGAATTAAGAAGCTCTGGAGAGAATTTGTTTTTAAGTCTTATACTTTTGTCGCGGGGGGAGGGGGGGCTGATACTTCCCTCCCTTTTTCAAAGCATGTTTGGAAGTTTAGAACTGTTCCCCAGCTCAGCTCATTGTGAGGACGTCCCGTGACGCTTGTCGCATATGTCTCGGCAGTGGCGCCAAGCGGGGCCGGGACGATTAAACCGATGTCATTTTGTTGGGTGTTTTGGAATCCTTGCCTTTTTTTTCTGTGAGCTAAAAACTCTGTAACTTTCTGAAAGAAAAAATAAATAAAATAATTTTTAAAAGCTCCCAACCTTGTGCCTTTGACGAATTCTTTTTAAGTTGCATGCGTCTTCACACGTAGAGCTGCATGGTGTATAGGATATTGGGGAAGAATTATTGTAATCTCGAGGAGATAATGATCTGGTATGGTCTTCTCGGTAGTGGCACCCGCCCTGTGGAACGCCCTCCCACCAGATGTCAAGGGGGGGGGAAGTGTCAGATTTTTAGAAGACATCAGCCCTGTTTAGGGAAGCTTTTAATGTTTGACCGACTATTGTATTTTAATATTTTGTTGGAAGCCGCCCAGAGTAGCTGGGTAAACCCAGCCAGATGGGCGGGGTATAAATAATAAATTATTAATAATAATAATAATTATCTGGTTATCCCTTCCTGACTCTGGTTTCTGTGTTTCATTGCTTTCAATATCCCTTGTGAAAAGGCCTTTAATGTGTTGATGACACTGGTCAGCAAAGCCTTTGTTGTATAGCCTAGCATTTTTTGTCTTCGGGTGTATAGAGTAGCTCTGGTTGAGCCTGTGTTGGTCCAATAGGACACAGGTCTATAAAATATCTGGCTTTGGAGCATCCCAACAAACAAACTACACAAAGTATCACAGTGGTGATAATAATATGACACTAAACCAAACCAAACCACCACAAACTGCCTAATAAATACAGGTGAAACTCAAAAAATTAGAATATCGTGGAAAAGTCCATTTATGTAAGCAATTGTTTTCATTAGCTACTGGAGTTTAATATATGAGATAGACTCATGACATGCAAAGCGAGATATGTCAAGCCTTTGTTTGTTATAATTGTGATGATTATGGCGTACAGCTGATGAAAACCCCAAAGTTGAGATTGTTAATTTGGGGTTCTCATCAGCTGTACGCCATAATCATCACAATTATAACAAATAAAGGCTTGACATATCTCGCTTTGCATGTCATGAGTCTATCTCATATATTAGTTTCACCTTTTAAGTTGAATTACTGAAAGAAATGAACCTTTAGGCCAAAAAATGGAAAACGAGCAAGGTCCCAATGGCAACTTAGGTTGACAGAAAATGCACAACTCGCAGACTTAACATATAGAATAAGAGAACAAAAAAAACATACATTTAAAGAAGATTGGAAAACGTTTGTTGAATATATGGGAAATAACTACAATCTTGCCTCTGGTCATATCTTGCAATAACCTTCCATATTCTTTTTCTAGTTGTACATCCATTAGTCAAAGCAAGAAGAGTTCTCATTTCCATTGCAACATTAACCTTCAAAATCTCAATGAATGTATTTGTGTCCAATATTTTTTAGCTTTTTTATGCTTTCACTAAGCATGATAAAATGTCCGTGTGCTGGACTCCCAGTCCCATCAACCCCGGCCAACAGGGACTGAAGATGATGGGAGTTGTAGTCTTCCAACTCCTGAAGAACCACAAATTCCCCATCCCTCCCATTTCAGCACTTTTAATAACTACCTGTAGAGGAGGGGAAACTGCTGGGAGTTGCAATCCAAAACGTGATTCCAGGCCTACCTGCTGTGGCATGTAGGATTTTTTTTAGGTTTTAGCATTCCAGTTGAGTTGTGTGGGTTTGGGGGGGGCATGTCCTGTTCTGTGATTTGATACTACAACCCCCCCCCAAAAAACAGACCATTGCAAAACACACAGCTGGCATTTCTGTAGCCTTTTTCTGATGATTTGCCTCCAAGCCAAGGCACAATGTCCTATTTTAAGGTTCCCGACTCAGGAGGTCAATGTACGCAACAGTTAACTCGTGATCCGCCTAAAAGTGGAAGGGGAGAGGGGGGGTGCATATGGCCTGCATCTCTTGAGATCATCCCTTTTCCAAGGAAGAGGAAGTGTTTTGGGGTTGGTGGGTGGAATGGCAAGCATACTGCTGAGCATGACGAGCCTCGCGACCGAGAAGCGGAACTACCTCTCGTGTGCTGAAGAAGGAAGATCAAGTCTTGCCCGGTTTCCTTGAAATGTCTCCCTGGAGTGCTGTGCTCTTTGCGGCGGGAGGAGGGGAGAGAGACTGGCTGACTGACCGAACCCAAAGGGTGCTCATGAATGGCTCCTCTTCATCCTGGAGAGAAGTGACTAGTGGGGTGCCACAGGGTTCTGTCTTGGGCCCAGTCTTATTCAACATCTTCATCAATGACTTGGATGATGGGCTTGAGGGCATCCTGATCAAGTTTGCAGATGACACCAAATTGGGAGGGGTGGCTAATACCCCAGAGGACAGGATCACACTTCAAAATGACCTTAACAGATTAGAGAACTGGGCCAAAGCAAACAAGATGAATTTTAACAGGGAGAAATGTAAAGTACTACACTTGGGCAAAAAAAATGAAAGGCACAAATACAGGATGGGTGACACCTGGCTTGAGAGCAGTACATGTGAAAAGGATCTAGGAGTCTTGGTAGACCATAAACTTGACATGAGTCAACAGTGTGATGCAGCAGCTAAAAAAGCCAATGCAATTCTGGGCTGCATCAATAGGAGTATAGCATCTAGATCAAGGGAAGTAATAGTACCACTGTATTCCGCTCTGGTCAGACCTCACCTGGAATACTGTGTCCAGTTCTGGGCACCACAGTTCAAGAAGGATACTGACAAGCTGGAACGTGTCCAGAGGAGGGCAACCAAAATGGTCCAAAGGCCTGGAAACGATGCCTTATGAGGAACGGCTTAGGGAGCTGGGTATGTTTAGCCTGGAGAAGAGAAGGTTAAGGGGTGATATGATAGCCATGTTCAAATATATCAAAGGATGTCATATAGAGGAGGGAGAAAGGTTGTTTTCTGCTGCTCCAGAGAAGCGGACACGGGGCAATGGATTCAAACTACAAGAAAGAAGATTCCACCTAAACATTAGGAAGAACTTCCTGACAGTAAGAGCTGTTGGACAGTGGAATTTGCTGCCAAGGAGTGTGGTGGAGTCTCCTTCTTTGGAGGTCTTTAAGCGGAGGCTTGACAGCCATCTGTCAGGAATGCTTTGATGGTGTTTCCTGCTTGGCAGGGGGTTGGACTGGATGGCCCTTGGGGTCTCTTCCAACTCTAGGATTCTATTATTCTTGCCCGGTTTCCTTGAAATGTGTCCCTGGAGTGCTGTGCCCTTTGCAGCGGGAGGAGGGGAGAGAGATTATTCTCACCCCCCACCCCCCGGGTTAGATGGCCATGTTCATCTGCACATCCGTAAGCAGTGCCAGATTTATGTATTAAGCTGAACAAACTGTAGATTAGGGCCCCACTCTCTTGGGGGCCCCAAAAAATTTAAAGGAAAAAAATAACCGGATGTACATTTCCAAAATATAAGATAAAAAACAAAACAAATCAAACCTACAGACAGCAACAGTGTTTTGTGTTGTATAGGCTCCTGTGATGTAAGTCATGGGCCCCGCCTGCTAGACGGCTCCCTAAAATATCACTGGTTTGCTCCTTTCTATATATAGGGTACCTGCATTCGGCTACTCATAATTGTTAGTAGTTTGCATCATATATTTACACCTCTTATTATTTCTTGTTATAACAAGTTTCTAGAGACGAGATTATGAGTCTTTGTAAAGGTTGTAAAGTAACTAAAGGAACTTTGGTTACTGCCAAATGTCAATGTGTTTGCATTAAGTTTGTTATGAATAAAAAAGCCATTTAAAGTTGGAGCTTAGTAATTATTTCAATATTAATATACTTCTTGATTGTATATCAGTTCAACAATTACTTTGATAAAATACTTTTTTACGTGCAAATGGCTTTAGATCAGGCATCCCCAACCTGTGGCCCTCCAGATGTTTTGGCCTACAATTCCCATGATCCCTAGCTAACAGGACCAGTGGTCAGGGATGATGGGAACTTTAGTCCCAAAACATCTGGAGGGCTTAAGGTTGGGGGTGCCTGCTTTTGTTACCTATTAGGTCCACAAATTACCCATATATAGCATATATTCCACACAAAACAACAGTGACAATTTGTTGTTGACAAAGGACGGCTGGACCTAGAAAGGGCCCCATTACCTTGAGTAGCTTAGGGCCTCATCAAATCTAAATCCGGCCCTGTCCGTAACGTCCGTTCAAGCTGGGTACATAATGCACCAAGGAAATAATTGTTTTGGCTCCTCGTGTTACTACGCCTGTAGGTTCGGCCTCTCCAAAAGCTTCCCTGGGTCATAGAATTGGGAGAGACCCAAAGGTTCATCTGGTCCAACCCACTGCAATGTAGAGATTGCAGCTCCTTGCTTAAAACTGCTTCTTGCGTGCTCTGACTGAGCCGCAGGCCCCCAAGAGGACCCCTGGGGAGTGGTTGGGTGCAGAGATCTGACAACCATCCTCAAATATCTGAAGGGCGGTCTCCTAGAAGATGGAGCAGGCTTGTTTTCTCCTGCTCCGGAGGGCAGGACTCGAACCCAAGGCTTCAAGTGACAAGAAAGGAGATAAGCATTAGGAAGAACTTTCAGGCAGCAAGAGGTGCTTGACAGTGGAATGGGGACCCCTTTGCAAGTTAGTGAACTCTCCTTCCTTGGAGGTTTTTAAGCAGAGGCCGCTGGACATGGATTATTTAGCTGTGATGCCTGCATTGCAGGGTTTGGACTAGTTGGCTTTTGGGGGCCTCTTCCCACTCTACAATTCTGATTCCGTGATACCAAAGGATGTATCTGTTCTAGTGCTTTAGCAGCAAATCAGCCTGCCAAGTCTCCCAGCCTTTGTAGTGTTGTAAGAATTAAGAATTTATATATATATGATTAATTCACCAAGCAAACACAGGAAGAACAGGCCTCACACCATTTTTCACTCCCAAACTGACAAACTGTTTCTCTGCAAGGAGGAAGGAGGTGAGCAGTGTTATAAAAATTAGGTTCAACCCCAGAAGGGAGTCCATGAACCCGGGGGAGAGCCTTAGTAGGGCTCCCCTCCTCTCAAGAGCACTTATGAATAAAATAGAGACGATACAGAATCTCCCAAAGCAAGGCAATTGCCCTGTATTTTATTACTGCTGCAGCAGGGTGTCTTGCAAGCAAAAGACCCCGAACAAAGGTGTGCAAGCTCCTATATAGACTTTTGAAATTCCCCCCCTCCAGCTCAAGACCACCCCTCCATACATTAGAATTACATCACAAACTGGGAGGGTCTGGTGGCAACTTGGACCCTGCCCCCATGCCTCTTGCCCTCCACAAAAAACCCATCAAGTGAAACAAAAGATATTTACATTTCCCTATATCCCAGCCAAGTTAATCACACCTTTTTGTCTGACACTTAGATATCAGGATGCCAGAGATTATCACTCAGGCAGAGGTCTGCTGAGTAGCTGGAGGGGCAACCCCCCTTTGTTCCTGAGACAAAGAAATACTTTGACCCATGAACAGAGAACGCAAGTGCACCTGTTCCTTTTCAAATCTATCCAAGACTTACCGCTCGGCATTGCACACGCAAGCGTCTGAGGGCAGGTGGTCTTTTTCCCTTAGTTTGTAACAGGCAGGAAAGTTGCTGTGGGACCCTCAGGCAATTGATGACCAGGGGAGGGTTCCAAAGGTATTTAGAGCAGTGTTTTTCAACCACTGTTCCGCGGCACACTAGTGTGCCGCGAGATGTTGCCTGGTGTGCCGTGGGAAAAATTGAAAAATTCAAGAGAATTACTTTATATATAGTCAATATAGGCACAGAGTTAAATTTTTTAACATTTTCTAATGGTGGTGTGCCTCGTGATTTTTTTCATGAAACAAGTGTGCCTTTGCCCAAAAAAGGTTGAAAAACACTGATTTAGAGGCAGAGGTCTGCTGAGTAGCTGGAGGGGCAACCCCCCTTTGTTCCTGAGACAAAGAAATACTTGGTCAGTTGGGAGTGAGGCCTGTCTTCCTGTGCTGGTTTTCAGACATGTGGCCTTATTTGTTTTGGTACATTAATAACAATTAATATATAAATAAAATACCCTAAAATTAATTCTTACAACAGCAGCCCTCTGCCTGAGGGATAATCTCTGGCATTCTGATGGGCCATTTCCCATGGATTTGGCCCGGGCTAGAACAAAGGACGGTCATTAGCCCTGCATTAGCCCTGCCTGCCCAGGACAGGAAACCATGAACACTTTTGTTTTGCTGAAGTGTGTGTCTGGGAGGGGTTCACAGGTATGAGAATTCTCAGGTTACCTCCTCTGACCCTCCCAATTTGTGATGTAATTCTGATGTATGTATGATGTATGGAGGGGTGGTCTTGAGCTGGAGGGCAATTTCAAAAGTCTATATAGGAGCTTGCGCTCCATTGTTCTAGGTCTTTTGCTTGCAAAACACCCTGCTGCAACAGTTTCTAATAAACAAGGCCTTGCTTTGGGAGACTCGGTATTTGTCTTTGTGCTGCGTTGTCAGGAAGGGGCTCTTAAATTATAGCTCTCTTTCCGGGGTTATGGACTCCCTTCTGGAGACGGACCAGTTAAAGAATTTTTATAACAGTAGACTCGGGACAGACCAAGCAAACATCTGTATATAATGCACAGAGCAGCATAAATTCCTTCGGCCAGGACTTCCCATTGCTGTACCTGCCCAGATGAGGGCATAGCTGGCAAAACCCCAAATCTAACAGATAGTTCCTCTCTCTGGTCTCAGAGCCCAGTTCCCCAAGACCCCAGACAAGCTTAATTGGCTGGCTTGGATGTTAATCCTTTATATCAAAGCAAGGGGATATAAACTTACGTTGGCTCATGGTTACAACTACCAATTAACTGGGGGGCTTTCATGACTTCCAAGATGGCATTTGCAGAGCTTCCGGAAAACAGCCTTGGGTTCAACAAATTGTGTTTGTGAGTCGTGCTCTGCTCAGAAGAGAGCGCCAAGAAATCACATCCAGAAGGAACGTAGAAGAACTGAAGGCGGCTGCAGGTTCTCTTCGAGAAAAGGATGGAACAAACCTCAAGTATGGGGTATAAAGCAGGCTAGGCAATAATTCTAAATAAAGGGTGGTTTCTGTGAGGTCAAAGGGACCACAAAAGGAAGAGGCTGCTTGTTGCCTCTCTGTGTGAGTCCCTGCTCCTTCCCATCAGCCTGTGCCGCTGAGAGTGGCTAATTTCCTTTCATCTCTATGCTGGGGGAGATTGGAGCATCTCTTTATCTCCTGGCCCAGATAGGCAGTCATGCACTTCCTAAGGATGGTGCCTGTCGCATCTCTTTGTAAGCTGTCTTCTCTGGGCTTGTCTCCTCCTAACATGCTTGTTCTGTTTAGGAGTTTGCTGTAACATCATATATACACACAGGAGTTGGCAGCTTTTAAAAGCGAGTTGAACGCCTTCCGTGAGGAAGGCTAATCCATGATGGAGCCTTCAAAGTCAGGAGCAGTCTATCCAGAAATACAAGTAATCTAGCACAGGGTGGTTTGTTCTGCCCCAAACCATTCTTGTCGCGCTGATCACAGGACACCCTGCCTGAAATCCCTAGATCAGATTCCTTCTCCTTATTTTCAAAGTCCGCTGACTCAACATGACTTTGACCCTCTTATATCCCTTTTAGGCAGGGATTTGTGGACATCCATGGGCAGCAACCCGCTAACCATTGGCCATGCTGGCTGTGGCTGGTGGCCGCAGAAGTCCAACATATGGTCTATCGCTCCAGCTGGTTCCCGGTCGATCCCTGCTCTGCAGTCTCCTCTGTTCAACTGCGGTCTGTAAGCTCCTCGGGGCAGAGTCCTTTTCGTACTCTGAAATGCTCTTGTGCCCAATGATCTCCTTTCTTAATTCAAGTTGCAAGAAAGGAGACTAAATGTCAGGAAGACCTTTCTGCCGGTTAAGAGCTGCTGGACAATGGAGCAGACTGATGGTGAATTCTCATTCCTTGGAGATTTTTACGCAGAGATTGTCTGGCCATCTGTCAGGGATGGTCTAGTTGAGATTCCTGCATTGCACGGGGTTGGACTAGATGACTCTGGGTGTCCCTTCCAACTGTATGCAATCATAATACTGGGCTGCAGGATGTGCCATTTTTTTGCAAGGTGCATCCTGGGCTAAATGAGCTTAGTCCTGATACATCAGGGGGTCTGTGGGTGGGATGGGAAGAGGTGTTTTGTTTGTTTGTTTTTGCATTTCCTTAACAATAGATAAGCACCCTCCCCCCCTCCAAATTGTTGGATTGAAGCGTGTGGGGGGCATTGGAGAAAACCCCGACCATCCTTGTTTGCATCTCGGGAAGCGGGAGGGTGGGGGGCGTTTGCCTTTTGCAACAAACCAACCTCAAGGTTACGGGCGCGGGAGCAGTGGAATTAAAAAAAAGAAGAAATTAAATAAATAAAAATTAAAAAACGTTTTGCGTTGGCCGGGAATCGAACCCGGGTCAACTGCTTGGAAGGCAGCTATGCTCACCACTATACCACCAACGCTTGTTGGGATTAAAGAGGCTGCCGGGAGCCAGAAATGGAAGGATTGCCTGTGCTTTTTTTTTTCTTTTCTTTTGCAGACGTGGAAAAGAATGTGGCGCGGGTGGAGGAAGGAGGAGCCAGCCAGGAAAACAGCGAGCTGCCTCTTCCCCCACCACCCCCAAAGCCTGGGAAGCGCCGCCGACTCAGCAAAACCCTGCTCCTCCGCGAAAAACATCTGGCAGCGGTGGGATTCGAACCCACGTCCCCGGAGAGACTGGAGCCTAAATCCAGCGCCTTAGACCGCTCGGCCACGCTACCTTAACTGGTGGGTGGGGGGAGGGTAAAGGGAGACGAAACCACAAAAGCGGTTTTTAAACGTACTATAAGATGCACCCAAACACGTGTGAACCCAGACCCGTGTTGACCCCAGGTGCCCCCGCTCTTTCCAGACAGAGATGCCGTGCGAGGAAACCGGACTCACTTCCTTCTGGTTTACACGCTGAGCAAAGGCATCTGCGGAGTATTTTTTAATTTTTTTTAATATATATCCATTTGCAACATCCGGAGCAGTTTTTCTGCAAGCTCCCTTTTGCACGGGATGTCGCCGTCTTTTTGCTGGAGTTGGCGGGCAGAAGTGAAAGGGAGAAATTGCCTGGTTTATTGTATTTTATTTTGCCCCTTTTAAAACTGGGATCTCTCTCCTGGGTGGACCCGCAAACGTTGATGGTCGTCTGAACGGAGCCGCTGGGTGACCTGGGTTCGGTTCGTGCTAGCGCAGGAATTGTTTTTTTTTTTTTTTTAAACCCGAAATAAAAGCATGTTTTAAAAAAATGAATTAAATTTTTCCACGCTGTCCGCCCCCAGAGAAAGATTAAACTGAGAAGTAGGATAATTTGTAACGTTTGCAACTCTAAACTAAAAATCCTCACTTCGCAGGATGTATAGGAAAGTGACGTAATCGGGGTTGTGTCACGACTCACGGCATTTCATTCCCCTCTGACATCACTGTTGACAACCTCCCCCCCCATGCCACACGTGTGTGCGTGTGTGTGTGTCTGTGTCTGTGTATACACAGGGTAACACTTTCCGCATGGGACGGACTGTATTCCTCGAAAGCTATTGCCACCACTAAGCGGTTCCGCCTTCAAGGTGCTACAAGACTCCTTGCTGTTTCCCATGTGACCCGTACTTTATTTCGCGACGTTCACACGCCCATAGCTAACACGTGTAGACGCTTCAACCTCAAACCTATAGCTTGAAAAAAAGTGGAGCGGGGAAAGGCTCAATCGTTGATTCCCAAGTCCTGTGAGGTTGCACGCTTGGGCAGAAACTCCGGGTTTGTTTACGTCCCATCCCGAGCGCTAAAAAAAAAACACCGTAACGTGTGAAGCTGCATTCCCGCAAACCAACCCCAGACAATTTAAGTATGTGTTGGGACGAGGTGCCGGAGTTACACACAATCAAGAGGGCGACACCCGCGCGCGCGGTCTCCGTCTTCGGGACGTGTTAACCTACGGAACTCCCTGCTGGGTGGCCCCCAGCAGCTCATTCGAGCCCGTCAGCTTCGGCTATCCAGAAGCTGCCAAGCTGGGTCGGAAAAGCAGCACAGGCAAGCAGTCAATAGTTCACCACCACCAGAGGCCCCTGGGCTTCGTCACCATTCCCTGAGATAGACTGCCTCTGAAGGTGGAGGCTCTACCTCGCGCGCTGGAGCTGTAGGCGGCGGCCGCGGCTTCCTGTGCCGGCGCCCCCGGCCGGGCCTGCTCCGCCCTCGGCGCGCCGCAGCTCCGGCGGGCGTTTCCTGTCCGGATGCTGCTGTTTTGGTGCTGCTGCTCCGCCTCGGCCTCTCGCCGCCGGGGCTGCTATTGGCAGGCGGCCGAGCGCGGCCTCCCCTCGACGGCCTCGCTGTTGCAAAGCCGCTGCCGCCGCCGCCGCCGCCTCCTGCTCGTCCTCCGGCGCCTCCTTCCCGGCACTTCTCCGCGCCCGGCCGCTTCCGCGCTTGCAGACGCCGTTCGCCGCCGCCCGCTCCTGCCCCGGCCATGGGGAGGCGCCGCCGGCCCGGGAGCCGCCCGCCCGCCTGGTGCTGCTGGCGCTGGCGCTGGCCTCCGGCTCGGCGCTGCTGCTGGCCTCGCTCAGCCTCCTGCTGGCCGCCTGGCCCCGATCCAGCGCCCGCGCCGCCCAGCAAGAAGCGCCGCCCGCCGCCGCGATGCCACAGGTGAGGGGCGCACGGCGAGCGCGCAAGCTCCAGCCGCGCGCAATGCCAGCGAGGCGCGCGGAAAGGTCCTTGGGGAGGAGGAGGGGGGACCCAACTCGGGGCCCCCCAGAGCGCAGAGTTGCAGAGAGATTTGCACGGAAGGCGGCGAGGCGGACGGGCGGGGGGGAGTAGCGGCAGGGAAGGCACCCTTAGGTGCAGCCAGCAGCACCCATAAGGCGCACCCAGGGCTGGGCGAACGCAGCGCAGGGCGTGCGTCCGGGAGGGCTGAGGAATGCGCTCCGCTGTGCGCACTTTAAGTAGGCAATAATCCGGCCACCTGCTGTAAACGCAGGAGACCCCAGGCAGAGGGGAGGGGCGCCTGCCTTGGCAGATGCGTATCTGCCAGCAACACAAAAACACACACACGTCTGACACTTTGGAGGTGGACAGATTTATGGTTGCAGGAACTTAATCACACGCACAAAGAGTGATTCTGAACAGGCATTGCAGAGGGTTGAGCTAGATGACCCTTGGAAGGCCCTTCCAACTCTACAGTCCTATGCAGTGAGTATATAAATAAATGGAAGGGAGGAGGGAGATTGTAAACAGTGAGGCCAAGAGGCCAGGCAAGGCAAGAGCTCAAATGCAAAGCTCAAATATGCCCAAGATAAGCATTTGACAGCAAGCGATAACGCACAACCTTCTTAGCTTTGCCCTGCGATTCCCAATCCTGTCGTGGGAGAGGAAGAAATTAACTCAGTGGGTACCAATTTTTTGGGGTCCATTGCCCCCCAACTCTGCAATTCTCAGATTCCAAACAGCAACGATTAATTGCAGCCCAATTAAAACTCTCTTAGTTTGATTCATTGAACAGCGGTGATGAATTTGACCCAGCGATTCCAGCTTGTGGAAGTCATTTACAACTCCAGTGCCCCCCGCCTGCCCCCTTGGCAATCCCACTGCCGCCCGCCCGGGTGATGCTGCCCATTTTGCACTAGCGGATCCCTCTGCAGCTGATTCCTCTGGAAATGGTGCAGGAGGCTGCCCGCACCTCCAGGGTCAGAGCAGAACAATGGGCATAAGGTCTAGACCAGCCTTTGCCAAGCAGGTGCCCTCCAGATGGGTTGGGGCTACAGTTCCCCTCTGGAGGGCACCCGGTTGGCAGAGCAGGCTGGTCTGTACCCAGCCAGTAAACAGTGCAAAACTCTGCATTGCTGGGAAACATTCCTAGACCCCTGAGGCAAAGCACACTGTTTGCCGCCTTGTGGGCATGCAACGCTCAACCACAGACCGCCACATGCCTGCCAATCCCTGCTGAGCCCTGGGCTGTGGGAAGCAGCCCAGTAGTTATTATGGTCTGCAGAGTGGGCATAACACTTCCTCCAAGTCCTTTAAATAGCTCTAAGTGGGTCACGTTCCCGCACCTTTCAGCAACCGCTGCGCGGCAGGCGGGAATTCAGCTGGTGCAGCCTCTCAGCATGCTGGTGTGTTGAGGGAGAGACACCGGGCGAAAGCAGGGGACCCCCTTTAACATACCATGTTTGAAATATCAGATGCATTTACTTAGAGAGCCAGGGTAGGGTAGTGGTTACAGTATTGGACTAGCATCTGGGAGAGACCAGGGTTCCAGGCGCCAATCTTGACGCCTCTCATTCGTCTTTCCCTCTGCAAATGGCTCTGTTTTAACGCTGCCTTTCTCGCTGCGAGGCTGCGTTCAGGAGGGGTTTACTGCAGATAAATCCCGAGGTCGCCCCAGCTGCCGAACGCGAGGATGGGGTCGGATTCGGGTGGGGAGAAGTCACCCGAGAGAGATCTCCCCAGCCCGCCTTTCAGGTGGAGGAAGCGGAGAGCCTTCACAGCTTGGCCAAGCCCACCCAAGTGAATCAGTCGTTGGCCTGAGACTCGAACCTGGATCTTGCCAGAACTGCGGGCTCTGAAAGCCTCTGCTCTTCCGAAAGGATCCTCAACCCTGAGCTGGCACGCCTCTCTTTGAGGCGGCCTGGATCCTTTGCCGACCTTGTGCTCTCCAGATGGTTCTGTCATGTACTAGTAATAAAACAGCCAGGCTGGGTGGGAGCAGCAGTTTTGTGGAAATGTGCCCGTTTATTTGGAGCCGAAACCCCCAAACGAGGGGGAGTGGCGGCGTGTGGTTCAGAGGTGAAGCCTCTGGCGCACCTTTTTCCCACCCCACCCGCTGGACCCACACGCCCAACAGCTGGGCTGGCCCCCCTGAGGCTGGAGGCCGGCCTGTCCTGGCTGCCTCTCCGTAGCAACCTCCCGATCTCCCCCTTCCCAGGCCTTTGCAAATAAAAACAAAAGGCCATCGCTGAGTGCTCACATCTGTTAGATGCGAACGAGGAGGCCCAGTAGAGTTGTCTAAACCGCAGAGGCCGTGCTGAAGCCCCAGCACTCGTTTGCAGCCCTCCAACCTGTCTGCACATGCAAGTAGCCAGAGACCCATCTGGTACAGCACCCTGTTCTCACAGCGGCCAACCAGATGCCCAGTGTGGAAAACCCACAAGCAGGATTCGAACTCTCTTCCCTCCTGTTGTTTCCAGCGACTAGCATGCAAAACGATTGCTGCCTTCCACCGTGGTGCCTGGTAGCCCCCCACCCCACCCATAGCCTTCTCCTCCATGAATTTGCCCAGTCCTCTTTTTATAATTCATCCAAGTTACAATAAATGAGATTCCGACTAAGCATCAGGAATAACTTTCTGGCAGCAAGAGCCGTTCGATAGTGGGATGGACTCCCTCTCAATGTGGTGGGCTCTCTCCTTCCTTGGAGGTTTTTAAGCAGAGGTTGGATGGCCATCTGTCATGGATGCTTTCCTTGAGATTCCCGCATCGCAGGGGGTTGGACTAGATGACCTCCAGGGCCCCTTCCAGCTCTCCGATTCTAAGTTGGTGGCCATCCCTGCCTCTTGGAATCCCAATAGTTTAACTGACCTGATGATAAAACGAGCACCTGAAATGCCTTGTTTAATATTTTCTCTTCTGTATGCATGATTCGTGATGGTAAAAGAGAGAGCGCTTCTGAGCGTGCACAGAGTTGTATTACTTTAAAATGGAGCAGTTGCATCTCACCCATCCTCCGCCCATGAGATTGGGGCGGGGGGGATACAGGCTCCTCCAGGTCAAAGGTCACAACCCACCAAGCCTCATCTGGGAGTACTTTGCAAGAATGACCTACTGAGTTAATGCAGTTGGCTGGTTCTTTGGAAACTTTTCCCTTTTTGGGGTGAAGAATCTACATTCTGGAAATGCACAATGCAGGTTTGGGTGGATGCGATAAGAAAACATACATTTCACACAGTGCTTGTCTTTTCTGTGGTTTTTATCTAGCCATACTGGGGCAGAAATGTTTTAATTGACTGAAAAAGGACGGTGCTGCTCTTGGCCCTAAGATTCCCTCGGGCAAATCGTGGCATTGGCGCTTGCAAGGGTACCTCTGAGCATGCTCTGAGTGCTGAGTGGAGACAGGTGTGGGCTGCGCAAGACCCCGCTTCAGAAATTTGGGGTGCCGCCAATTGCTAGCCTTACTCGGAGTAAAATTAACAGGCCTTCCTGAGTTAGGTCCCTTAAATTTGAGTGTGTCTGTTCTGAGCTCAATATAGGAATAGGAATAGGAATAAGATGGTTTCCTAAGTTCCTGACACGGTGCCCTGGCCGTTCTCACACCTCCTCTCCCCCAAATGTACTCCCCACCCCGCTATTTCCCCCCTTCCTGATGTTCCCCCTGGCAGCAGAGAGGAGGATCAGAAATGCAACTTTTAAGAAAGGCGCTAGCAGCTGGGATGTTGGGAGAGACTTGTGTTTTCTGGGTTTCCAAAGCAACCATCTCCAGGCCGAACTCCCCCTCTCCGAAAAAAATAAGTACATCTCAGGGCTGCATTTTTGAACCCTTCCCAAAACCGTCCTCTCCCACAGGTACGGAGTAGTAAATTGGCCTGGAACTTTGTATCGCTATCTTCTTAACATCCCTGAGTTAAATCTGCAGGGTTATATATATATTTTTTCTTAGCGTGTTTCAAACTTCCCAAGGCCCAAGCGAATTTAGACAGTGATATTTTTGTCCTTGTTGAAGCCAGTGTTAGAAACGCAGATAGATAAGCTGACTGCCGAAGGAAAGGGCACCTTAAACTTAGGTTCCAGTATTATTGTTTTTCATTTCAGTTCTATACTGCTTTAAATCTCAGAGTGGTTTACATTAAGGCATCAATAAAACCATTCCGAATAAACCAAATGCAAGCTTCAAGGAAAATATTCCTGATCCTTCTCTAAGTGACATTTTGCTTTCTGCATGTTCGTTTACCTACTTCATTTCTAGAGCTTTCCCGTAGCAGAAGGACTCTAGGAAGGCAGTGGGGTGTGGTGGTTAGAGTGTCGGACTGGGACCTGGGAGATCAGGGTTCAAATCCCCCCACACTGGGCGACCTTGGAGTCAGTCTCAGCCTCCTAACCTACCTCGCAGGGTCGTTGTGGGGATTAACTGAGGAGGGGGGGTGAACCACGTACTCCTTGGAGAAAAATTTGGGAGATAAATGGAAGAAATAAGCTCTTCCGCTCACCTGCTTAAGAAAGCTGGAGGGGCCAGCCGGGCGGAGATGTCCGTCGCCAACCCAGCGCCCAGAGATCTCCATGGGGCCGCAATTGGACCCACGCCAGTCTCAAGAATAAGCCCACGCCAGTCTCAAGAATAACAACAACAAAAAAATTTCACAAGGGAAAAATGGCGCCTGGACATTCCGTTGTGGCGACCGTAACCCAGGTTTAAGGTGGCATTTGGCTTATATATCTGAGTTTCCAACACTGGTCCCTCTTGGGCCTCTCTGTTTGAAGGAGGGTCTGATCCTTTTCTTTCCCCATCGTTCTGCCCGGACACTGAGGTCCAGCGCCGAGGGCCTTCTGGCGGTTCCCTCACTGCGAGAAGCTTAAGTTACAGGGAACCAGGCCGAGGGCCTTCTCGGTGGTGGCACCGCCAGCAGATGTCAAGGAAATAAACAACTATCTGACTTTTAGAAGACATCTGAAGGCAGCCCTGTTTAGGGAAGCTTTTAATGTTAATAGATTATTGCATTTTAATATCTGTTGGAAGCCGCCCAGAGTGGCTGGGGAAACCCAGCCAGATGGGCGGGGTATAAATAATTATTATTATTATTTATTATTTTGTTGTTGTTGTTCATTTCATTGTCCGATTTCGTGACCCCATGGACCAGAGCACGCCAGGCACCCTATTATTATTTGGCCAAACTTGTTATAGCTTCCACTTTCCATCCTCTTGTCCTCTCCTTGTCCTCCATCTTTCCCAACATCAGGAGCTGCTGTCCGAGGATGACGCCGAAGAGCTGGACCCGGTATGTGGCTCTCTCCCAGGGGTCTGAATTTATTATTATTATTATTATTATTATTATTATTATTATTTCCCTTTGGTCCTCAGGAGCTGCTGTCCGAGGATGACGCCGAAGAGCTGGACCCGGTATGTGGCTCTCTCCCAGGGGTCTGACCCGGTTGAACTGCTGCCTGCACAAGGGGTGTATGTTTGTCCATTTTGTTGCATGTTTTGGAACAGCTCTGGAGCAGGGTTTCCAGAAAACCCCTTCTCCTCTGCAGCGGTTTCTCCAGGAAAACAGATTGTCTAAGGCCATGGGGAGGAACCAGTAGCCCTCTCTGGATGTATCCTGGCTCCCGTCACCCTCCACCATGGGCCACGCCAGTTGGGGCTAATGGGAACTGGAGTCCAAGAACATCTGGGGGTCCCTGGTACACAAGGGAACGGAGCCCGCTGGATCAGGCCAATGGCCCATCTGGTCTAGCACCCTGTTCTCACAGCGCCCACCCAGATGCCCCAAATCGGAAACCCGCAAGCAGGATCCGAGCCCAAGAGCCCTCTCCCCTCTTGCGATTCCCAGAAACTGATATTCAGAGACATCATCATTATAGTGCCACCCATCTGGGCGGCTTCCAGGAAAATATAAAAACACAAGAGAACACCAAACATTAAATACCTAATCTCTCCGACCGTGCAAGCAGAGAACAGCCATCCTGGCTCTTTCCTCCTCCCTGAATTTATTCAACCTTCTTTTTGCTGCCTCCTGTGGCAGAGAGTTCCATAGTTCAACCGTGCCTGAATCTTCCAACGTTCAGTGTTGTTAGGTGCTCACGAATTCTCCCGCCGTGTAGGAGGGGGGGAAGCATTTCGCTATCCACTTTCTACGTTTTATAAACACCCATCGTGCCTCCTCTCCCTTGCCTTTTCCGCAAGCTGAAAATCCCCAAACTCTGTAACCTTACTACAAAGGAATTTCAGAAATAGACTGGAAAGAGAAGTTGCTGAATTGCAACTAATTACCAAACTTAAAACCATGGAGAGACCTGGTCTGAATAGAGACATTGGATTCTTATCTCATTATACATGATAAAGCTATTTTTAGCCATCTCACCCCTTGCTTTTTCCTGTAAGACCAATTGCAGTCGTTAACACCTATCAGCCAATCACCCATTCCCACCACCCTTCTGAGTAATACCCCTCCCCACCCTCTCACTATATATAAGGGTCTGGTGACTTCTGTTTCAGTGTATCTGAAGAAGTGTGCATGCACACAAAAGCTCATACCAAGAACAAACTTAGTTGGTCTCTAAGGTGCTACTGGAAGGAATTTTTAATTTTTAATTTTGTTTTGACTATGGCAGACCAACACAGCTACCTGCCTGTATCTGTAATATTTGTGGGGCCGGTGCTCCACCCCCTTTGCCATTTCGGGTGCCCCTTTCCCTCCCCATCTCCCAATTCTACAATAGCAGATGGATGGATGGATTTTCCTGGGGGTGGGCTGCTGCTTTTGGAAAAGAAAAGTTTCGATCCAAATATTACCTGGGCAGCAGCCTCATGCCCCAGGTGGGCCTGGCATTGCTATCCTTTGGGGTTTTGCTTTTTTACGAAGAACCCAGATACAGTGGTACCTTGGTTCTCAAACTTGATCCGTTCCACTAAGTCCGTTCCAAAACCAAGGCGTTCTTTCCCATAGAAAGTAATGCAAAACGGATTAATCCGCTCCAGACTTTTAAAAAGAACCCCTAAAACAGCCAGTTAACATGAATTTTACTCTCTAACGACACCATGGATCCATAAAATGAAAGCAAAAATCAATGTACTGTACTATAAAACAAATAAGACAGTATTGTACATGATAAAAATTTAAATTGATTTTTTTCCCTTACCTGCACTGATGATGGTCGTTGTTTGGATGGGGGGGCTTTTATCCATTTCCGCAGTCACACAGTCAATCAATCAATCAATCAATAGCTGAACTGGGTTCCACATAGTCACAAAAAAACAAATTAACCAAAAAAACACAAAATAAATAGCAAAAATAAAAGCGCCAAACTTAATCCATTCCAGAAGTCTGTTTGACTTCTGAAATGTTCGAAAACCAAGGCGCGGCTTCTGATTGGTGCAGGTGCCCCGGAAACAATAGCCAACAGCCGCATCGGATGTTCGGCTTCCGAAAAACGTTCGAAAACCAGAACACTTACTTCCGGGTTTTTGGAGTTTGAGAACAAAGGCGTTTGAGAACCAAGCTACCACTATATACTGTGCCTGTAATTTTGCCTGCCCTCTGTGTCTTGCAATGTCCCTCTGTCCCCTCTAGGTGGTGCTGTCTACCGGCTGGAGCAGCCAAGGCAGGTTCCTGCACCATTTTGCCCAGCAGGGGGCGCTGCGGCAGAGGAGACAAGGTGAGTGTCGCAGCTTCCCTCAATGGAGTGGACGGGGAGGGGAGCAGGCAAGGCACCTGGTAGGCCAGGGAATGTGGGAGTTGTAGTTCAGCAGCGCCCAGAAGGCCAATTTGCGAAAGGATGGCTGTGACCGCCCATTATAGCCTCCCTCTAGATGGATGTTTCGGTCTGCGACTCCCAGCAGCGCCCGGCTAGCACCGCGGAGCAATGACGATGGGAGTTGTAGTCCAACGTGGCTGGGCATCTGGGGCTGGAGGGGGTTCTGGTGCAAAGCCTTCACATCCCAAGAAGGGCTTCTGCTGGGCAGCGAAACCAGGTGAGGGTCGGCAATGGGTCTCAAACCCACCTGTCTCGAAAAACAATGGAGTGCACCTCGGGGGGTGCGAAGGTTGACCCAGGCCACATTCACACTGGACTTCTGAAGCAGCAGCAAGCCACATTCAACAGCTAAGACTCCCCCCACCCCACCCCAAAGAATCCTTGGAGATGTAGTTTGTTAATAGTGCTGAGAGTCATTAGGGAAGTAATAGTACAAGGGAAGTAATAGTACAAGGGAAGTAATAGTACCACTGTATTCTGCTCTGGTCAGACCTCACCTGGAATACTGTGTCCAGTTCTGGGCACCACAGTTCAAGAAGGATACTGACAAGCTGGAACGTGTCCAGAGGAGGGCAACCAAAATGGTCAAAGGCCTGGAAACGATGCCTTATGAGGAACGGCTTAGGGAGCTGGGTATGTTTAGCCTGGAGAAGAGAAGGTTAAGGGGTGATATGATAGCCATGTTCAAATATATCAAAGGATGTCATATAGAGGAGGGAGAAAGGTTGTTTTCTGCTGCTCCAGAGAAGCAGACACGGGCAATGGATTCAAACTACAAGAAAGAAGATTCCACCTAAACATTAGGAAGAACTTCCTGACAGTAAGAGCTGTTCGTGGAATTTGCTGCCAAGGAGTGTGGTGGAGTCTCCTTCTTTGGAGGTCTTTAAGCGGAGGCTTGACAGCCATCTGTCAGGAATGCTTTGATGGTGTTTCCTGCTTGGCAGGGGGTTGGACTGGATGGCCCTTGGGGTCTCTTCCAACTCTATGATTCTAGGATTAGGAGCCCCCTGTTCCCTTCCTGGAGCTACAGTTCCCAGAGTGGCTTAAAAATCATTCCCTCTTCACAGGCAACTCTTGGAATCGTAGCTCTCTGAGGGGGAGTAGGAGGGGTCTCCTAACAACTCCCAGCAAACTACAGCTCCCAGAATCCTTTCGGGGGGTGGAAGTCATGGGTGTTTAAAGTGGGGTTGCCGTGCGTCTGTGGCCCAAGGGACCCCGATGCCAGGAGTGCGGTGGGACTCCTTAACTCTCCCCGCCATCCTATAACTAGGCGCTGGCTGGAATCGTGCACCCACGGCCGTGCCGTATTGACCTTCCAAGACTTTCTCCCCATTTCACAGCTGCCAAAGGCAAGCGCTCCCGGCCTCGGAGACCCAGCACTGTCTCAGCTGCGCACTACGAAGGTGAGAGAACATGTGGCATGCTCCCTTGCACCCGGATCTGGCCCCACCCAGCCCACCTGTCGGGGGGGGGGAAAGCGGGGACCCTCCCCACAGCCCCCCTGCTTTTATTTGGAAGAGACTGCTTTGGTTTGGGGCAGGGGTCAGCAACCTTTTTCAGCCGTGGGCCGGTCCACCATCCCTCAGACCATGTGGTGGGCCGGACTATATTTTTTTTGGGGGGGGGATGAACGAATTCCTATGCCCCACAAATAACCCAGAGATGCATTTTAAATAAAAGCACACATTCTACTCATGTAAAAACACCAGGCAGGCCCCACAAATAACCCAGAGATGCATTTTAAATAAAAGGACACATTCTACTCATGTAAAAACATGCTGATTCCTGGACCATCCGTGGGCCAGATTGAGAAGGCGATTGGGCCGCATCTGGCCCACGGGCCTTAGGTTGCCTACCCCGGGTTTTTTTGGGGGGGGGGGTCTTCATTCACGCCAAACTCGCACAGCACTTCTCGTGCCCTCAGGAACCTGCTAAGGTCTCCTAGAGAACCCAGGAGTCCTGACTGACCCCCGTCTTTAATTTATATTTTTCAGTGCAGCCCACTGAAGGACGATCTGGGATCCAGGCAGGTAACACTTCTTGGGCTGGGGCTTCTACCATGGCTGGGTGGGGCGGGGGAAGGCTTCTGAGACCCTGTCTGCACCCTACGTTTAAAGCAGCGTCCAGGCCACTTTAAACAGTCATGGCTTCCCCCAGAGGATTCTGGGAGCTGTAGTTTGTTAAGGGTGCTGAGAGTCGTCGGGAGGTCCCCCCCCATCTCCCCTCGACAGAGCTACAGTTCCCAGAGCGGTTTAACAACCGATCCCTCTTCGCAGGGAATTCTGGGAAACGTAGGTCAGAGAGTGGAATGGGGCCTCCTAACAATTCTCAGCGCCATAACAAACTACAGCTCCCGGAAGCCTTCAGGGGAAGCCAGGGGTGTTTAATGTGGTATGATACTGCTTTAAACGTGTAGCCAAAATGGAGCCTTGGTAATATTTCAACAGGACTTCCAAAGTGGGGATTTTTTATCCCAGGATCCATCTGCACCAAGTGGTATTGTACCACATCAAACCGTCAAGGTTTTCCCCCCCCCAGGGAACCCTGGGAATTGTAGTTTGCTAAGAGAGAGTTGATAGGAGACCCTGTTCCCCTCGCAGAGCTATAATTCCCTAGGGAGAGGGATTAACTGTTAAACCTCTCTGAGAATTGTATCTCAGCACCTTTAGCAAACTACAACTCCCAGGGTTCTGTGGGGGAAGCCACAACCGTTCGGAGGGGTATCAAGGCACTTAAAATGTACGGCCGTGAATGCATGTGTGTGTAGTTTTTTTAAATATTCACAAATGTTTTAAAACAAATAAAATAAAATAAAATAGTCCTTCCAGTAGAAGTGTGCATGCACACGAAAGCTCATTCCAAGAACAAACTTAGTTGGTCTCTAAGGTGCTACTGGAAGGATTATTTTTATTTTTTTATTTTGTTTTCACTATGGCAGACCAACACAGCTACCTACCTGTAACGGGAACAAATGTTTTAGTTATTTTTTATATTTGCAGTTGTTACACACACACACACATACAGGTGAAACTCGAAAAATTAGAATATCGTGGAAAGGTTCATTTCTTTCAGTAATTCAACTTAAAAGGTGAAACTAATATATGAGATAGACTCATGACATGCAAAGCGAGATATGTCAAGCCTTTATTTGTTATAATTGTGATGATTATGGCGTACAGCTGATGAGAACCCCAAATTAACAATCTCAACTTTGGGGTTTTCATCAGCTGTACGCCATAATCATCACAATTATAACAAGCAAAGGCTTGACATATCTCGCTTTGCATGTCATGAGTCTATCTCATATATTAAACTCCAGTAGCTAATGAAAACAATCGCTTACATAAAGGGACTATTCCCCGATATTCTAATTTTTCGAATTTCACCTGTATGTATATTCACGTAACAAAAACTACTGTAGATATTTTGTCGAAATTTTCAAAAGCAGGACCCCGTTGGGTAATCTAACCGGGGTAGCGAGTCAAAGGGGGGTAATTTGGAGAGATGCTTTGCCAGCCACAAAACTCCCCAACCGTTTCCTTCTCCCCCCAACCTGCCCCATAGATGCCGACGGGACCATCCGCGGGTGGGTGGAAGCTAAACTCAACACGACGAGTCCCCTCCGTTACGACAGCAGCCGGGGCGAGTTCACGGTGGCCAAGAGGGGTCTGTATTACCTGTACTGCCAGGTGAGGGCGCGAAAGGTAACCTGGGGCCAGGGGGGGCCCATGTGGTTTTGGGGTTCTCAGGGGGGAGGAAGCGGAGGCTTGTGGGTAAAAAGAGTGAGGCATCCTGGGAAATGATGGACTTTGGTTCTTGGGGTGGGGGGAAGAGGGAGGGAGAACATTTCCCAAAGTGGTCAGTATTGATCTCCCGAGGTCAGTGGGGCTGCGTAGGGGGCGAATAAAAGTCTAGAGGCCAAGAAGGGATTTACGAGTCTCAGCAATAAGGGCACGAGCATGTACAGAGTGCGCCTCCCTCGCCAACAAGGAACCTCCATATCCCATCTCTTTAGGAGAGATAAAAAAAAACACAGCGTCATCATCATCATTATTATTTTTAAATAATATTTATTAAATTTTTTACTAAAAACATACAAAAAAAAACCACAACTACACAAATAACATACATACCAAACATAACAAAAACAACAACTTACACATTTCTTAAAACTAATATTACTTCCTCACATCGTGATGGGACTTCCTCCTGTCTTCTCCTCCTGCGTCCCTTGTAGATATCTTTTTGTAACTTCCAAAATTTCTTACAATTCTATTCCATTATCCAATAACAAAAATTCATTAATATTTTATCTCTCTTAATCTATATTATACCATTGCCTAAATAATTACTCTTATATCTTATCTTAATCTTAATCATCCTCTATCTTAATCATTTATCTTCTATTCTACAACCTAACTTATACTCAAATTATATCTAACTTTCAATCATACAATGATTTTTTAAATACAATTTAAAATTTTTCCATTCTTTTTCCACTGCGTCGTCCCTCTGGTCACGGAGTTTCCCGGTCATTTCTGCGAGCTCCATATAGTCCATCATTTTCATCTGCCATTCTTCTATTGTTGGTAATTCTTCTGTCTTCCAGTTCTTAGCTATCAAAACTCTAGCTGCTGTCGTGGCATACAAAAATAAGTTAGCGTCATCATTATTTTGACCTATTGTACTTCCTTTTTATAAATGCACATTTTATTATTGCTTGCTAACGGCGACAAGTGATTAATGCGAATTGTTTTTTTAATATTTTTTATAAATGATTTTTATTGTTTTAATCTATAACTACTACAGAAAATAAAATACCAATTCATGCCATGACTTCCCCCAGTCCTTTCAAATGACTTTCAAAATTCTATCTTAATTCTATACTTCTTAATTCTATCATTGCTTGAAATTCATATACATATTAATCACTATAAAATTCATAATTACAATAATATTTCCACGTTTATCTACAAAGCTTCTTGAAGTCCTATAAACGTATTCAATTGAGAATCATTGTCCCTCAAATAGTTCGTAAATTTAAACCAGTCTTTGATGAATTTCTGGTCCCGCTGTTCTCGGATTCTTCCCGTCATTTTGTCCGATTCTGCAGATTAATGCGAACTGTAAATACTGACATTTCTCGACTTCTTTTTAGTCGCGAGGATTTGGGTTGGGGCAGGTGACAGGTTTCGGTTGAGCCGATCGAGGGGTCAGCCGAACTCAGAGGTTTGGGAAACAAGAGTTCAGGCGGCCGTCTGAGAGGGATTCTTCAGCTGAAATTCCTGCATCGCAGGGGGGTTGGGCTGGATGGCCTTTGGGGGGCCCCTTCCGTGTCGACAATTCTGCGATTCTAAGCTTATTCTCCCTGTTACTCCCCCCCCCCACCGCCAGGTCCATTTCAACGAAGGGAAGACGATCTACATGAAGCTGGACATCATGTTAGACGGAGAGCTGGCCCTGCGCTGCCTGGAGCAGTTCCCCCCCACCAGCTCTGGGCCCCAGGACCCCGAACTTCGCGTCTGCCAGGTCTCTGGCCTGGTCCTGCTCCGGCCCGACGAGTCCATCCGGGTCCGCACCATTGCCAACGTCCGCCTCAAGGCCGACCGTTACCTCACCTACTTCGGTCTCTTCCAAGTCCACTGAGAGGAAGGGCGCCGGGGATCCGCCGAGAGGGAGGAGATGGCGTGCCTGCGCCCTTCGGGGAGCTGGGTGTGGGGGTTCAGAGAGGAGGGGAGCAGGAGCCACTACGGACTCGATTCCTGCGTTGCAGGGGGTTGGAATGGATGACCTTCGGGAGTCCCTTCCGCTTCTACGGTTCTAGGACTCCCTGCGTTCAGTATTGCAGCCTTCCCTGCTCCCGGGTGCACCAGGTCGGACCAGCGCCGGCGATTCGTTCCCCCTCCGCTTCCGATCCGGAACTTCCCGTTTGGATCCCGCTAAAGACCTCTTGGTCCGTTTTTGCGGCGGGGAAAGGTTGCCACAGCCCTTCCCGCGTTCTTGCTCCGCTGCAGCCAGAAGCCGCCTTGCCCCCCCAATCCCAGGCTCGGGATCCCGTTGTTGGTGGGCCTCAGCCGTTGCGATTTGCGATTCCTGCGTTGCATTGCAGGGGGTTGGACTGGATGACCCTCGAGGGCCCTTTCCAACTCTATGAAAACAGAAGCTACGAACCAAAAAAGAGAGAGAAATAAAAGAGGAACTGGGTCGTTTGCATTACTGCATTTCCTTCTGGGAATTGTATTTTTCGCTGCTACACTTCTGCCTCTGCCGGGATCTGTGCCATCCTAAATTTACGACGCCTCACGTTCCCTACGTTATTCTGCTTTGTTTTTCGTTTTGTTTCTCGGATGCTGCTGGACATTTGCCGTGGGTCGGACCGGATGACCCTCCCGACCCTGCAATTCTACGATCGTTTCAAAAGCCGTCCTGCCAGCCTCAGCCCGCTGCTGACAGCCCACTCCTGCTTCATGCCAAGCGCGGTATATAATGCAAAGTTTTAGAGGCACATCTTGTACATAGAGACTGCAGTTCGGGTAGCAGCCAACAGGGGGCGACAAAGACACCCACAGGAACAGGAAGCGGCCTGCTTTGGTGGATCCCGCCCATTCCAGCCAGTCGAGGGCCAATGGGATTCAAAGAAGCTTCCCATTGGCCGCAGTCCCGCAGAGAGCAAAAGGGTTTTTTTTTTCCCAAAGGACAACACATAGACTGACATTTCTGTCCCTGGAGATAGATAGATATATATATACAGTATAATCTCTGCTAGCCAGTGTCGGACTTGGATAGGGGAGGAGGGCCTGATCCTGTTGGACGGAAAGAGATGCCGCTGTTACATTACCTGCTCATACCTGGGGCAGTGGGAGGGGTTGGGGTTTTAATGACCTGTTAATACAGAAGAAAAGCCCTGTTAAAAAAAATAACACGAGCGTGTTTATTTCCTTTTCGGTCGCGAAGTGGGGCACACAAACACACATAGCTCAGTTCTCCCTCGGCCTCGCTCCCTGCCTATTCCCCCCACAGAATGGGGTTGTTCCAAATGCCTCAGACCCGCACGATTTGGAGCTTCCAAGTGCTATGGAGCATGAGCAGATGGCGCTGGGGGGTTCCCCTTCCAATGCTGCAATTCCATGTCGCCGCCTCATTACAGAGCCCCACGTTTCGGGGGGGGGGGGCAACAGGGAGGATTCAGGGCCATAGCTGTCAACTTTTCCCTTTCCTTGGGAGGAATCCTATTCGGAATAAGGGAATTTCCCTTTTTTAAAAAAGGGAAACGTTGACAGCTATGTTCAGGGCCGTCGTCTCCAGTCGTCCGCAAGGGATTCCCACGCAGCGGGGTGGATGTTTCCGGCCTTCGTTGGCGCATTTGCAGACATCTTTGCAACGCGGAGTTGGTCTGGCAACAGGCCTGGCGTCTGAGCACATTGGTGGGGATCTTGCCATCAGGGGCGGAGGAAGCATCTGTGCTGCCTGGGGCGGCGGCGGCGCAGAGGCACCCCCCTGGGGGAGGGGCACAATGCGTGCGTCATGACGCCGTCGTGACATCACGACGCACGCGGATGCCGCTGAAAGGGGGAAAAAGGGGAAGCAAAGCAGGCGCTTGAATGCGCCTGCTTTGCTTCCCCTTTTCCCCCTTTCCGCAGCTTTTTTTCTCGTGAGGGGCGGGCCAGCGAGGAGGGGGTGTCATGCCAGCGACAAGCGTGACGCCCCCTCCTCACTGGCCCGCCCCCCACGCCGAAAAAAAGCCGCGGAAAGGGGGAAAAGGCGGCGTGCCCCTGGAACCCAGGGCAGGCCGCCCCCCCCGCCCCCTTGCTCCGCCCCTGCTTGCCATCTCTCATTCTGTAGGAACGTGCTGAGAACATGGGCTTGGGAGAGCACACCTTTCTTTGAGACCCTTTCTTTGAGATTCTGTCTTGCCAGTGATGCCTCTTATCTTTGTAGTTAAACTGCCCCGATGGTGATGGCAGTTTGGAGGTTGGGGAGGGGGCGGAATACCCCATCTTTGTTCCACAGGTGCTGGGGGGGGGGAAGGAACTCTTCCGGATAGACCTGGGTGCGCTATCTACTCTTGTTAAAAGAAAAAAACTGCCCCCTTTCCATTATGGGGTATCCAAGAGCCCGTATAGAGTCCTTAAGTGGGTTCCCTATCGGTAGGAGATAACAACAGAGGCCAACCAGAGAATATTGAGAAGCAAAGCGGCTAGTAAGCCTGATCTTTATTCAAGGAACTGTTGTATCAGGGTCCCCACTCACCACAAGCATGAGGGAGGAGAACTCAGAACCGTGGTGCGCAAGCCTTATATAGACTCTTGAAATTGCCCACCCTGTAGCCCAAGACCACCCCAAAAACATCATACATACATCACAGAAGGAGGCAGTCTACAGCAGAAATCCTGTCTGCCAGGATACCTGATAATGGTCACTGATTGCATTACCTGGGCAGCCTGGCCATTCTTTTGTGATGATACTTCAGTTCCTGAGTCCAGGTCACAGGCTCACCCTAAAGGTAAAGGGACCCCTGACCGTTAGGTCCAGTCGCGGACTACTCAGGAGTTGCGGCGCTCATCTCGCGTTACTGGCCAAGGGAGCTGGCCTACAGCTTCTGGGTCATGTAGCCAGCATGACTAAGCCGCTTCTGGTGAACCAGAGCAGCACACAGAAACGCCGTTTACCTTCCCGCTGGAGCGGTACCTATTTATCTACTTGCACTTTGACGTGCTTTCGAACTGCTAGGTGGGCAGGAGCTGGGACCGAGCAACGGGAGCTCACCCCATCGTGGGGATTCGAACCGCCGACCTTCTGATTGGCAAGCCCTAGGCTCAGTGGTTTAACCCACAGCGCGCGCACACACACACACACTGTCCCTATTCATACACAACTATAGCTCACCCTATGCAGCCCTTCAGACAGGATTTGCGAGCGAAAAGGACAATGGGAAGTCTTTCCCCATTTGCCTCCCTTACTGCAGAGGAATATTTGAGGTCATTGGGAGAGTCCAGATGGCTTCAGGATTGCTCTCCCGTACTATTTCAGACACATGGTTCGTGTATTTAGATATGTGTGCATATATGAATATTTATTCTATATTCAAGACCTTAAAATTCTTATAACGCTCTGCAGCCAGCTCAGCTCTCTACTCACCTGTAAAGGGTGTGGGGAGACGTATGCAAAGCACAACTGCCTTGCAAGGAAGGCCAGCTGCTTCCCAAACAATGGCAATTGCTGTCATCACCACCATCCTGATTAAGTTCTACAACTCCCAGGGCAGGGTGAATTCTGAAGGGGCCGCCTGGGGGGGGGGATGGAGTAGAGGACCCTTGGGTTCCCTTGCAACTCTACCATGCTGTGAAATAATAATAATAATAATAATAATAATAATAATAATAATAATAATAATAATAATTTTATTTGTATACCGCCTTTCTATCTTACGATACTCAAGGCGGTTTACAAGCAGAAGAAACAAAAAATGTACATCTTATAACAATCTAATGCAATACAAAAATGTGATAATAAAACAAAACTTTAAAATAAGCAACCTACATCAAAAAGTAACATTCAACAATTATTAGAGTAATATAAAATAATATCAACATATAAAAGTTAAACAGAAATCCACTCAACATTTACAATAAACAATTTCTAAACTAATCAATAAAACAGGCAAGCCACAGTACATAAAATTTGTTGTTCAGTCGTGTCCGAAAGAAGATTCCACCTAAACATTAGGAAGAACTTCCTGACAGTAAGAGCTGTTGGACAGTGGAATTTGCTGCCAAGGAGTGTGGTGGAGTCTCCTTCTTTGGAGGTCTTGAAGCGGAGGCTTGACAGCCATCTGTCAGGAATGCTTTGATGGTGTTTCCTGCTTGGCAGGGGGTTGGACTGGATGGCCCTTGGGGTCTCTTCCAACTCTAGGATTCTATGATTCTCTCCTGTCTCCCACCGCCTCCCGCAGTTTGGTCAGACTCAAGTCGCTTCGAGAACATTGTGCAACCATCTCGTTCTCTGTCGTCCCCTTCTCCTTGTGCCCTCCATCTTTCCCAGCATCAGGGTCTTTTCCAGGGAGTCTTCTCTTCTCATGAGGTGGCCAAAGTATTGGAGCCTCAGCTTCAGGATCTGTCCTTCCAGTGAGCACTCAGGCCTGATTTCTTTAAGGATGGATAAGAAATTAAGAATTAAGAACAGAAAAAGGAAGGCAGAGAAAGGAGAGAACAAAGCGACAAAGCAGGATGTTCAAAAACAAAAGGGGCTCTCCAGCTCAAGTCTCTCTTATCTTAAACAAACAGACTTTGTGTCTCCTTATGAGTAACACTGTGTAGGTAGTTACAGGTAGGTAGCCGTGTTGGTCTGCCATAGTCAAAACAAAATAAAAAAAAATTCCTTCCAGTAGCACCTTTAGAGACCAACTACCAGTAAGTTTATTCTTGGTATGAGCTATCGTGTGCATGCACACCAAGAACAAACTTAGTTGGTCTCTAAGGTGCAACTGGAAAGAATTATTTTATTTTATTTTGTTTTGACTGCGTAGGTAGGTGATGAATCGCTGGGTTGTTGTTTTTTTCTTGTTTTCTCCCCCTCCAAACTTTACTGTGGTGTCTCCAGACAATTTAGAAAACCAATTTGTGAGGATAAACGCCATTGGAAACCTTCTTGATGATGGGCAAGAGCTGGGAGTCCACGTTCTTGCAACGCTCCGTTATCTCATATTTTTCTTTCAAAAATTCCCCCCTCCTGGTGTTTGGGTTTACAAAGCCTCCTCTTCTTGAAGTAAAGATCGCTGAGGTGCTTTGGAAGTTTCACACTGGAGATGTCAACCTTGGTTGAAGTGGCCATGACGAACTTCTGGTGAGCCCTGCGTAGGGGGACCTGGTGGATGGTCAGGGGCCCTGCTCCTGACCTGCTTCAGAAAGACCACACGCTACAGTTGATGGTTGGTGAGGGACTGCTGGGTGAGGCCCCGTTTCTTAAAGGTTTCCTGCCCAGGCTGGACGGAGTGGCACAGGTGGGCACATTCTTCAGAACAGGATAGTTATAAATGCCTTGCACAGATATTGGGCAGAAGACATTCTTAAGGGGGGATATGATAGCAGAACATGTTCAAATATATAAAAGGATGTCATATAGAGGTTAAAGGTTGTTTTCTGCTGCTCCAGAGAAGCGGACAGCCAATGGATTCAAACTTCAGAAATATTGGATGCTCCACCTAAGAGGATTAGGAAGAACTTCCTGACAGTAGCCTTGGAGAAGAGAAGTGTTTTGCTGCCAAGGAGTGGGGTGGATCTCCTTCTTTGATAGCCATGACTTCAAATATATGGTGTTTCCTGTCATTCATATAGAGTCTATGAGTTGTTTTCTGCAGCCCCTGGTTCTTGTTGTAGTCGTTCATGAGGGACTGAAGATTCAAACTGGGAGAGGGCTAGGTCTTTCCCACCCCTTCCCTCATTGGAAAGAAGAGCCACCTAGTAACTTAACAAGAATCAACCTTGAACCAGTGACAGGCTGGCCAAGGAACAGAAATGGCCAGTGGAGTCTGCCTTCTCAGAAGGACTGAAAGTCTCCTTAAGCTGGAGGCTTGACAGCCTGTCTGAGGGTTCCTGCTTGGCAGGGGGTTGGACTGATGGCCCTTGGGGTCTCTTCCAACTCTACGCAGTCCCTGCAACGCCGTCTCTGGGCCCTGCTCGTTTTTTTGTCCCCTATTATGTCCAGCCTAAAAGCTCGGTCTAACCAGCTCCAGCCCCTTGAAGAGAATTTTAGCAATATCTCTGGCAATCTAGCATTTCTGGGTTCTGGGATAAGTGGAAATTTTGCGCACCTCACTGGGCCAACCCCTGTCTCTGTCCCAAGGCCTGGCTAGTGGTTAAACTCCGCATACCATGGTTATCCAAAGGTGCCTGGGAGTGCCAACCTGGCTTACACATCAATCTCAAAAAAGCTTAACCCTTGCAGCAAACCACCAACTGAGCCTCTGAACTGCTACCATTGGTGTCACTGTGGGTTAAACCACAGAGTCTAGGGGCTTCGAATCCCTGACGGGGTGAGCTCCTGTTGCTCGGTCCCAGCTCCTGCCAACCTAGCAGTTCGAAAGCACATCAAGTGCAAGTAGATAAATAGGTACCGCTCCGGCGGGAAGGTAAACGGCGTTTCCGTGCGCTGCTCTGGTTCGCCAGAAGCAGCTTAGTCATGCTGGCCACATGACCCGGAAGCTGTCTGCGACAAACGCTGGCTCCCTCAGCCTATAGAGCGAGATGAGCAGCAACCCCAGAGTCGTCCACGACTGGACTTAACAGTCAGGGGTCCCTTTACCTTTACTGAATGTGATTACAGTACAGTATATGTAAAATCTATATTTATTTTTATTTTAAAGAGAAGGCCCTGTTCTGACAAGAGGGCCTGCATCTACAAGAGGGCCTCTTCTGCAGATCTTTGCTCCCAGGAGGGTCTGCAGGGTCTCTCCCCCCCCCCCGGAGCTCCGTTAAGTAAAACTGCCTTTGCCACCACCTCCCACCTTGACAGCTCTCCTCTTCCTCTTCTCTACCTTTCCTTTCACTTTCCTCTTTTTCTGCCCGCCTAATAACAGGCGTTTATTAATTGCGTCTGGCAATGTTCTTCACCCTGTCCCTCCACACCCACCTTGTCCCTTACATTGAGCCCCTCCCTCTCTCATAGGCCGCATTCAAACATTCGGTGCCTTTAAACGCCACAAAGAATTATGGGAGTTGTAGTTTCATGAGGGTGCTGAGAATTGGGAGAAGGCCCTTTCCCACCCCCACCCCCTCACAGAGCAACAGCTCCTAGAGTTCCCTGGGAATTGGCTGTTAAAACAGCCATGGCTTCCCCCGAGGAATCCTGGGAGCCGTAGTTTTGTTGAGGGTGCCGGAGTTTTTAGGAGACCCCCCCGTCGTTCCCCCTCATAGAGCTACAGTTCCCAGAGTTCGTGGAGAAGAGGGGCTTGTTGTCAAACTGCTCTGGGAATTGTAGCTCTGTGAGAGGAAGCAGGGGGTGCCCCCTTAACAACAACAACAACAAACTACAGCTCCCAGAACTAGCCGCGACTGCTTCAGGTGGTACCACAGCGCTTTAAATGCATGGTGCCGGTGTGGCCTACCTCGCAGGGTTGCCGTGAGGCTCCTTGCAAAGAAAAGGAGCCCCTTTTAGAAACTGGCATGCCTTTTGGCCTCTCTCCACGCTGGGCGGGCGAAGGCAGCGTTAGTGGTCTGTGAGAGCCTGCTTCCTCAAAATCTTGCACAACCCTCTCTGCTGTTCTTGGCACGGGTTCAGATCCCGCCAGGCGGAACAAGAGGCAGAGACGGCCAAAGCCAGATGCATGCCAGCGCTGCCGGAGGTAGGGAGGCTGGGTGTGTGTGTGTGTGTGTGTGTGTGGAGGATTGGCACCCCATCGCCCGGAGCACCCAGTCGATGCCGGGCCCGGGGAGGGCTGAAATTTGAGGGTGCCCAGATGTTGGGTGCAGCACATCAGATGCGCAGAGGGATTTGAGCTTCAGCCTGTATTTGCAGGTGTCCTTTGGGGACGAAGAACCTAGAGCCGACCAGGGGGGTGTATTGTGTTTGGAGGGCCTGCGATGGGGGTGTTTTCGTGCCCAGGGGACCCTAGCAAGCCAAAAGGGTCTCCTTAGAAGGAGGGGTGTTTTGTGTGTGTGTTTTTTCCAAAGGCCAGCCCAGGTTCTCCAAGGAAAGAAGCAGTCGAGGGTGCAGATTTCTTGGGTTCCTTGGCCCTGAGAATTTGGGTGCAGGAATCCTGCAGCTCTGGGGAGTCGAGGGGGTCAACAATTTTGGAGTTGCCAGGCCATTTTTGGAGAGCAGGGACGGTCCGGCTGTATTCCCAGGCCCCCCATATGGCAAAGACAAGCCCACGGCGGGTGTCCTCTAAACAGCACCCCTCTCTGCCAGCCGCCATCTGGGTGACTGGGTGCTCCCTGGGGGTGGGCTTCCTGGCCTGCTTGCTGGCTTTGGTCTGCACCCAATGGCGCCTGGAAACGCTACGTGGAGAGCTGTCACAGCTGCGAGGGGAGGTGAGATCCGCAATGCACGGGACGCTGGGGGGCCAGGACGCCCCCAGACCATGCCAGGTAAGCAGGAGTCGAGGCGGGCACAGGGGGGAGCCGGAAAGGGGCACAGCTAGAAGGGAGGTGGCGTGTGGGTACTGGCCATGAGGGGAAATGGATGCTGATGGTCTATACAGAATCATAGGATTGTAGAGTTGGAAGGGACCCCTGGGAGTCATCTAGTCCAACCCCCTTGCAATGCAGGAATCTTTTTGCCCAAGGCGAGACTCGAAACCACAACCCTGAGAGTCAGAGTACTGTACTCCACCAACCAAGCTCTCCCCGGGATATGTTCATATTTCCAGCTTAAGGAGCAAACTTCTCAGTACCCGGGAAACCACCAAGGAGCAAAGAGTGCTTCTGAGAATGGGCAGAGTGCCTTCGCCACACCACTAAAGGCTATCGATGGTTTGATTTTGTATGTTTATTTCTGACCTAAATGTCTGGGCAAGAGTCGAGGCCCACGGAAGGCCAGAAGCGATGTGATATTTGAGTTCTGGAGAGCTCTGTTGTTTAGAGCCTGGTGTCAAGGTTGTGGGTTCGATTCCCTTAAGGGGGCAGCTGCATATTCCTGCCTTGCAGGGGGTTGGACTAGATGACCCCTAGGGTCCCCTTCCAATTCTACAATTCTGTGATTTCTGCCGGAATCTGTTAAGGCAGAGCATCTTAACAGGATGAGGGCAAGAGGGATTCCTGCTTGAGGGCAGGAGGAAGGAGAATGGAAGAGGTTGGGAAATGTTTATTGAATAATATGGGGGGAAGTTGTGTACACCTGAAAACACTGGCAACATTAAGATAAATTCAACAGTGTCAATAAGTTTAGGAGGCTGTAATAATGGAATATTGAATGGTTTAGTTTTTGTAAAATATGCAGGGGTTTATGATATGCAAAATGAACCATGGAAAGAGAAGAAGGGTAGTCGATAAGGATTTTAAAATGTGTATTTTAAATTGCTAAACAGAAAATTTAATTTTAAAAAATTATATAATAAAAGAGAGAATGAAAAAGCTCTGTGTTACAATGGCCTTGTGCAATTTTGGGAACTTCGGAGTTCCCCGGCCTCCCAAGAACCAACTTTCCACCCCACCCTGCAAAATAGTGTGGATTGGGGTTTTTAAAATGGAAACCTTCGCCAAAACATTCCTTTCCCTCCTGTTCCCCCCCCCAATGCCAAATTTCTTTCTTTTTCCCAGCAAAAGTTTACATTTTATTCTGGTGGGGTTTCCCCCCAATTCCCAGCTGGCAGCAAATCCAGTCTGGGCAGGAATGAAGGCACATATTCCCAGAAATGGTGCAGTGGTGTCCAAACTTTTTTCAAAGGGCCAGATTTGATGAAGTGAAGGGCCGTGAGGGCCGACCAGAGGGCCAACCAAAGTTGTTAACCTTTTTTTTAAGGATTGAAGTTGTTGTTGAGCTTCTTTTAGGATTTCACCCCAAAGTTGTTTTAGGATCGCAGTTGCTTTTGAGTTTTTTTTTTTTAGGATTTTAGCCCAGGAAATAAACTGACACAAGGGCCGGATTAAACCAACCGGCAGGCCGAATTAAACCCCCAAAACAGACTTTGGACATGCCTGATTCTGGGGAAAGAGAGGGAGAAAACAGTATAATCCTCCTGGAATATGTGAATTATAGGAACAGCTCTTACCGTCAGAAGTAAATAAAGAGGGAGAGATCCCTCTGAGCATGTGCAGAGTCAGGGCCTTCAGTTCTTTCTTCCAAGCTGCAGGTGGCCTGTCTCCTAATATGTGTGTGTGGGTGAGGAGAATGCACTCTGCACACGCTCAAGGGCACTGTTGTTCTGTCACATATTTCAGGATTGGGTTTGGGGCTTGGCCTCTGTGACTGACACTGACTGCAAACTTGCAGAGAGGACCCAGGAGTCCGGTCTTCCAGTCACCTCCCCACCCCCCCTCTAGATTCTCCTCTGGGGGGGGGCCAGAAATGAGGAATTTTATCCATTCTGTTTCTCTCAGTTTTTCATGTTTCAAGTCTTAAGTTCCATTCCCACATCAGTCTGTGACTTGTTTATTTTAGTCCTTGTGGAGATTCATCAAGAATCATAACTATGCTGTTATTATTATCGTTATTGCTATCATTTAGTCTTATTATTAAGTAGCTGACCTTCACCATAAGGTCCCAGGGCGGCTCGCAACATTAGAAAAACAACGTTAGAAACAGTTTATAGCAACTTAACAACTCGCAGAAACAAAGTGGGTCGTACAAATATGCACCTCGAGTGTCAAGAGAAGTCAGGACAAAGTCAGGAGTGCATTGAGTGTAAATTTCTCCCGATATTTTTCCATGCATTTTTGCACGTGATTCTCACCAAATTATACCTGTTCTTATGCACACTTTACCCCAGTAGATGCATTTTCGCAAACATTCCCTACGATAGAACAAGATTGGAGCAATTTTTAAATGTATTTTTAAAAATATTGTAATTTTTTTTAAGGATAAAATAAAAAATATTGTAATATTTTTTTAAAGAGGAAAGTTTTTGGAAGAAACTGAGGCTTAGGTTTGTTTTTAGAATGGTAAATAATCAGAAAATAGTTTTTAAAAAGCTAGACAATGATAGAAAAGAATATATAATTGAGGATTAGAACTAGGAATGTTTAAAATGAACTGGAAGACTGCTAATGATGTATTACAATGAAATCAGCAAAGAGGGATCTGAGGAAGTCATGAAACAGAGTAAGAAACTATAAGAATGTTTGTATATATACTATGTGATGAGATATATTTCTTCATGTTATAGAAATTGAGTTTTATGTGTTTCAATAATGTTAAAATCAATAAAAAGTTATTTTTTAAAAAAAGAGAACTGCCCTGCAAAATTTCAGAGAGTGTGGATATTTCAGAGAGTGTGGATATTTTTGCAGAAAGTACAGATTGGGTAGGCTCGCCTTCTCACCCCATCCCTTATCGCATCTTAGCTCCTTCCCTTTTGAACTTCCTGTTCACTAGTTCTGTGGAAAAAAGAGGAATAAACACACACACACACCAAACATTTTCCGTGTGAAGACGGAAGCAGGTGTTCCCGTAACCTGAAGGCCACAAGTCCCCCTGCCCCCCCCCACCAGTTGCCTCTCCCTCCATCCTGAGACCAGGAAACTGCTCTTAGGTGTGCCTCCTCTCAAGCAGGTTGCCAACTTTCCCCTACTGGTCCTGCTGCTGCACTCTTGTCCAAACCCCGACACGCAGAAATTAAGGAGATTCACCTGCCCTTCCATTGTCTGCACGCTTGGGAAAATTGCACAAGCTAATTTCTTTTGCTGCTAAAAGCACAGGAGCATAGCCAGCGAAGCGGGGCGGGAAGCTGGCAACCCTTCTCTCAAGCGAGTCTGCAAACTTAGGATTGCCAAATGTCCTCTTTTTCATGGCGAGAGTCGTCGCTGCTATAATTATTATTATTATTATTATTATTATTTGTACCCCGCCCATCTGGCTGGGTCCACCCAGCCACTCTGGGCGGCTTCCAACAAATATTAAAATACATTAAAATATGGTAATGATAAGATATAGATGAAAAGAACATATGAAACACAAGAGATATTACATAAAGAGGTGTCAGTGTCATAATTTCATTCTAGAATTTTGATATAATTATATTAAGCTAAAGGAGAGTTGGAATAGGGAAGTCAGATGGCTATATTAATTAAGAGTGTCGCATAGAACGGATTAGATAAAATGAACTTGACATTAACTGAATCTGGATTAATATTAGTAAACTTTTAGTTTCCGTTACTTTTGAAATTCTAAAAATACAGAAATCAGACACAATTAGGAACAATATAAGAATTGCAAGAATGAAGTATAGTTTAGTTCCTGATAAATGGTTAGTTTGTTTTGGAAAATTGTTAGTATGAATAATGGTTAATTTGTTTGTTTGTTTGTTTGTTTGTTTGTTTTAATATTGCATGTGTGTATGAATTGTATGTATGCATGATTATTATTATTTCTTTTGTTGTTGTTGTCTTCAAAAATGAATAATAATAATAATAATAATAATAAATAAATACATTAAAAATATTACAGACTAAAAACTTCCCTAAACAGGACGATCCATAGTTAAATGTTGGCAAATGTGTCCTCTGTTTTGCTCTTCGAAATATTGTAGCCGGTTTTTAAAATGTGCTTTTAAAAGCCTTGTTTTGTCACTGCAGGGGAGGAAGAAAGGGCCCTGACAGACAGAGGCTTATTGTGGAATCAGTGTTGCTCATGCACAGAGTTTTTCTTTTGTTTTGCCTTTGCTGCCCTCAAGATGCCAGCCTGTACTTTTTATTTGCCGTAATCCGGATTTCCTCTTGCTGCGGGAAAACCCTTTAAGAAAAAACAATACTGTACTTTATTACACATGTGGTGGGGACAGGTTGGGGCAGTTTGTCGTGTGTGTGGTGTAGGGTTGCCAGTTCAGGAGCGTCCCATGCCCTTAGATGTCAGGTCCGTAAACCGCCCCTGGTGATGTCATGGGGGACAGCCTCTGGAGACAGAGGTTAATTGGGAGAGGACCCCGCAGAGTGTCTTTGCGAAAACTGGCTTACTACAGAGGAAAAGACACAGTCCAGCTGGGGGGGGGAAACACAACAATCACTTTGCACAACTTAATTAGCTCTCAAAGGCAATGGGTTGTTTTTTGTTTGTTTTTTTAAAGCCAGTTTTTAAGACCTGTTTTAAAATTAGAAAGGGTTTACCTTATCTCACCTGGATATTTTATTTTATTTTTGTGCGGGGGAACGGATGGACTGCTGAAAAAAGCCAATAGGATCGCCGTCAGGACGGAGCATCCCAGAGCCTGAGATTTCAGGGCCCAAAACTGATCAACAGGGCAGGTCCTGGAGATGGAGGTTAATTGGGAAGGAGGGGAGACCTGCCCAGAATGTATGTAGTATAATTTCATGCCTTGCTGAAGCTTGCAAGATGCATGCATGAGCTCATCATCATCATCATCACACCTGGAGATTGAAGCCTGCCCCCTGCCCCCTGCCCCCTGGAGGCAGCCAGGCAAACCTGGAGACCCTGGAGGTCCCTAGTGTGTTGACATTTCGGTGGGTGGTACCCGTTGCTACACCCCTCTTTCCATTTGCTCCTCACCTGAACACAACCACACCCTTTGCTTCCAAAGGCCGAAAAGGACACGGCCGTGGGAACTGACGGCATGGTTGAAGGCGAGACGGAACTCTTTTTAAGCCAAGGACCCAGGTTAACTCCGTTCCTCTCTGGTCTGGTTTCAGAGTCCTGGGAATCTTCCCGAGAGGTTTCCCACGCAGCTGGAAAGGAGGAGGAGGAGGAGAGATACAGGAAGAAGCGTCCAGGATTCGCCACGTCCCCGCAGTGAGTAGGCCATTGTGAGATTTGCCTCCCCTGAAACCACTCCCAGGGGTGGTCAACTCCTAAGAGACTGTGATCTACTTGCAGAGTTAAAAACTGGCAGTGATCTACCCCTTTTTGGGGAGTTCAGGTCAAATTTTTTGGGGAGGAGGAAAGCCCCGTTTTTTAGGCATTCAGGTCAAAGTTGTTATTGAGCTTTTTTTAGGGAGAAGGAAATCCCTGTTTTTGGGTGGTGCAGGGCAAAAAAAATGAGCTTTTCTTAGGGGAGCCAAAGTTGTTGAGCTTCTTTGGGGGAGCCAGTGATCTTCCAGTGATCTACTGGTAGATCACGATCTACCTGTTGGGCGTGCCTGCTATAGAGGAAAGCAGAATAAACGAGGACGTGTGCCGTTCTGGTGCATATCGCTCAAAATAAAGCTCTGGGATGGTAATTTCTCTGAGCGCAGGCAGAGTCACTCTCTCTTCCCTCCCCACAAAAAAAACCAACAACCTTGGGTGGGGGGAAGCATAACCTGTCTGTGCAGGGCCTATTTGGCGCCGTGGTGCAAGGATCCCTCCGGCGCCCTGCACACCCACCTTTTCCTCTGGGCGGGCAGCAGCTGGAGGGTGGCTCCTCCGTGGTTCCCCACACCACCAGCCTCTATGGCTAAGACCCCCCAGCTAGGAGCAGAGGAAGAACTGGTTTGGCGCTGGGGTAGGGCAAGCAGAAGAAAGCCCCAGGGCGCACACATGATTTACACATAAGCTAAACAAGCTATAGCTTAGGGCCCCACTCTCTTGGGGGCCCCAAAAAATTTAAAGGGAAAAAAACCTGGATGTACATTTCCAAAATATAAGATAAAAAAACAAATAAAATAAAACCTACATACAGCAACAGTGTTTTGTGTTGTGTAGGCTCCTATTTGTTATGTGCAAATGGCTTTGGATACCTATGAGGTCCATAAATTACCATGTAGCATATATTCAACACCAAAAAAAAACAGCGACAATTTCTTGTTGGCAAAGGACAGCTGGACATATAAAGGGCCCCATGACCCTAGCTTAGGGCCTCATCAAACCTAAATCCGGCCCTGCACACACCCCAGCCCCCTACGCCCCGCTGCAAATGGGTTGCGAGCCGGCGGGAGTGCATCTGAGCATGTGCAGAGTGCTTTTCTAGGCCAGTGTGCATTCCGGACCAGCTGGGGCAGTCCTAGTATACTCCACCGGATTCAAGGGTTAGGAGCTGCCAGCCCCATTGCACTGAGGGGGTTGCTTCCAAATAATGAGGGAGAAGATCTGGGGGGGGGCCGCTCGTGAGCCCACCGACTCACAAGTAGGCCCCATTTAAGTCAGTCGGGGGAAGCAGGATCGGGCAAACCCCTCCACCGCCTCCCAAACGTGACACCCTCAAAACCACCGTGACCCACTTTCCAGAAAAACCAAAATTTAGGATTGATTCAGCATCTTTCTGGGTGGGAAGACAAGAGAAGGCAGGTGCAGCGCCTCTTCCTCAGCATCTTCCTGGGAGCGGGGAGCTGAGCCCACACGAGCCAAGGATGGCGCAGGAGGAGGCTCCGGGCACAGCACGGCATGGCGGAGGAGGACGAGGGCGGCGAGCTGATGCCGGGAGGCGCCGTGTCCAGCCTCCGCCTCTTCCCTGGCGCCCTCCAGAACATGGCGCCGTGGTTCACCGCGCCGCTAGCCTCTATGGCTAAGACGCCTCTGTGCACTGCATCAGTTGAATGCCTGCCTCTCGCGCTGCTATTAAAAGCCCAGGAGCTCCCCCGAGGGGGAAAAGGTGGCAATCAAAAGCCTAATTATGACATAGAGGTAAAGGTAAAGGTACCCCTGACCGTAAGGTCCAGTCACGGACGACTCTGTGGTTGTGGCGCTCATCTCGTTCTATAGGCGGAGGGAACCGGCGTTTGTCCGCAGACAGCTTCCGGGTCATTGCTCTCCCATATTATTTCAGACACATGGTTCATGTATTTAGATATGTGTGCAGTTATGAATATTTACTCTATATAGTCATACCTCAGGTTACTGCCGCTTCAGATTGTGCGATTTCGGGTTGCGCACCGAGCTGAACTTGGAAGTAACGGAACGGGTTACTTCCGGGTTTCGGCGCATGCGCAGGGGCGCTGAATTGCATCACTCCCATGCGCAGACGCAGTGGCGTGGGTTGCGAACACGCCTCCCGCACGGATTGCATTCGCAAACCGAGTGTCCACTGTCTTTGAGACTCAAAAATTCTTATAATACTTCCTTCAGGCGCACAGCGCACTCTCCCAGCTGTGCAGACACCTGTGCGTAGCAACACAGTGAGGGTCGCAGCTGGCTAAACGGGCGGGCAAGCCGGGTCTCTCCGCTCCTGTTTCTTGCTCTCGGCCCCACAGAGCGAGGAGAGGAAGGATGGAGAGGAAACACAAGTGAAGTTGGAGGGGAAGTGAAAGTGATATTTAAATAAAACAGCAGAGTATGCAAAGCCAGCTCCTTGATCCGGAGCCCCCTCCTGAGGAGAGAGAGAGCCTTCCTGGCTACAGGGCCCTGGACGTTGTGCAGAGATTTTCGCCTGATGCCAAATTTGGTGTATTTTTGGCCCCAGCTACGATAGCATGGTAGTTTTCGCACATTGGAACTCCCTGCCACTTGACATCAAACGGGCACCTCGCTCTGTTTGGCACCTGCTAAAAACATTCTCCTCTAGATAAGCTTGCCCAGACGCTTAGAAGGCGGAGGTGATTTTAGTCTGTTTTAGCATTATTACTTCTGTGTCCTTTAAAGCACGGTTGCAATCTTTTCGTAAACCGCTTCGACGTATGTGGTTATTTTTCTTACAGTCAAGCGGTGTGTACATTTTGCCCTGTATACCTGAAAGAGCACCTCTGCCTCCGTCGCTCAACCCAAACACTGAGGTCCAGCTCCGACGGCCTTCTGGCAGTTCCCTCCCTGTGAGAAGTGAAGTTACAGGGAACCAGGCAGAGGGCCTTATTGGTGGTGCCGCCCACTCTGTGAAACGCCCCCCCCCCATCAGATGTCAAGGAGATAAATAAACAGACTTTCTGTAGACATTTGAAGGCAGCCTTGTATGGAGAAGTTTTTAATTTTGGGTGTCTTTTCATGTTTTTAAAGCTGGGGAAACCCAGTCAGATGGGCGGAATATAAATAATAAATATTATTATTTATTATTTATTATTATTATTATTCTCTGACAGGAAAGCAGTCTGTCCTGCATTTGGCTCCCCTCCGACATTCCAACAGTGGTGAGTTTCGGTCTCTCTCTTCCATGGAGCTGTGTGGCTTCGTCATTCAGTCTCCCGACTGTTGTTAAGATCTGTGTGGAATGTGTGTCTTCTGGTTGTTCTATCCCTGTGTATAAAACTGTGCAGCCCTCTTCGATATCTTTCCTCTCTCTTTTTCTTTTAACTGCAGAAATGTGTCATCCTTAACTTTTAAATGTCCCCTTAAAATGCATTCTCTATCGCCATCCCTCTTTGGTCTCGCAGTTCAAAAACACGGACCTGTTGTTTATAACTGTTTCTGACGTGTTGCATTCGTGACCGTTTTGTGCTTGTGCGCTGTTCCGCTTCCGAGACTCTTTGCATCTGCAAAAGATTTGGGGTGGGCAGGCTGCTTCATTTACGACCAGCACACGCTGAAATCCTTTTAACTATTCGAGCCACTTTTGTTAGAGCATCACGCAAGTGTTGCTCTCTAAATGGCACTCCCGTGGCATCACAGGACAATTAATAGATTTGAATCTATTCCACTGTATTCCGCTCTGGTCAGACCTCACCTGGAATACTGTGTCCAGTTCTGGGCACCACAGTTCAAGAAGGATACTGACAAGCTGGAACGTGTCCAGAGGAGGGCAACCAAAATGGTCCAAGGCCTGGAAACGATGCCTTATGAGGAACGGCTTAGGGAGCTGGGTATGTTTAGCCTGGAGAAGAGAAGGTTAAGGGGTGATATGATAGCCATGTTCAAATATATCAAAGGATGTCATATAGAGGAGGGAGAAAGGTTGTTTTCTGCTGCTCCAGAGAAGCGGACACGGAGCAATGGATTCAAACTACAAGAAAGAAGATTCCACCTAAACATTAGGAAGAACTTCCTGACAGTAAGAGCTGTTGGACAGTGGAATTTGCTGCCAAGGAGTGTGGTGGAGTCTCCTTCTTTGGAGGTCTTTAAGCGGAGGCTTGACAGCCATCTGTCAGGAATGCTTTGATGGTGTTTCCTGCTTGGCAGGGGGTTGGACTGGATGGCCCTTGTGGTCTCTTCCAACTCTAGGATTCTATGATTCTATGAATAACGTACAGATGGTCCCGTATATAAATCCACCACAGATGGACAGAGGCACTGCAGAAGATAGTGGCGGCAAGAGTTGAAGTTCTGGGCCAAACAGACAAAATAAAAACTGACAATTCATCGGGTTTGGTCGGCATGCCCCCGATAACTCTCAGTAACTCTTTGTGGTCTCCCACTAACCATCCAAGTTCTGCCTCTTCCTCTCTCTTCTCCCTCTTTCTTTCAAGAAGGTAGCTCCAGTCATGTAGTGCGTAGAATCCAAAGCCATCCTTGTGAATAGGAAGTAACGCAGGGCCTGTGGAGGAAAAGGGCTGGAGAAGACCAATCAGCAATACAAGAACCTGCTGGATCTTCTGCCATGACTTACCAGCATTTGGGAACTGGCGTTCTACAGTGAGAGAAGAGGGAGGCAGAGAGGCACAGGCATGCATGCTGCACTGATGGAGTCTCCTTGAGGACAGAGCACCTGCTTTGTAATTCAGAATAGCATACACAATATTCAACCCAGGGGCGTCTTGCCACATAAACCCGGAAAACACCATTACTGGCCCCAACAACATCAAACATACCATCTCAGAAGGAATAAATGGGCAGTTCTCCAAATGAAGAGATGTTGAAAGTGGTGTTTCCCCCAAGATCATCATTGGGAACTCTGCTTTTTAACTTGTGGATAAATGATCTAGAGTCAGGGGGTCAGCGGTGAGTTTGCTGATGGTACTATATTGTCCAGGGTCATGTCAACAAACCAAAAATTGTGAAGAACTCTCAAAGGACCTCTCCAAACTTAGGGAAAGGACAGTAAAATGGCAATTTCTATGTAAACAAGTAGAAAGTGATGCATGTTTAGATGGGGGAGGGGGGACTTAATTTCACAGATACAGTGGTCCCTTGGTTCTCAAACGCCTTGGTACTCAAACAACATGGAATCCAAACACTGCAAACCTGGAAGTAAGTGTTCTGGTTTGCGAACTTTTTTCAGAAGCCGAACTTGCTCCGTTTTGAGTGTTACGTTTCCTATTTGAGTGCCACACTTCCGTTTTGAGTGTTACACTGAGGTCTGTCATGTTTTTGCTATCTATTTTGCGTTTTTGTGTGTGTGTGTGTGACTGTGTGGAACCCAGTTCAGCTACTCAGGGCCGTCTCAGGCAAATCTGCCACCGTGGCGCAGCGATCCTTCCTTCCGGTGCCCCCATGCGGGCCAAAGCAAACAAGATGAATTTTAACAAGGAGAAATGTAAAGTACTACACTTGGGCAAAAAAAAATGAAAGGCACAAATACAGGATGGGTGACACCTGGCTTGAGAGCAGTACATGTGAAAAGGATCTAGGAGTCTTGGTAGACCACAAACTTGACATGAGTCAACAGTGTGATGCAGCAGCTAAAAAAGCCAATGCAATTCTGGGCTGCATCAATAGGAGTATAGCATCTAGATCAAGGGAAGTAATAGTACCACTGTATTCCGCTCTGGTCAGACCTCACCTGGAATACTGTGTCCAGTTCTGGGCACCACAGTTCAAGAAGGATACTGACAAGCTGGAACGTGTCCAGAGGAGGGCAACCAAAATGGTCCAAAGGCCTGGAAACGATGCCTTATGAGGAACGGCTTAGGGAGCTGGGTATGTTTAGCCTGGAGAAGAGAAGGTTAAGGGGTGATATGATAGCCATGTTCAAATATATAAAAGGATGTCATATAGAGGAGGGAGAAAGGTTGTTTTCTGCTGCTCCAGAGAAGCGGACACGGAGCAATGGATTCAAACTACAAGAAAGAAGATTCCACCTAAACATTAGGAAGAACTTCCTGACAGTGAGAGCTGTTCGGCAGTGGAATTTGCTGCCAAGGAGTGTGGTGGAGTCTCCTTCTTTGGAGGTCTTTAAGCGGAGGCTTGACAGCCATCTGTCAGGAATGCTTTGATGGTGTTTCCTGCTTGGCAGGGGGTTGGACTGGATGGCCCTTGGGTCTCTTCCAACTCTAGGATTCTATGATTCCAGGGGAGAGCGTGGGCGGCGCAAGCATCCGGCTGCCCATGGGGGCGGGGGGAGGCCGGCAGAACCACGCAGCTCCCCCAGCTTGCTGCGCTCAAAGACGGGGCTGGGCGGCCGGCTCGCAGCCCGCCCGGGAGCAGCATGGGCGGCAGCGTCTGTGCCACCGGCACACGAGTGCCCGCCCACCCGCCCGTGGGGGCGGGTTGGGGAGGGGGCGCTTGGTATGCCTGTGAGGCTCGCGGGGGCGCCCCTGGGGGGGGCTGGCGCCCTGGCGTGCTGCGCCACGAGCCCCAATGGACGAGACGGGGCTGCAGCTACTGATGGATTGATTGTGTGACTGCAGTACATTGTTTCTTGCTCTCATTTTATTGATCAATGGTCTCGTTAGATATTCAAATTCATGTTAAATTGCTGTTTTCGGTGGTGGAGGAGTGGGAAGGGTTGCTGAGATATTTAAAAATGAGGTGTGACCTGAACATGAGATTTGCTCTGTAACAGCTCCTGCAGGTATAAGCAAATTTGTTAAGTAGAAAAAGGAATATTTTAAGAGAAGTTGATATAAAGTCTCAGGGTTTAACTGAATTAATTTTAATGATATAATTTGAAGAAATGGGGTGTAAGAAGAGGGAAGTCAAGATAAGAAACGAAGGCGCACAAGTCTTAGAAAAGAAAGATGTGGGGAAGAAAATAACTTCAATTTAAATACTCTTTGTGTTTAAGCCGTTAGGCAATTATAAAGTCTTGTGCGTTAGGATAATTAATAAGCTTTCGTTTTGAAAAATATATGTAAGTGTAACTGTTTTTTTTCCTTCTTTTTCTTTTTTTTGGAATGTATGAAGACAGTAAGTATGTTGATTTGTGTGTAAAATATGTTGTAAGTATGTAGAATTGTGTGTAAAACATGTAACAGCATGTCTATTTTCATTTGTCATTTTTTTCATGATGTGTAGTTTTTTTGTTGATTTTTGGTAAAGTGGAAAATGAATTAAATAAAATTAAAAAAACATTTTTTGCTGCTTTCGGGGTTGTTTTTTTTAAAAGTCTGGAACGGATTAATCCATTTTGCATTACTTTCTATGGGAAAGCGTGCCTTGGTTTTGGAACGCTTTGGTTTTGGAACAGACTTCCGGAACGGATGAAGTTTGAGAACCAAGGGACGACTGTACGCTCATGAGGTCTGAACTGGTGGTGACTGACCAGGAATGAAGCCTCGGGGTCATATCAGATAACTCAGTGAAGATGTTGACCCATTACGAAACAGCTGTGGAAAAGGCCAACTCATTGCCACCCTTCTTCTCCCTGTTACTTGAATTTCCCATGGAAAACTGATCCTCCGCCCTTCAAAAATCAGAAAAGATTCCCTTTTAAAAAAAAAAGAGACTTTATTGGAGTTCGCAGAGCAATCCCGGAGCCATCTTGACCCCGGATATTTTATCTGCCAACAAAGGTCTGTATAGTTAAAGCTATGGTTTTCCCAGTAGTGATGTATGGAAGTGAGAGCTGGACCATAAAGAAGGCTGATCGCCGAAGAATTGATGCTTTTGAATTATGGTGCTGGAGGAGACTCTTGAGAGTCCCATGGACTGCAAGAAGATCAAACCTATCCATTCTTAAAGAAATCAGCCCTGAGTGCTCACTGGAAGGACAGATCCTGAAGCTGAGGCTCCAGTACTTTGGCCACCTCATGAGAAGAGAAGACTCCCTGGAAAAGACCCTGATGTTGGGAAAGATGGAGGGCACAAGGAGAAGGGGATGACAGAGGATGAGATGGTTGGACAGTGTTCTCGAAGCTACCAACATGAGTCTGACCAAACTGCGGGAGGCAGTGGAAGACAGGAGTGCCTGGCGTGCTCTGGTCCAGGGGGTCACGAAGAATGGAACATGACTAAACATCCAATTTTATTTGCAGTAGAAGGAAGTATCTGGGGGGTGGGGGGTGGAGCTTTCCCAATAGTCCTTTTCACTTGCAAAACCCTTCAAATCCTGTGTAAATAGATGAATGGGGTAGGTCTGTCAAGAACTACTTATTTTTACCTTTTCGAAAGGATGGCCCAGACTGGCCGGGATAAAGCATTCCGCAAGCATGATCAAGTATCTTGATGGACAGGAGACAAGACACACTCTCAAATTTCTTCTTCTTGTCTTTTCTGTGACTCTTGTATGATGCTTTCCCTGTCATCTTTGGCTAAGGGGTTGGGGCAATTTCTAAAGTCTTTGAAGGTTGGTTTTGGGTCCTCACCTCCTTGCAAAGAGGGGGGGACTATGTTGCAACAGAAAATTAAAAAACAAAACAAAACTGGGAGCAGCCGACGAGACCACATAACACTGGTCTTGAAAGACCTACATTGGCTCCCAGTACGTTTCCGAGCACAATTCAAAGTGTTGGTGCTGACCTTGAAAGCCCTAAACGGCCTCAAAGGCCCAGTATACCTGAAGGAGCATCTCCACCCCCATTGTTCAGCCCGGACACTGAGGTCCAGCTCCGAGGGCCTTCTGGCGGTTCCCTCCCTGCGAGAAGTGAGGTTGCAGGGAACCAGGCAGAGGGCCTTCTCGGTGGTGGCGCCCGCCCTGTGGAACGCCCTCCCACCAGATGTCAAAGAGAAAAACAACTACCAGACTTTTAGAAGACATCTGAAGGCAGCCCTGTTTAGGGAAGCTTTTAATGTTTAATAGATTATTGTATTTTAATATTCTGTTGGAAGCCGCCCAGAGTGGCTGGGGAAACCCAGCCAGATGGGCAGGGTAAATAAATTATTATTATTATTATTATTATTATTATTATTATTATTATTATTAGCCTGACTAGTTCCTGCCTCCAGGCATTTTTCTCTGATTGGCAATGATACTTAGCTCCCTTGATGGGGAGCTGGGCTGTAAAAGACAACCCCAATTCCCCCCCTTATCTCAGAGGATGGGGCAGGGAGAGGAAAGAGAGACACCCCCTCCCCCAGAGTAAGGACCGGGAGAGGAACAGACCGTGATGGGACCCCAAATGCTGAGGCTGAGTTTAGGCAGCCCCTCCTGCCAGAATTTGCCTTGGAAAATAAGGGATGGTGTGCTTGGGTTCACTCAAGGATCCAGTTGATGGGGACAGCTTTACCTTTTGAATGTCTGCCTGCCTAAGTGACCCAGGTGCTGTGCATAAAGGAAAACAAAAGGTTGGCAACTCATCTTTTTTTGGGGGGGTGGACTGCCACGGGTGAGTTTCAAATGGGACGGCAGCGTAATCGTCCTTCTTTCCCTGTCGCCCGCATTTTAGAAGATGGATTTGCCACAGAAATATGGTGGAAGGCTTTCCTCCAGCAAGGCCGAGCCCTGGAGCTCAGCGGACAGGACGTGGTGGTGAGGCACACGGGGCTTTACTTCGTTTACAGCCAGGTAAGAGGGCAGGGGCAGGATCCTGACCCTGGACTGAGTCTGTCAGTGGTGGGGGCCACCCGGATTAGGTAGAGCTGGGAAGGAGGAAGAGGCCTCATCGCAACACACAAATGCACCCTCTTCTACTGGGCGGTGGTACGTAGCTCAGTGACTGAACCATTGTCTCAGTCCCCAGTGGCATTTCATAGAATCGTAGACTTGCAGCGTTGGAAAGGAACCCGGGGGTCATCCAGTCCAACCCCCTGCCGTGCAGCAATATTTTGCCCAATGTGGGACTCGAACCCATGACCCTGAAATTAAGAGTCTCATGCTCTAAGGACTGAGCTATCTACTGACTGAGCTGAAGCCCTGCAGAATTGCTGCCATCCAGGAGCAGGGTTCGAATCCCTGCTTAGCCATGATCTCGCTTGGGTGGCCTTGGGCCTGTTGCCAATTCTTAACCCAGAGCTTTCCGGACTTTTCATGCCGGTGACACACTTTTTAGATATGCATCATTTTGTGACATAGTAATTCAGTTTCGCTAGCGAACCGGAGGTTAGACTAACCCCTTTCCAGCCCCGGGAGGAATGCAGGAAGAGTTTGTGCGACAGCCCACATCCTGCAGCCGACACAATAGCGTGTCGCGACACACAGATTTGGAAGGCTCTGTGTTAGCGGATGAACTGGGGAGGAGGAGAACCAGGTACCCCACCTTGAGATCCTTGGAAGGTAAAGGTGTGCTATAAATGAAATCAGTAAGGCAATCGATAAAATTTGTCTTCTTCTTCTTCTTTGGCGATCACTCGTAGCCGATTAAGATTGTCTTCCATAAACACGGTTTTCACAATGACATGATTTTCACCGCTCGACAGCTTCAAGAAAAATGCAGAGAGCAAAACCAATGGCGTTTATATGGCGTTTATTGACCTGACTAAGGCTTTCGATGCTGTCAGTCGTAATGCCCTGTGGACTGTCCTTCTGAAAATTGGATAAAATTTGTACGCAAGTGTTGGGGAGAAATTTGGCCCAGCATTTTAAGGCTGACGACACCACACAGGCGCTGCAGGAAATATTTGTGTGTGGGAAGAGCGATGTTGAGCACCCTTCAGGAAGTGTCCGGATTACACCCCGCTGTCTTTTGCCCTTCTTCGCCCCTGGGCCAGGGGAACTGACCCACACACCCCTTTTCTTCCCCCTAGGTGCTGTTCCGTGACCCCACCTTTACTATGGGGCAGGTGCTGTGGCGGGAAGCTCCTGGGAAGCCCGGCCAAATCCTGTTCCGCTGTGTCCAGAGCATGCCCCCAAACCCAGAAAAGGCCTTCAACAGCTGCTATAGTGGAGGTGAGAGAGAAACAGGCTTCATGGTGCAGGCCTGGTTGGCGAGAGGGAGAACTGCTATCCAGGACTCCTGGGTTCCTTTGCGAGGGGAGTGGGATTTGGGTTGGGGTGTGGGCGTTGAATGTTTTTGGGTTGCCGCCTCTCTCCTGGGCAGAAATCACACCCCCCCCCGGCATTTTCTTGCCGGGCTGGGGCTTCACCTGTTGAACCTCGGCAAGTCAGTCAGCTGTCAAAGGCCAGACTGGGGATGGAGAACGGAGGGCAACCTTTGTGTATCCCACAGGACTTTACGGTACTCAAGAACATTGTTATAAGAAAAACAACAACTGCTCCCTTTCATTTATGGGGTATTTCGGAGCCCTCCTATTGGTCGGAGCAAATAACAGAGATGAACCAGGTTATAATGAGAAGCAAAGTGGCTAGTAAGCCTGATCTTTATTAACTGTTGCAAATGCTATGTTTGCATTGGAAAGGGAAATGATAACAGGGACGTGATGGGGAAGACGGGAAGCGGCGTCAGGCCCTCTAGCAGTTCTCCAAAATTTTAGATCAGGAGACACCCCCAGCCTTTCCTTGGCATGAACCTGGGACCTTCTGCATGGCCAGCAGTTGTTCTGTTGCTGAGCTATTCTAGAGTATTCTAGAGGCCATATAGAATCCTTAAGTGAATTCCCTATCAGTCGGAGAAAATAACAGAGGCCAACCAGAGAATATTGAAAAGCAAAGCAGCTAGTAAGGCTGATCTTTATTCAAGGAACTGTTGCAACAGGGTCCCCACTCCCCACACGCAGGAGGGAGGAGAACCCAGAAGAATTGTGCGCAAGGCCTTATATAGACTCTTGAAATTGCCCACCCTGTAGCCCAAGACCACCCCCCCAAAACATCATACATACATCACAGAAGGAACAAAAAAAAAAAAATCCTTCCAGTAGCACCTTAGAGACCAACTGAAGTTTGTTCTTGGTATGAGCTTTCGTGTGCATGCACACTTCTTCAGATACACTGAAACAGAAGTCACCAGACCCTTAAATATAGTGAGGGAGTGGGGAGGGGTATTACTCAGAAGGGTGGTGGGAATGGGTGATCAGCTGATAGGTGTGGAAAACCTGTTGACGACTCTTAACGACTGCAATTGGTCTTACAGGGAAAGGCAAGGGGTGAGATGGCTAAAGATAGCTTTGTCATGTATAATGAGATAAGAATCCAATGTCTTTGTTCAGACCAGGTTTCTCCATGGTTTTAAGTTTGGTGATTAGTTGCAATTCAGCCACTTCTCTTTCCAGTCTATTTCTGAAATTCCTTTGTATTAAGACAGCTACTTTGAGATCTTTTATAGAATGTCCTGGGAGATTGAAGTGTTCTCCTACTGGTTTCTCTGTCTTGTGATTCCTGATATCAGATTTATGTCCATTTATCCTTTGGCGTAGGGTTTGGCCTGTTTGTCCAATATAGAGAGCTGAAGGGCACTGTTGGCATTTGATGGCATACACAATGTTAGAAGATGAGCAATTAAATAGTCCTGAGATGGTATGTTTGATGTTGTTGGGGCCAGTAATGGTGTTGTCCGGGTTTATGTGGCAGCAAAGTTGGCATCTGGGTTTATTGCAGGCTCTGTTACCAGTGTCCATGTTGAAGGAGGCATCTCCCGCAGAAATCGTGTTTGCCAGGAGACCTGATAATGGTCACTGATTGCATTACCTGGGCAGCCTGGCCATTCTTTTGTGATGGTTAATAGTTTAGTTCCTGAGTCTAAGTCACAGGCTCACCCTATTCATACACAAATACGCCCTTCAGACAGGATTGGCAAGCGGAAAGACAATGGGAAGCCTTTCCCCATTTACCTCCCTTACTGCAGAGGAATATTTTAGGTCACTGGGAGAGTCAAAATGGCTTCAGGATTGCTCTTCAGTACTATTTCTGACACATGGTTAGTATATTTAGATACGTGTGCATTTACGAATATTTACTCTATATTTGAGACTTTAAAATTATTTTTAAATAAAAAATTTTTTAAAAAAAATATTATAACAACATATACCGAAATTGAAATATTCTGAAGCCCCAATCCTGCAAGGCGCCCACAGCAGACAATTTGCTAGCAAAGAATTCAGCAGCATGAAGCCCTGTCAGGAGCCGGTGCCAGGGGAACCAGAGGCCCTTGAGAGGAAAGTGTTTCCACCCCACTGTGTCTCCGTCTGACCCTCCTCTTCCTCCTCCTCCTAGGGATTTTCCACCTGCAGCCTGGAGACCGGCTGAACCTCCGCATCCCTCGTTTCAATGCATCGTTTGACCTGACTGCCCACGGGACCTTCCTGGGCTTTCTCCGTCTATAGTGGTCTTCTGGGGGGCCCCACCATGAGAGACACCGGGGCCAAAGTATCAGGGCATGAGTGCGGGCGGTGTTGAACACAGGTACCCCACACCTCCGAGAGGGACTGGAAGGTGGGACAGAGGCTGCGCCGGTATCCCCAGTGCTGGCAACGCTATCGACCGCCAGAGCCTAAGACTTCTCCGTTCTGCTCTGAGCTTCGAGGGGCCGATTGGGGAGACTCTCTGCGGACCAGCGGGGTGAGCTGGTATTTGCTGCAGGAAGTGAGGTGAAGAGCTTAGGACAAGCTGAGCTGCTCGAGAACGTCTCCGACCCTCCTTTTCCCAAGATGCCAGAGTCTTTCCCGGCCTGCAGTGACAGCACAAGGCACTCGGGATTAAAAGAACAATAGCATGTTTTTTCGTCGCAGGCAAGCTTTGCCAGCCTGGTGTCCGCCAAGAACAAAAATGGATTTTCCGAGCCCTTGTGGTCACTGCTTCGAGCTTGGAAGGATAAGATACCCAGACCTTCAATGCCTGGCTGCATTAGGATGCACTTTCCATAAACACCATTTTCATTTGGATACCTTTTCAGACATTTGGAGGCATATACTGACTTGTAAATTAAGATGGATATACTGCAGTGTTGGTTATTGTTCTGTTAAAAGTGAGTTTACGGAGGGTTTTCCCCCCTTCCCCCTGCCAAATAATTTTTCAGTTAAAGTACGATTTCAAAGCACACACAAACGGCGTCCTCCATGTTTTGGACTACAATTCCCATCACCCTGAGCGAGCGCAGCCCAACTCCCTGGCTTTGATGGGTTTTGTAGTCCAAAACATGGCGGACACCAGTTTGGTGAAGGCTGATTTAAGAAGAACAGCCTTCTGGATCAGTCCAGTGCAGGACCTGAACACAAGAGTCGCTCTCCCTTCCTGTGGTTTCCAGCTATCGATATTCAGAAGCATTGCTGCCTCCGACTGCAGAGAGAGCATAGCCATGTTGGCTGGTTGCCACCCATAGCTGTCCAGATTGGTGGCCATCCCTGCCTCCCGCAGCGGGAGTTCCACAGTTTTGCTGCGCACTGCATTTAAGGCCAAAGCATTGTACTTTTAAGACCTACACTAGTGGACCCAAGGTGACGCTGTGAGTTAAACCACAGAGCCTAGGGCTTGCCGATCAGAAGGTCGGCGGTTTGAATCCCTGCGACGGGGTGAGCTCCCGTTGCTCGGTCCCAGCTCCTGCCCACCTAGCAGTTCGAAAGCACGTCAAAGTGCAAGTAGATAAATAGGTACCACTCCGGCGGGAAGGTAAACGGCATTTCCGTGCGCTGCTCTGGTTCGCCAGAAGCGGCTTTGTCATGCTGGCCACATGACCCGGAAGCTGTACGCCGGCTCCCTCAGCCAGTAACACGAGATGAGTGCCACAACCCCAGAGTTGTCCACGACTGGACCTAACGGTCAGGGGTCCCTTTGCCTTTACCTTTAGTGGCCAAAATTGTGGGAACCTTTCGGAGAAAGTGTATTTTTCGAAGTTTGATGGCTCATAACACCACTCTCTTTTGGAGTAATACCATATAAAATTATATATCAGTGGAAATAAAATTTAATGAAGAGTGTAATGCAACAAAGTTCGTTCAATTATCTGTATTCTATCAAACGTTATAGCCAAATAACCAGAAAAGGGAGAGTTTAGAGAGCCAATCAGGTGTAATCTTGTTTCGGCAATCATGGCTCATAACACCACTTTTTGTTTTTTAATAACACCATAAAACTATATATCGATGGAAAGATAATTTAATGAACAATGTAATGCAATAACTTTTATGAAGGATTATTTATTACAACAGGTTTGCTACTCTGTCTCCCCCCCCCCCAGCAGTTCCTTGTATATTGAACAGGATGAGGAGTTGCAGATTTCCCAATGCTTTGTTTTCTGTTTGGCAAGTACACTGGTAACCACAAAAAGCTGCCAATTGCAAATAGGAAAAAAACTTGGCAGTTTCAGCATTATTTTTTGGGCTTTGTTTACTAAATACAACGCTAGATTAAACCACTCTCTAGGGCACCAGACATTTTTTGTGATTTGCATAGGAACATTTTATTGGGGGGGGGCGGAATACAATTCAGAACTTTCAAAAAGCCACACACCTTTGGGGGGCGGGGGGAACTTTGCCCCTGCTTCCTGTGATACAATTGCCCTTGTCGGAAAATGCTGTGGAGTTGCTCTTTCTCCCCAGTTTGGAATATTCTTCTGCATGAAAAAAACAGTCTTGTAAGCTGAGAAGGTGTCCGTGTAATTGTACTATTGTGAAATAATATTTTATAAGGTCATCTCTCGCCAGAATCCAATTTTGGAGGGAGCTGTTTCCCATCTTGTTGTTGTTTAAACTGTTTAATATTCTATTTTATTAAAGCTTTTATTGTAGGCCTCCTTGGGAACATATTTGTGGGAAAGAGGGAAACCTATAAAAATATAAGAAATGAAGCGGAGAGGTACGGTCTTGAACCCAGATTCTGTGGGCTTTAGATCAGGAAGAAGAAGAAGAAGAAGAAGAAGAAGAAGAAGAAGAAGAAGAAGAAGAAGAAGAAGAGAGGAGGAGTTTGGATTTGATATCCTGCTTTATCACTACCCGAAGGAGTCTCAAAGCGGCTCACATTCTCCTTTCCCTTCCTCCCCCACAAAAACACTCTGTGAGGTGAGTGGGGCTGAGAGACTTCAGAGAAGTGTGACTAGCCCAAGGTCACCCAGCAGCTGCATGTGGAGGAGTGGGGAAGCGAACCCGGTTCACCAGATTACGAGTCTACCGCTCTTAACCACTACACCACACTGGAAGCTCTGAGGGATGACTGGTAACAGGGAACAGCACTCAGTTCAAGTTCAGGTATGCTCTCACTTTGTTGCTCCAGCGGAGGAAAGCCTATAAATAATAATAATAATAATAATAATAATAATAATAATAATAATAATAATAAAAAATAAATAAATAAAAATAAATAAATAAATAAATAAATAAAAAATTCATTATTTATACCCCCGCCCATCTGGCTGGGTTTCCCCAGCCACTCTGGACAGCTTTCAGCAAAATATTAAAATACTTTTTTTCTCTAAATGCTAGAAGCCCATGTCATCCAAAGAAACGGACAGGCTGTAGACTCAGGACAAACAAAGGGGATATTATTCAAGGCACAATTGACTCAATGAATCCATTGTCCTAAGATGCGGTTATGGCTTTCAGTTCAAATCGGCTTCAAGCAAAGGCTTCACAATCATGAGTGGCTATTAGCTATGACAGATTAAGGCTCTTCACCCCGGGTAACGTTCCCACTCGGCAGAGATCTTGCTGACCCCAGAGTGGCAGGAGCAGGATTGATCTGCAGAGGAGAACCCAACACCCCTTCTGAAAAGCAGAGGCTATTCTGCTTGTGGGTATTCAGCCTGAAAAAGAAAAGCCAAGTCTGCTGGATCAGGCCAATCTAGTCCAGTTTCCTGTCCCTGCAGGATACCCCAAAAGGGAAACCTGCACAGGGGCGGAGCAAGGCGGGGGCGCTGAGAGCGGTATGCCCCCGGTTCCACCCTGGAGGGGGGGTGACACTCGGCGCCGCCACCCCCCCGCAACTCCCAAGCCGCCGCCCGGCACCTCTTACGTGCGGCGGCAACTTGCGCAGCAACTTAGATGGACTTTCTTCACGAGATAAAATCCTTTATTCCTATATTAGATGCACTTGAAGCCAATTTAAAAAGAAGTGCTGTGTCCAGCGATGTTGCGCAATAGTTTTTCCATTCTTGTTCTTCTGATAGCATCCAAGCAAGAAATTCAGCAAGGTGTTGAACTGTTGATGGAAGCATAACCAGAAGATATTGACCTGAAACTTATTGTTGAACTTCTGCACTTTCGCCTGTACGTGAGACAAAGCCATTGGGTTGCAGCAGAGCACACTCTGTCTCCTACAGACCTTTATCAAATGATATACACGGGGAAAATTCAGATGGCCTTTCCTATTGTGGAAGCAATTGTGCGGCTGTTCCTTAGCTTTACGGTCACTAAGTGCTCAGGAGAGAGGAGTTTTTCAAGATTGGGATGGGCCTCACAAGTGGAGTAGCCTAGGGCAAGGGTCAGTTACCTTTTTCAGCCGTGGGCCAGTCCACTGTCCCTCAGAACTTGTGGGGGGCCGGATTATATTTTGAAAAAAAAAAAATGAACGAATTCCTATGCCCCACAAATAACCCAGAGGTGCATTTTAAATAAAAGCACACATTCTACTCATGTAAAAACACCAGGCAGGCCCCACAAATAACCCAGAGATGCATTTTAAATAAAAGGACACATTCTACTCATGTAAAAACACGCTGATTCCCGGACCATCCGCAGGCTGGATTTAGAAGGCAATTGGGCTGCATCCAGCCCCCGGGCCTTAGTCTGGGGACCCCTGGTTTACAACCATAATCCGTTCCGGAGGTCTGGTTGTAAACCAAAACAGGTTGTAACCCAAGGCACGCTTTCACCAATGGGGCCTCCCCCCCCCAAAATGGGTTGTAATTAAAAATAAATAAATGGGTTGTAACCCAAAAAAAAGGGACACACACTTCCGGGTTTGATGTGGTTGTAATCCAAACCGTTGTAATCCAAAACGGTTGCAAACCACGGTACCACTGTACAATGAAAGTGACAAACTTAGACAAACAAATTTTGACGACGTTTTCTGATGTCCTTTAGAGGAGAAATTGAGAACTGCAGAATTTTAAATACCGGTCGTCATCCTTGGCTTCACTCAATTTTGTTTATAACACTCTTCCATTTTCTTCTAGTCGTGAGGGTGGGGGTTTGGGAGGGGGCCTCACAAGTGGAGTAGCCGAGGGCCTCTCTTCATCGAAATCCGGCCCTGCCCCGAGCCCAAGAGCCCCCTCCCCTCCTGCGGTTGCCAGCAATTGGTGTTCAGACGCATTGCTGCCTCCGGCGATGGTGCCAGAGCGTAGCCATTGTGGCTGGAAGCCGTTTTCCTCCACGAATTCCTCCACTGCTCCTTTACAGCCACCCAGGTTGGTGGCCACCGCTGCTTACTGAGGCAGGGAGTTCCGTAGTTTTAACCACGCGCTGCTCAAATAAGTACATCCATCCATCTATCTGCCCTGAACCTTCCAACACTCAGTTTCGCAAGCTGTCCGCATGTTCTGGCATTGCGAGAGAAGGAGAAACTTTTCTCTAAACACTTCCTCTGTGCCGGGCATAATTTTATGAATTACTTTCTAAAGGAGCTCAGGGATTAATTTTTTTAAAAATTAATAAATAAATTGTGTGTCTTTTGTTTCTCAATTTGATCCTTTTTACTGGTGATATAGAAATATTATTCCCTAAAAAGGGGTACTCTACCCCTAAGGGGGGCACAAGACCTGAGTGAAGGGTTCACTTTTAGGCTCCTTAACCGGTAGGGAAAAGACAGAGACCAATCCAGGACTTGAAAGCAAAAACTGATATTTTATTCAAAATTAATCTGAGAACTGCTGCAGCAGGGTCCTCTTCCGTGTGGAAAATACGGAGAGAGAACCCCGAACAATGAACTTCCCTTCCTTATATACACTTTATTAAAATTCAGTTCAATAGTACAGATAAGGGATGAAAGGAATTCTACATGGGTAAACATATCAATCCATGTTTCCTGGGAGCATTTGGTGTGTTAATAGACAAATTCCCTTTTGTAAAAGTGACATCTAGGTGTTGGATGTCTTATCTGCATGTTCTTGTTGAGTTGAAACTGTCCTTTTTTTCTTTTCTCATCTATGGGAATGAACTCAGGGGGTCTCTGAATGTCTTTGAATTCCCCTGGATAATCGGCTTTGTGAGATGGGAACTTTTGATAATTTATCTGGAAGATACACTTTTTATAATAAGTGTGACACCCAGTGGCGTAGCGTGAGGGGTGCTGGGGGGGCCAGTGGCACCGGGCGCAACATCTGGGGGGGGCGCGCTCGCACCGACGACGACGACCCCCTCGGCACCCACCTCCCATGACGGGGCGCCCTTCTCTTCCCCTCCCGCACCTGACGCCGCTGCTGCTGAGGGAGCTGCTGCTGCTGAGGCGTTTGCCGGCCGACGGCAGCCGCGGGGAGCCTCCGCGGCGCCTTCTCCGCAGCAGCAGCAGGAGGAGGCGGCGGCAAACGGGGGCGCAGGTCGCCGCCGTCGCTGCCGCCATATCCAAAGGCCGAAGACGTCGCCGGCCTCTCGCGCCGGTCCGGGTCGCCGGCCGGCTTTGGGGAGGCTCCGCCTCCGGCTCCTCCCCGCGCCCGCCCAAAGGCAGGCCTCGCCGCCGCCGAGAGAGGTACAGGGGCGCTGGGGGGCAGGCCGAGTGGGGTGGCTCAGAGGGGGGAAGGAAAGAGGGACTGGCTTCCTCCGTATCAGGGAGGGGAGCTGATCTGTCTCTCTCTCTCTCTCTCTCTCTCTTCTCTCTCTCTCTCTCTCTCTCTCCACCAGCCCCCTCTCCCTTTTCTCCCTCCCTCCATCTCTGCCTCTCTCTCTCTCTCTCTCTCTTTCTTTCTTTCTTTCTTTCTTTCTTTCTTTCTTTCCATCTCTGCCTATCTTGCTCTCGCTCTCTTTCTGTCTCTACCGCTTTCTCTCTCTCTCTCTCTCTCTTTCTATCTGTACCTCTCTTTCTTTCTTTCATCTCCACCTCTACCTTTCTTTCTTTCTTTCTTTCTTTCTTTCTTTCTTTCTTTCTGTCTTTCTCTCCCTTTCTTTCTTTCTTTCTTCCTATCTATCTCCACCTCTACCTTTCTTTCTTTCTGTCTTTCTTTCTGTCTTTCTCTCCCTCTTTATTTATTTCTATCTATATCTACCTCTATCTCTGTGTATCTATCGTTTAGCTATATTTCCCTACAGTATCTCTGTCTCCTCCCTCTCTGTTTCTCTCTCTCTCTTTCTTGACTTACTGTAGTTTATTAAATTGTCACATAGCTCCATCCAGATCACATAACATTTTTTTTTGTTTTTTCCTTTGACTTCCCATATCACTTCCCAAAATCTCTTTACTGCTTTATTGTTTATAACAATACACCCGATATTAACCTAACAATAGGAAAAAAATATTGGGGTTTCACCCCCCCCCGTTGCTTATTATGCTAATCCATCTTGTATTGCCAAAAAATCAAAATATTTACTTCGGTAATCCAAAAAGGGTTCTTCTACAAATGCCTCATTCTAGGGGTCTGGAGGTTCATTCTCTCTCTCTCTCTTTCTACCCTTCTCTATCTATCTTCTATCAATCTATATTTTTATCTCATTCATTCTCTCTCCCCCACTCTTTCTATTGTGATCTACCTCCCTTTCTCTCTCTGTCGCTCTCTATCATCCCTTTCTCTCTCGTTTTTTTCTCCACCTCTACTGTCCATTTATCTAATTATCTATCTTAGATAGCTCAGCCAGTAGAACATGGGACTCTTAATCTCAGGGTTGTGGCTTGGATCACCACATTGAGCAAAACGATTCCAGCATTGCTGGGGGTGGACTAGATGACCATTGTCCCTTCCAACTCTACAATTCTGACTCGAGTGCTAAAATCCACGGGTTAGGGGGCGCAAATTGCTTGCCTTGCCCCGGGTGCTGACAACCCACGCTACGCCACTGGTGACACCCTATCCTTGATATCAGAAGGGTGTGGTGTTCACATAGTTCTTACAAATAAAAGTTGGTGTGAAAAGTGGCATCTATGTATTTACAATATGAGAGTGCACAGACCCAATAGGTGGCGCTGCGTGCAAAGAAGGGAGAATTTGACAGGGAACGGAAGTACTGTATGCTATTTGAGTAAATCACAACAATCCTTTTTCTCTAGCTACATTTTCCTAATACAAGAATTACTTCTGAAGGAGATACAACTTTAAAATGATACATACAGGACTGAAGAAGATACATTTTAAATGATACAGTTAAGGCATGCATTCAGCAGATGCAATTGTAACAATACAGGTGACAGAGATATAATATGCCTGTGCCTTATTATAGCAAGAACAATACATTCCTAAAAATACGGGAGACTAAGAATACACAAGTGGGATGTGGGTGGTGCTGTGGGTTAAACCACAGAGCCTAGGGCTTGCTGATCAGAAGGTTGGCGGTTCGAATCCCCACAACGGGGTGAGCTCCCGTTGCTCGGTCCTGCTCCTGCCAACCTAGCAGTTCAAAAGCACATCAAAGTGCAAGTAGATAAATAGGTACCGCTCCGGCGGGAAGGTAAACGGCATTTCCGTGCGCTGCTCTGGTTCGCCAGAAGCGGCTTAGTCATGCTGGCCACATGACCCGGAAGCTGTACGCCGGCTCCCTTGGCCAGTAAAGCGAGATGAGCGCCGCAACCCCAGAGTCGTCCGCGACTGGACCTAATGGTCAGGGGTCCCTTTACCTTTAAGAATACACAACAGATACAATTCAATGCTTTACAATGTTTCAGGATTTAGTTTTGGAAAGGAAAGTTTAAACTTTAGAATAACTTTAATTTTTTCATTGGGGTCAACCTTCGTAGAAATATCAGTTTGGTTCTCAGAGAGCTCCATTTGTTTGGCGGAGAGACGTGAAGCAGAGAGTGAAAGTTCCCCGCTGAGATAATCAAGGAATCGGCAGTAACAATTCAGCTCCTATCTTGCACTCTCCATTTGGCTGCAGGGAAGCGGGAGATCCTTTGTGGAGGGAACAATGGACTGATGACTTTGATCTATTTCAGGGCTAGATTAGGAGCACACTTTCCTCCATTTGCTCTGAGAAGTGAGGACGTTCGTTTTCCCTCTCTGTTCATGGATTCCTTTATGCCAGGGGTGGCCAACTTGCAAGAGACTGCGATCTACTCATAGTTAAAAACCGGCAGTGATCTACCCACTTTTCGTTGAAGGAAAGCCCTATTTTTGGTGGTTCAAGTCATTTTAGGGGTGCAGGGCAAAGATGTTGAGCTTTTTTTAGGGGAGCCAAAGTTTTTTAGCTTCTTGGGGGGGCACAGATCTACCGGTGATCAACCACAGACGTCCAGTGATCTACCGGTAGATCTACCTGTTGGACATGCCTGCTTTATACCAAAATAGAAAGGTGCGTGGCCCTTCAAAGAGAGGAGTCTTTCTGTAAATTTTTGCAGGGGTATAAGAGAGCGTATGTTTTTTTAATATTAAAATTCCTACAACATTGGCTTGTTTTATCGTGCTGCAAACCACTTTTGAGATTTTATTTTCTGAAAAATATTAAGCGGTATAGAAATGAATTGAACCGCAGAAAATTCACTAATTATTTGCAGGCCGTTTCTCCTTTCCAACACACAACAAATTTAAACACAAAATACCCCCCCCCAAAAGCAGAAAGAAAAGGGAGCACAATTTTTTTAAATAATCCCTTTCCAGCAATGGGGTGGAGAACCACAAAGGCTGACCCCTGTTGGAGACAGAATACTGGGCTGAGCACCAATCTTTACCCTAGGTCTCCAAAGGAGGCGCCTGAAATAGGATCTCGCGGGACTTGAGGCTATAATATCGCGCGATTGGAGGCAGGCGTGAAGCTTTCGGCGAGATCGGACGTCGCGCTCTCGCGAGATCCGAGCGGAAACAAGCGGAGAGTTCGCGCAAGCCGCCGCGGGATAAGAACATAGAGTTCCAAAAATGTAGAGCAGCGTCCTTCCTTTTTAATCGGAACTTCCGGGTTCCTTCCGACCCTGTTTTGATTTTGTATAAGAAAGAAATCTTGGAAGAAGAAAAATACAAGAAGAGTTTGGAAAACAGGACTGGACGGGATTCAGACATTTATTTGGGTCGCTCCAGATGCAGAAGTGGGGGGGCGCACCTCAACAAAATCATTAGCCTATTGTGTCGAAGTTGTACTGCAAAGATCAAAGACAAATTTTGTGGGCACCAGTGAACAGAATAAAATAAAATCTCTCACTGCCTCCATTTCTTCCCCTTCTATTTGCCAGGAGGTGATGGGACCAGTGGCCATGATCTTAGTTTTTTTGATGTTGAGCTTCAGACCATATTTTGCGCTCTCCTCTTTCACCCTCATTAAAAGGTTCTTTAATTCCTCCTCACTTTCTGCCATCAAGGTTGTATCATCAGCATATCTGAGGTTGTTGATATTTCTTCCGGCAATCTTAATTCCGGTTTGGGATTCATCCAGTCCAGCCTTTCGCACGATGAATTCTGCATATAAGTTAAATAAGCAGGGAGACAATATACAGCCTATGGTCTCAGGAAATATATCATGTTCCTCTAAGATGGGGGGTGGGGGAAGGAATGCAATCTGAAAAGCAGCATTTGCTAAAGTGACAGAGGGGACTTTCTTTCACATGTGGTGGGATTGTAAAATTATAAAGAAATATTGGGAAATGATTTACAATGAAATGAAGATGTTTAAAATAACATTTGTTAAAAAACCAGAAGCTTTCCTGTTAGGTATTACAGGAGCGGACAATACCAAGATCACAAAAGAACTTATTTATGTATGCAAGTACGGCTGCACGGACACTGTTAGCACAACATTGGAAAGAAGAAGGTGTCCCAGCTGAAGAAGATTGGCAAGTTAAATTAATGGAATATGCTGAAATGGCAAAATTGACAATGAAAGAGGAAGAGACGCTGATGTAAGCCAATTGATGTACCACGGAGAGAAATCAGGGTCCGGTACCCGAGAGGGAGCCCCGGAGAATTTTGCCCCGAGAAGCCGCAGGTTTGGCTGAAGCCTCCCACTTACCAACGTAAATGAACCGAGACGACACAGGAGCTGCAGAAAGGGAAGCAAGGCGATGCCCCCGTTTATTAGGGTCTGTTGCAACAGAGGTTCAACCTCCCGGCGACGTGTGGATCACGAAGGAGAGAGAAGAACCCTGAGCATAGTCACTGGGGAGGTTTTATACATTCTTGTTTCCATACAGGTAAATGGAAGGGAAAAGAGCGGGAAAAGGGGATTACATAAAGTAAGTACGTTTAATGACAAGGAGATTGGCTGATACAATAGTAATGGAGTAGTCTTCCTGCCGGTTCTTTGGACTTGCTAATACTCCTGTTGTCTTCTGTCCTGCAGGGTGGAGTCGGCGATCGGAACTTCCTGAGTGGTGAATGTCCATGTCCCTTTTGTATATGAAATAAAGTGATTTCCTTTGAATGGCAGATGTTTCCATTGTCTTTTATCCTGCTGCTTTGGTGGCAGACCCAGTAGATGGCGCCGTGGTGTAAGGGAAGGAGATTTTGACAGTTCATGGAACGTTGAGAGCGGGAGTCTAACAGCTCCCTAATGACAGCCAGTCCTTACGAAGGACGGCAGCCAGGGGAAGCCCTTTACAAGTTCTTTGGATATGATTAGGTTACAGATAACTTTATAACATTGTGATTGTTACAGAGAAGCATACATGGAGTACAAGGATACATTAAGGCAAAGATACATTCAGGTCATATAGCTGGAGAAGTGTGAGTTACATCTGGATACAAAGTCGGAGGTCCACACACAATGTAGCAACACATAGCACTTGAGGTTATACTGCATATTAGATCACATATAGCAGAGGCTGGGCATTTGTATAGGCGATAAGGAAAGCACGCTTTTTACGGTGCGGGTTCAGATCCGGGAGGGGGTGAGCTGGGGATGGGCAGCCTAAGCGATAAGGAGGTCGTTTCAGCCAGGACCTGAGGTGATATTTGCCTATTGTTTACCTGCTGAGTGCCAGGCTGATAGGATTTGAGATATGCAAACGCTGGAGGGCTGAGCGGAAAGGTTAATCCGAGTGCAGGTGGAGGGTGCGGTTGATCGGGCGAGCCGGGATGAACCGGGAGCAGGTTGGATTTACATCTGAATGAGCGCTTAACGAGCGCTCTGTTGTCGCCCGTCCTGCTCCCCCCCCCCTCCTCTCCTTCCTCCTCCTGATGGTCAGCTAGCTTCCCTGTCCTTAAGGAAAAGTGGGGAAAATGGCGTTGCAGTGGATCTATGGTCCCCTCTCTGTGCATGGGAGACCTGGACGATGAGTCCCCTCTCTGTGCATGGGAGACCTGGACGGGTGGATGTGTAGTTATACTCCTGTTACATTTCCCCTCTCTGCGGCTTAATTTTGGCACAAAATTATTGCCGCACATCCTTTATGGAGTAGACGCCCCCCCCCAGGTGGTACATAGGGATGGGTGTCGGGTCTCTATAGAGGGGGACTAGGGGGGCTTGGACAGCAGGGGAAGACGGTTTTGCGGAACGCATTACAATTGGGAAGCACTGAAAGCAACAGCAGAAAAAGGCAACCATGGCAATTACAGAGACAGTTATAAACAACATTCCCTTCACTGTTTCACGTATCCACGAGATATTGGGGAGCCAAGACCACGGGTCCCAGTCTGATATACCCTCATGCTGGATATCCTTGAGGTTGCTGGCAAGGGAGGCAATGGCGGTTAAGTGGGCTGAGATGTTGAAGGTTTGGTCGGTGACATAAGAGCAGCACTCTGCCCCGATGAGCTTACATGCCCCTCCCTGTTGCGATAGGAGGAGGTCAAGACAAAGTTTGTTCTGGAGACTGAGGCGCCGGACCTCAGTGAGTTCCGTGAGTAACGACATGGTCACGGACTCAGACTCGTTGATGAAACGTAGCAGTACATCTGTCAGCCTAAGTATATCCAGATGGTTAGAAAAGGCTCCGTATGCGGGGAAGAGAGCCCGGAGCCAGGTCTCGCCATTTGCCTTTACATGGGGTGGTGTGGTGAGGGATCGCTTATTCCGTGGGTGACCCAGAAGGTCCTGGGTTACACGGAGCCCAGGATGTACGTGTCCCAGAAAACAGGTTCCCTTCATGTGGCTGCTGACCCAGGAGTAACCTCGGGAAGAACAGACCCAAAAAAGTCCATTCAGGATTCCGGTAACCTTCCCTGTCCTGAAGGTGTCCACGAGATCCCGGTGGGGCGTCTCTTGGGTGAAGGGTGACAGGACTGCTCCCAAGGCCAGTTCCAAGGTGGGGTAGGTTGAAGTGTGGGTGCGGTTGCGGACCCAAGTTGTGAGACCACTGGGGTCGGATGATAGGGTGATGGGGCACGTGCTAGTGCCTACTTGATCCCCGCTTCCCAGGAATTCCTTACAGATAGGACCGACCGAGGGCCCACTTAAGTAGATGTATTGGGGACTGGGTCTAACAAAAGTGAGGTTGCGTTCCATGAGGAAGTCAGTCCGGTACTGGGATGGGAAAAGGGGGGTCGCTACGAAGGGGACTCCCTGTTCAAGGTGTGCTGGTGTGTGGGCGCAGATCCAGCAGTCCGATAAGTTGGTGGTGCGCACCACACGCTGTAGCAGTTGGACATAGGTGTTTTCCTGCCAGGCAGATAGGTGGGGGGAGGTACGGGGAGCGGGTAACTCAGGTAAGTTGATGCTCCTGGGGGCAGTGCCCACAGGATGCAAGGGGTCTTGGCTTTGTAGAAGATCTGGGGATGTTGCAATTCCGCCACACCTTTGGGGTCCTTCTGAGTCCCACTCTAGGATATTGCTCCCTCCCACTGGGTGCAACCAACCTTCGATATATGAGTTCCCCGTCCAAGTTGTCGATGCCTTTAAGTCCCAAACACAGCAAAATTTTCGCACACAGATACCTTGGAATGAAGAAGCGGCAGTGGAGCTGCTACAATGGAATCCATAAGTCCAGTGCTCGGTGTACAGCGAGTCCGTGTGGCCCTCCCAAAGTCCATTCCCTTGGTCCTGGGGTTGATATGGGTGCGTGATCTTTCCCCATTGGCCTTGTACGGTAGTCCCATTATGGCAGGTCAAGCGGTTCCATTGTTGGTCCAGGGTGAAGAAAGCTCTGCCAAGGATTTCGAAGGAGGTTGACCGGATGAGGAGCTCCCAGACCTGTGAGCCTTGCAGTCGGGGTCGGAATGCGTGGCGGAGCCATGTTCTGGTTCCTGGCAGGCAGAAAGGGAAGTCGCCGAAGGAGTTGTAGTCGGGTTGGCCTGGGATGTCAAGGGCGGCCCATTCCAGGAAGAAATGTTCAGACGGGTTCCTCCCACAGTTATGGGGCTGCGTGGAGCGTCCGGAGGTGTAGCTCAGGAGGAGGGTCGTAATGATGACACCAACAGGGATCCAGGTCCTTCTGTCCATGGCGACGTATACCTGAGGGGAGAGAAAGCAAATTGACAGACAAGGGAAAATGACAGGAGGAAGGGGTTTAAGAAGCGGTGGAGGGGATGGAAAGGGAAAAAGGGCGACGGTTGTCAGGGACGGTTCTCCTTTCGGAACTGCATTCTGATGGGCGGGTGGTCCGGATCTTCTGGGCTAGGATCGATAAGTATCCTCGAGAGCCACTTTTCTTCGGGGTTCTTCCCGGACCCTTCTCCAGCTGCTAGGGGACTACGATTACCCCCGTTGTCATCTGGATGATCTGGCAGGCAGGATGGGGAAGACATCGGGGTCGTTTCTGCGGTGTCCGTCCCATCTGGGGCGCTGTGGTGAGGGGGAACTGGTGCCGCTGCGGTGTCATCTGGATCTGGGGGTGGCAGTTCCAGGTCGTCTTCTGCCGTCGCGCCGTCGTCAGGAGGCGGTGCATGCTTGCAACGGGTGTGATGTATCCAAGCTGACCGCTCAGCCACCTTAAGGGCGGTTGGAGTCGTAAGGAGAACCTGGAAGGGTCCTTCCCACTGTGGCTCAAGAGTGAATCTCTTGTGGGTTTTCACCCTGACCCAATCTCCTGACTTAAAGTTGTGAGCATCAACGTCAAGGGGGGTATTCTGGCAATTTGCGGCGTAGCGATGCAATTTCTTGAGGTGTCGCTGCAACTCTGAGACATACGTGGCTAGTTCAGCTTCCCCAGCTTCGAGTTCAAAGACGGGGAGTTGGGAAGTGTGGGTAGGGGAAGGTCTCCCAAACAAAAGTTCATAAGGGGAGAGCTTAGTGGGTCCCCTAGGCTGGCTCCTGATATTATGTAGAACTATAGGTAGAGCGTTAGTCCACTTTAGGTTGGTGGCTTTACATAGCTTCCCCAACTGTGATTTTATTAGCCCATTCATGCGCTCAGTCTGGCCGGAAGACTGAGGGTGGTACGGGGTATGCAATTCCCACTTTATCCCAAAGGCTTTGGTAACTGCTTGGACGACTTCCGCGGAGAAGTGGGTCCCGCGGTCACTGTCGAGTCTCCGCGGAACCCCATATCTAGGGATGATCTCTTGCATAAGGATTCTGGCTACGGTTTGTGCATTGGCTTGCCTTACAGGGAAAGCTTCAGGCCACCCTGACAGCTTATCAGTGATGACCAAAATGTACCGGTAGTTTTGGCATTTCGGGAGCTCGGCAAAATCTAATTGAAGACTCTCGAACGGGATATAAGCCCAAGGTCGGGAGCCAGGAGGACCTCGGGGTTCCCGCTTGGGGTTAAAGTCTGCACAAATGGGGCAGTTTTTGGACACCGATTTGGCAAACTGATGGGCACCAGGGGCATACCAATTCCTAAGAAGGCTGTCCGCTAGGCGATTGGCCCCCCAATGGGTGAAGTTGTGTAAGACACGCAAGTGTCTAGGGACCCAGGCACGGGGCATAATCATGCGTCCATCAGGCAGTATCCAGATGTTATCTCTTAGAATGGCGCCCAATGCCCGCCACTGTTCGATTTCTTGGGGTTGTGCTGTCCTGTACATGCGATCAAAGTCTATGTCAGCTGGGGCTAAGACCGCTTGGAATTCGTTGGAACTTGCGCGGTCTGTAGCGGCCTGTTGAGCTGCGGAGTCGGCGAGGCGGTTGCCGACAGATATAAAGTCGGTCCCGTTAGTGTGTGCCTTACAATGTATTACTGAGATGGCTTTAGGAAAGTGAATTGAATCCATTAGTCTTTTAACCAGGGTGGCGTGGGATATCTGAGTTCCCGCCGCGGTGAGGAACCCTCGTTGCTTCCAGAGGGTCCCGGTTGCGTGGACTAGTCCGAAACAGTACTTGGAATCTGTATAGATGTTTATACGTTTTCCTTCGCCCAACTCGCAAGCTCTGATCAGGGCAATTAATTCTGCTGCTTGCGCGCTGTATCTGGGGTTAATAGCGGCCGATTCCAGGATTCCCTCGTGGGTGACTACAGCATAACCGGTTCGCCTCTCTCCCTCCACCACCCTAGAGCTCCCATCTGTAAAGATGGTGAGGTCAGGGTCACTGAGGGGTAAGTAATCCAGGTCATCTCGGGGTTTATCGGCTAACCTCACGGCTTGGGTGCAGTCGTGGTGTGGGGTTCCATCATCGGGCAAGGGCAGGAGGGTAGCAGGGTTTAAAGTGTTCACTCTCTTAATGCGGAGATTTGAGGGAGTAAGGAGCGCTGCTTCATATCGGCTGAGTCGGGGATTGCTGAAATGCTGACAGTTCCGCAAGTTGAGTAGCGTGGCTACCGAATGTGGGACGTTCAAAATAAGTTCCTGACTCTGTACAATTTCAAGGGCCCTTTCGACGATCTCAGCAGCGGCTGCAATGGCTCTGAGACATCCTACAGTCCCTTTTGCCACGGGGTCTAGTTGCACGCTGTAATATGCCACCGGTCTCTCCTGCCCCCTGAAGGTCTGTGTTAAAACCCCCGACGCGACTCCTTTATTTTCATGCACGAATAAGGAGAAGGGGAGTCGGTAGTCCGGGAGCCCTAGGGCCGGAGCAGAGCGGAGTTCTCTTTTGATGGTTTCGAAGTTTTCCAGGGCTTCTTTGCTCCATTCTAAGGGCTCTGGTTCATCCTTGCCAGTCATTTTAACAAGGGGCTTAGTTAATTCCCCGTATGAGACGATCCACGCTCTGCAAAACCCACTCATCCCGAGATACCCACGCAGCTGTTTCTTCGTGCGGGGGAGGGGTACTCTAGCGATAGCTTCTATCCTTTCTGAGGTTAGTGCTCGGGTCCCCCTTCCTATTACGTGTCCTAGATACTTGACTTCGGGCAGGCAGTATTGTAGCTTTTTTGGGGACACTCTGTGCCCTTTGTGCGCTAGGGCAGTGAGGAGGTAAACAGTATCGATGTGGCAGTTCTCTTGGGAGGTACTACTCAGGATCAAATCATCAACATACATGATCAGAATTGACCCAGCAGGGAACTTAAGGTCCTGTAGGTCCTTGTGGAGTGCTGAGGCAAAGATAGTGGGGCTCTCAACATAACCCTGGGGTAGTCGCGTCCAGGTTAGTTGACCGTTTCCCCAAGTAAAAGCAAACAAGAATTGACTATCCTCATGAACCCTGATTGAGAAGAATGCTGAGCATAAGTCTACGACGGTGAAGTGAGTGCTATCTGGTGGGATTCCGGTCAGGATGGTGTTTGGATTTGCTGTAATGGCGTGGCGGGGTATCACGAAATTGTTAATGATCCTAAGGTCTTGGACAAACCTATATCGGGGTGGATCTCCAGCTTTGCGAATCGGAAGGACGGGAGAATTGCAAGGACTGGCTGTGGGGACAAGGATCCCTTGATTCATAAAGTCCTCAATCATGGGTTTTAGTCCTTCTATCGCCTCGGGAGGTAGGGGGTATTGTCTCGCGCAGGGGTAAGGCACATCGGTGCGGTACTTAATCTTGACAGGTTCAGCTGATTTCAGGAGCCCGACAGTAGTGGAAGTGGTTCCCCACAGCCAGGACGGAACCTGGTCCTTTAGTGGCGCTGGGATCTCTAGATTTGGGGTTGATTCCTCAGCGAGTAGTCCCTGGAAGGAGGTTGCTGAGTCCTCTGGCATATGGAGGTATATGCCCTCTGCGCTGCAGGTGATGGTTGCTTTTAGTTTGCACAGCAAGTCCCGCCCCAGAAGGTTAACAGGACTTGAGGTCAAAAGGAAGGAATGTTCGGCCGCTAGAGGTCCGATGGTGACTCTAGCTGGCTTGGAGAGGTGACATGTACGGGGAATCCCATCGATGCCCATGATGCGCTGTTGGTCTTGACTAGGTGTCAGATGGCTCCCATTCAGTGTGGAAAATGTAGCGCCAGTGTCTAGTAGGCACTTGTAATCATGCCCGTCAATCTTGAGCGTACATATGGGGTCTTGAGATGACAAGAGAAAAGTGGGGCACACTAGGGCTGTCTCTCCGGGATTCCCTTCTAATTGTCAGTAATTATTATATGGCTGAGGTGGTGGTGGGGCTTGGGCTCGCTGGGGTGCGAATTGGTTATGGAATGGGTTTCCTCCCGCCTGTCCGACATTCAATGTGGGGTTCTGAGGAGGAGGTAGGGCTTGGTTTGCTGTCTCCTGTTGGCTTGTCCCTGAGAAATCCTTATGGAAAACTGGACAATTTCGGCGGAAATGGCCTTCCTGATGACAATAAAAGCAAAGATAGGGGCCAGGTTGACGGCTGAACCCTGGTCTCCCGCTTGCAAGTGAGCCTCGGTTAAAATAGCTGCCTCTGCCTTGCGGGAGCCCCCGTGGATTTCCAGCGGCCGGTTGGAAGCCGGAGTTCCCTGCTAACCCTCGTTGGAAGGATGCATTATTCCCGGTCGGGGCAATAGGTGGAACGCCTAGGGCCAGGGCTAGTACGCGGGCATCTTCCTCCTTCTCCTTCCTAGCCTCTTTTCTCCTCCGCTCATCCCTCCCATCGAACACAGTCTTCGCTATTGCCAGGATTTCACTGATAGGTTTCCCGTCATAGCCAAGTTGCAGGGAGAGGACCTTCCTGATGTCTGCATTACATTGGTCCTTGAAAAAGCTTTTCACGATTATTTGGTTCTCTGCGAGGTCGGGGTCGATTCCTCCCCACGTCCTGAATGCATTTATGAGGCGTGTGTAAAAGGAGGATGGGGTCTCATCAGCTCCCTGGGTTATAGCTTGGATTTTCGTCCAATTTATCCCTTTCTTCTTGGCCGCTCTTATCCCTTCAATAACCGCTTTCCGGAAAACCCTTAAGTGCCACTGGTCTTTTGCTGAGTTATAATCCCACTCAGGTTCATTCCTGAGCTGGTGCGCGGTGACTAAGGTGGCATCGGCTGGTTTATTTTGGCCATCCTGGAACTGTGGCAAGATGAGTGCTTCTCCTGCCTTTGATAATATTTCCTCCCTGTCGGGGTCATCAAAGAGGGCCTCCAGCAGCATGTGGACATCTGCCCAGGATGGATTGTGCGTCTTGAAGATGGAGTTAATAAATCGGACGCATTGTCCGGGCTCATCTTTAAGAGTGGCCATCTTATCAGCCCAATTCATTAAATCTGATGAGGTGAAAGGGACGTGAGAGTATACGAAGGTGGCAGCTCCCTGATCTGAGGCGGGCGCTATGGGTACATGCCTGAGGGGATACTGTCCCTCTGAGATGTTCATTTCTGCTGTCTTGGCCAAGGTTGAGTCGGTACCCTCTTCGTGGCTGCGGCTCGGGTCCGCTGTCACTTCCTTCAGTGCCACTACGAGCTGCCTTATGAGGGAGTTACTGCGGGTCCGGCTGGAAACAGGGCTTAGGGTTGGAGGGGTAGCACGTTCACTCCGGGATCTGCTAGGAGATGGTGGCGCAGGGCTGAGGACGGGCGGGGAGATCTCAGGGTCGTCGTTCGGGTTGTCGGGGACGGATGGGGCTTCTCTTACTTCCCCGAGTCTACAGGTCCGAAGGGGGTAGCTGTCCTGGATCTCATCTTCTGTAACTTCCCGGTAGGGAGGCGGTTTAACTTCTTTCTTCCCCAACACTGACATTTGGTGGAAAGCTTTAGGGGATTTGTTACACTGCAGGATGTCCCTTGCTGTCACAAAGAGGTCGAGGTATTGGACCTGTAGCGGGTATTGATCTTCCAGGACGGTCCGCAGCAAGGCGAGGCGTTTGATATTAAAGGAACCGCCGGATAGCCAGATTTGATCTACGGGGTGGTGGGCAGTAGCCCTCACCCAACAGGTCCTGCATAATTTCTTTAGCTCTCTTCTTATCAAGGTCATGTGTTCCTGGCAGCTTCGTCCAGTTTAAAAGGACAAACCGTAGCGGGCTGTCAGACTCAGATTCCTGCCCAGGGCCAAGTCGCAGTTGCGCTTTGCCCTGCCCAGGAGTCCGGGATTGAAACTCTTTTGACTGGGGTGCACCCATCTTAACTCTGGAACCGGTCTTTTATACTGCAGTTCGGGCTAGGTGAACCCTGGGTTATATGGGCACTCACTAACGCTGATCCTGAGACTGCACAGTCCCTCTCCTGCCTGCCGTTCGTCTGCGCTAACTACTAGGCGGCCAGCCGTTTGCTTCCTTCGCTACTAGGCTGTGGTGCGATCAAGTACCTTCGAGGCCCCCCTTACTAGTGTCAATCTGATTGCTGAGGGCCCGACAGCAACGTCCCTGCCTCTTACACGCTAAGGAAAGGGCTACCTGCCTTCGGACGCTTGCGTGTGCAATGCCGAAGCGGTAAGCCCAGGATAGAAATTTTGAAAGGAAAAGGTAACCTTGCGTTCTGACAGCAGTCCGTCACGTCCTTTCGGATCTGAACTGCGCAGGGGCGGCTTTACCTTCAGAGAGGAAAAGAGGAACGGAGAAAGGTTTTGACAAGAGAGTCAGGGTAGATGTGGGTCAGCCTCCACGTTTAGGACGGGAGCGCTGTACCCGGGACCTCAGTTCTGCTTTGTTACTCTGCCCTGCAGCTTAGCTGCTAACCAAGGTCCAAGTTAAGAGAAAGAAAAGGGATAGAATAGAGTTTTTCGTTGCTGCGGTTACTTATCCACCCGTTCCAGTGCCCCTTATACTCACTTAACGTCCCCTGGGTGGCTTTCCGGGTCCCCGCTGCTGTCACTCGATGAGCGATGAGGTGAAAGAACAACCTTCCTCCCCGGTTGCGTTGCTTCGCTCCGGTGTGTCCCGTCGGAACTCCGAATTACTGCCGGAGATCCTGGTTCCTGGGGCGGGAGGGCTCTCCCAGCAAAGAGGCGGGTGCGCGCTGAGCCTCCCCGTAACCCAGACCCCTCAGATCACCGGAAAACTCGGGTCCCTTCGTGCAGGTCGCCAATTGATGTAAGCCAATTGATGTACCACGGAGAGAAATTAGGGTCCGGTACCCGAGAGGGAGCCCCGGAGAATTTTGCCCCGAGAAGCCGCAGGTTTGGCTGAAGCCTCCCACTTACCAACGTAAATGAACCGAGACGACACAGGAGCTGCAGAAAGGGAAGCAAGGCGATGCCCCCGTTTATTAGGGTCTGTTGCAACAGAGGTTCAACCTCCCGGCGACGTGTGGATCACGAAGGAGAGAGAAGAACCCTGAGCATAGTCACTGGGGAGGTTTTATACATTCTTGTTTCCATACAGGTGAATGGAAGGGAAAAGAGCGGGAAAAGGGGATTACATAAAGTAAGTACGTTTAATGACAAGGAGATTGGCTGATACAATAGTAATGGAGTAGTCTTCCTGCCGGTTCTTTGGACTTGCTAATACTCCTGTTGTCTTCTGTCCTGCAGGGTGGAGTCGGCGATCGGAACTTCCTGAGTGGTGAATGTCCATGTCCCTTTGTATATGAATAAAGGTGATTTCCTTTGGATGACAGATGTTTCCATTGTCTTTTATCCTGCTGCTTTGGTGGCAGACCCAGTAGATGGCGCCGTGGTGTAAGGGAAGGAGGTTTTGACAGTTCATGGAACGTTGAGAGCGGGAGTCTAACAGCTCCCTAATGACAGCCAGTCCTTACGAAGGACGCAGCCAGGGGAAGCCCTTTACAAGTTCTTTGGATATGATTAGGTTACAGATAACTTTATAACATTGTGATTGTTACAGAGAAGCATACATGGAGTACAAGGATACATTAAGGCAAAGATACATTCAGGTCATATAGCTGGAGAAGTGTGAGTTACATCTGGATACAAAGTCGGAGGTCCATACACAATGTAACAACACATAGCACTTGAGTTATACTGCACATTAGATCACATATAGCAGAGGCTGGGCATTCGTATAGTGATAAGGAAAGCACGCTTTTTACGGTGCGGTTTCAGATCCGGGAGGGGGTGAGTTGGGGATGGGCAGCCTAAGCGATAAGGAGGTCGTTTCAGCCAGGACCTGAGGTGATATTTGCCTATTGTTTACTTGCTGAATGCCAGCTGATAGATTTGAGATATGCAAACGTTGGAGGGCTGGGCGGAAAGGTTAATCTGAGTGCAGGTGGAGGGTGGGTGATCGGATGAGCCGGGATGAGCCGGGAGCAGTTGGGTTTGCATCTGAATGAGCGCTTAACGAGCGCTCTGTTGTCGCCCGTCCTGCTCCCCCCCCCCTCCTCTCTTCCTCTTCCTTGTCAGCTAGCTTTTCCTGTTCTTGGGGAAAAACTGGGGAAAATGGCGTAGCAGTGGATCTATAAGTCCCCTCTCTGTACATGGGGAACCTGGACGGTGTGGAAGTGTAGGTGGCATGGTTATACTCCTATTACAGACGCCAACGAATTTAAAGGATAAAATGGGAGATGTTTATTGCATATATACAGAAACATTGTACCCAGGTTAACATTAGCAGGGTTTTAGGACTACTTGTAATTTGGATATGAATGGACAGTAGGTAATTCATATGGTTTTTAAATCTAACACTGGACATGTGGTATGTTGAGTAATATTGGAACCAAGGAAGGGACTAGGGGGAAGTCAACTTGATTTGTTTTGAATTTGTATTGCTTTTGTTTTTATTTATGTTGTTTCTTGGAAAATCAATAAAATATTATCAAAAAAAGAAAAGAAAAGCAGGATTTGCGGGGAACAGAAGAAAGCCTAAGGAACCAGGACTCTGGGGTTCCTGAGAGAGAGAGAGACAGGGGTTTGGGGTGTAGCACAACTTTCGCCAACCTGGCGCCCTCCAGATGCTTTGGACTACAACTCCCATCATCCTGAGCAAGCGCAGCTGAGCTCCCTGGGTCTGATGGGAGTTGTAGTCCAAAATTTCCAGAGGGCATCTGGCTTGGTGAAGGTTCGTCCTACAGGAGGGGGCCTAAACCTTTGTCGAAATGGCCTCCAGGGCTTGGAGCCAGGGGCACAAAAATGGAATTCTGAATAATTTTCTGGGCCAAACAAGTACTGTCAATATATCTCGGCTCTTATTTCCTCGCTTGCTCCGCTAGCTTCCGGACACTCTCCCCTTCAATGTGGCAGAGGTGCCAGTGGTCCTGAGTCGTAACGTTCACGGCTCCCAACTTGGCGTAGAAATCCATCGCTGGCTGGTTCCACCGGGCAGAGATGAAGCGGAACTCGGAGCAGCCTTTCTCCAACGCGATCTGAGGGGGTGGGGGGTGGAATCGGAGGCTCTTATTCATTCATTTTATTTCATAAAAAATTATCCATACCTCTTTATTGTGTTTGTGTGTGGGGGGGACACCTCAAAGCAGTTTACAAAAAAAAGGATAAAAGCAAGGAAATCAAGTAAAATCCGCGACTCAATTTTAAAACACACGGCAGTTAAAATCCTAAAAGCTGATTAGCATTATCCCAACCTTCTAAGCATCTGGGTGGGTGTGTCTAAACAGGAATAAAACTGCCCTTTATCAAAAGATCTCAGGGCAATATACAACCTTAACATTTGCCTCAAAGAATTTTGGGTACCGTAGTTAAAATCCCTGGGAACCTTTAGCAAACGGCGGTGGCTAAATAATTCTTTCAGCAGAGAAATGGGCTTTGAAGGTACACCGTAGTGCAGCGGTCAGCAACCTTTTTCGGCCGTGGGCCGGTCCACCGTCCCTCAGACCATGTGGTGGGCCAGACTATATTTTTTGGGGGGGGATGAACGAATTCCTATGCCCCACAAATAACCCAGAGATGCATTTTAAATAAAAAGACACATTCTACTCATGTAAAAACACGCTGATTCCCAGACCGTCTGTGGGCCGGATTGAGAAGGCGATTGGGCCGCATCCTGGCCCACAGGCTTTAGGTTGCCTACCCCTGCAGTAGTGTGTGCACAGAGTTAAAAGATAGCGCGGTGCAGTGGCCAGAGTATTGGACTAGGACCTGACCTGTGTTCGAATCCTCCCTCGGCCACGACTCTCACTGGGTGGCCATGGTTGGGCCACTCACTCCATCTCAGCCTGACCTACCTCGCAGGGCTGTTGCAAGGATATGATATTGGGGGGGGGGAGAGAACTATGTACGCTACCTTGGGCTCCCTGGAGAAGGAGGTGTGGTATAAATGTAGGAAACAGATAAATACGGGGTAGTCCATTCACACTCTGGCCTAATTCAGTCAGGGACAACATCCCCACCCACCCCGGCCCCATCCAGCCTCACCTTTGCCACTTTATTCATTAAACTTGTGCCAATGCCTTTGCCTGGTTGGGAAAATGGGGGGAAATGAATGAATGAATGACCAAGTTAATCACACTTCATTTTTAGCTGTAGACATTTTGAACTAGGGTTTGATTTTCTCGGTTTAAAAAGGTTTGCTTGGTTGAGTTAATATTGCCAAATTGTGGCTGAGGACTTTTTTTGAAAAGCAGTTGCAGTGCAAACCCCCCTTTTTTAGTCTGAGGGCCAGATTCCCATAGACACAACCTTCTGGGGGCCACATACCAGAGATGGGCAGGGCCAGAGGCAAAACTGGGTGAAATAACCGATTCTTATCTTTACAGTACAGCAGGCAACTAACCAGACCAGGGGTCAGAAACCTTTTCCAGCCATGAGCCGGTCCACTGTCCCTCAGACCATGTGGGGGGCCGGACTATATTTTGGGGGGGATGAACGAATTCCTATGCCCCACAAATAACCCAGAGATGCATTTTAAATAAAAGGACACATTCTACTCATGTAAAAACACGCTGATTCCCAGACCGTCCGTGGGCCGGATTGAGAAGGCAATTGGGCCGCATCCGGCCCCCCGGGCCTTACTTTGCCTACCCATGATCCAGACACTTTATTGCAACTGCAACAACCACATCCCAGTCAAATCCATCCAGCAAACCCATAAAATGGACCCAAAAAAGGCTATGAAGTATTTCCCGCTTATCTGCCCTCCAATCCTTCATTATTCTTCATCCTAGTTTACTGATTATCGTCTGTGCGGTCAGTGAGAAGAGAGAAGGGCGCACTCTGCACATGCTCAGAGGCACCCAACTTCCCGGGCACCTCGGAATTCCGGCACCACGTAGAGATCTTCGCCAAAGAGGATTCCGCCGTACCACGTGCAGTAGGACAGGTAATGGAACTGGTACCCGATTATTGTGCGACCTGGAGAGGAGGGAGGAGGGGCAAAAGTAAACAGCATATTAAAAGGGAATGGGCTCACAAAACTCACAAAAATTCAGCATCAGTTCACCTCCAGTTTTATTATTACCATATTTTTCCATCGAAAAGACGCCCCCTATTTTGGGGGACTCTGATTTAAGGAAATGGGGGGGAGGGTTGGCCCCTGTGTATAAGATGCTCCCAAATTTTGGGCATTATTTTTTAGGGGGGAAAACTAGTCTTATACATGGAAAAATACGGTAGTTGTTGTTGTTTCTTGTTGTTGTTGTTGTTAAATTAAATTTGTATTGACATGCAAAGCGAGATATGTCAAGCCTTTGTTTGTTATAATTGTGATGATTATGGCATACAGCTGATGAGAACCCCAAATTAACAATCTCAACTTTGGGGTTTTCATCAGCTGTAACAACCATAAATCATCACAATTATAACAAACAAAGGCTTGACATATCTCGCTTTGCATGTCATGAGTCTATCTCATATATTAAACTCCAGTAGCTAATGAAAACAATTGCTTACATAAATGGACTTTTCCACGATATTCTAATTTTTCGAGTTTCACCTGTATAGACAGTATAGCCAGTTTCCTTTGCTTTCCCCGCCCACTAGGAAACACTGCTCCACTCTCCCGCCCATGCCAAAAAGAAGTTTAGCAGTTTTCCTCGCAAGGCTCAGCCTGCCACTTTCGCTTACCATCTTTGCTCTTCTGTTCCGGGGGCAGCTCAGCCACGAGGCATCCAAAGGTGGAACCTTTCTCAAACCCATCTTTTCTGAGAACTACGAAGAAAGGGACAGAATTATTTAAAACACTGTTATGATTCATTGGGCTATAGATATTGGTATATATAAATATGCTTCATTTTATGGAATGAGGGAATAAAATTTACTGCAAGTAGTGCATTGAAAGAAAACATTATGAAAACGATGTATAGGTGGTATATACCGGTAACACCAGAGTTCCATGATCACTGCAGATGGTGACAGCAGTCACGAAATTAAAAGATGCCTGCTTCTTGGGAGGAAAGCAATGACAAACCTAGACAGCATCTTAAAAAGCAGAGACATCACCTTGCCGACAAAGGTCCGTATAGTTAAAGCTATGGTTTTCCCAGTAGTGATGTATGGAAGTGAGAGCTGGACCATAAAGAAGGCTGATCGCCGAAGAATTGATGCTTTTGAATTATGGTGCTGGAGGAGACTCTTGAGAGTCCCATGGACTGCAAGAAGATCAAACCTTATCCATCCTTAAAGAAATCAGCCCTGAGTGCTCACTGGAAGGACAGATCCTGAAGTTGAGGCTCCAATACTTTGGCCACCTCATGAGAAGAGAAGACTCCCTGGAAAAGACCCTGATGTTGGGAAAGATGGAGGGCACAAGGAGAAGGGGACGACAGAGGATGAGATGGTTGGACAGTGTTCTCGAAGCTACTAACATGAGTCTTGACCAAACTGTGGGAGGCAGTGGAAGACAGGAGTGCCTGGCATGCTCTGGTCCATGGGGTCACGAAGAGTCGGACACGACTAAATGAATAAACAACAACACCAGAGAAATCAGCCAAAATGTATAAAATAGATAATAAATGTTGGAAATGTAAAGAAAAAGAAGGTACTTTTTACCATATGTGGTGGGAATGTAAGAAAGTGAAGGACTTCTGGGAAATGATTTATAATGAGATGAAAAAAATGTTGAAATATACATTTGTTAAAAAAAACCAGAAGCCCTTCTATTGGGTATTGTGGGTACAGAAATTCATAAGAATGATTTAAAAACTGTTTTTATATGCGATAACTGCAGCAAAGACACTATTAGCCCAAAGATGGAAATGAGAAGAAATACCAACTAAAGAGGAGTGGCAAGAGAAATTGATGAACTGTGCTGAGATGGCGAGACTAACAGGGAAAATTCGAAACCAGCAGGACCAGACTTTCCTAAAGGAATGGAAGAAGTTTTCGACATATCTGGAAAGCAATTGTAATCAACTGACATCGCTTGTAGGGTTAAAAGAAGTTTTGTAAGAAGTAATGTATAAATTATTGTGAAGAGAATTAAGAATAGATGTATTGGAAATTTGAATTTATAGCAATAACTATGGTAACAAAATGCAGAATTAGAAAGACTTTAGAAAATCATCAATCGAGGTTGCAGGAATTCTCAGGCAGTGATAGCCAAAAAAAAAATCAAAATAATGCACAAAAGGATGTTAAGCTGGAAAATATGTGCAAAAATTAATTAAAAATTATTTATTAAAATAAAAGATTTATTTAAAACACTGTCACCAAATGCCCTCCAGCTGTTTTGGGGTGACAACCCCCATCAGCCTCTTCCAGCTGGAGGGCACCCAGTTGGCGAATGTTGCATTGAGAGATCTCTTCTTTTCAAGACCAAAATTGCAAACTGGCATAGGACTTTAGCTTCTGCAAACGCCCCGAGAAGTCCTGATGTTCCACGATGAGAGTTGCCCTTTTCAAACACAGATGGCTTACATTTTGCTTGTTTGTTTGTTTGTTTGTCGGTTTGTTTGCTTTGGAGAGGGGGGGGATGAAGTTGCGAAAGAACTCTCGGTTCTTCATTAACATGTTTTATATTTTTTCAAAGCAAAAGATGTTATTCGTTATTATCTTATTTACTTTGCGAAGTTTGCATACCACTTTATGGCTACGAAACGGCAACAGCCTCAAGGTGGGTAACGAAAAATTACTAAGGTTATTAGTCAGACCAACTCTGCGTTTAGGGAAGCTTTTAATATTTGATGAATTATTGTATTTTAATATTTTGCTGGAAGCTGCCCAGAGTGGCTAGGGAAACCCAGCCAGATGGGCGGGGTATAAATAAATTAATTAATTATGATGTCTGCAGACGTGACACCGAGAGAAGAAACACAATGGAACTTCTGCAATGGCACAACTGGACACGTTCATCTGCCTCAGTTGCAACGAAACATGTATCTCGCATATCGGCCTCTACAACCACAGAAGGCACTGTGACCTCACCCCCAAAGGCACATTCCTCCATCGTCTCCCGGGACAGACGAATGCCAACAAAGCAAAAGCATTCAGTAAATTAAAACCAGCAACGAGCTAAAAATGCTAAAATCGGCGTTCTAAAAAACCTGGGTAGGCTTGTGTAAACAAAAACGCTTTTAGCAGGCACCGAAAAGAGCCTCGTGAAGGCGCCTGCTTGATATCAAGAGGCAGGGAGTTCCAAAGTTCCGCACTAAAAGATCATCTTCTTACAAAGATCAACTAAAAGATCCAACTTCTTACGGGGTGGATATTATCTGGCACCTGTAACAGGGCCGGTTCTGCAGACTGACGTGGTCGAGAGGGCATTAGCTAATTGGTGTGAAGTGACCCCGAGCCTCCAAAATGCCTTCTTTTCCGGACCAGACCAAAGTCCACCTCTGCCAGGATGGCTTACGAGGACTCTGACCGGCAGCAAGAAATCATTGGCCCACAGGCAAATTTATTTTTCCCTTAAGAGGATTTGTATCCAAAAGCTTACATACGACCAAAATAAGGCCACCCCTAGTTAGAGACTTACGATTTTTAAAAAGCGCACACGACACACAAGGGGAAAGGGACCAGGAGGGAAGAGGAAGAATCAAAACTCAGGCATCAGGGGGTCTGTTGGCTTTTTGCAACTGCGCAGAGAGCAGAAATTCAGCACGTGAAATGTTCCTGTCCTTGAATCTGCCTGTCTGTACTGTATAGGCACCACATGCTAATGTTTTCGTTTTGTTTTTTACTTATTTCAAAGCTGCTAGAGAGACAGAGGCCAGCTATTTATTGAACGTTCCTTCCAATTGGTTTGCGGAGAGGTTAAGTTAGATGGCATGGCATTGAGCAAGCGTTCTCTCACAAACTGTCCCACAAACTACAGTTCCCAATATCCTTTGGGGGACAGGGAGAGAATGAAACTGGTTAAAACTGGCTATAAAAAAATCAGATAGATGATAGATAGATAGATAGATGATAGATAGATACAGTGCTACCTCCGTTTAAGAACAATCCTGTTTAAGAATGATTCGGTTTACGAACTCCACAAAACCAGAAGTAGTGTCCCGGTTTGAGAACTTTACCTTGATCTAAGAACGGAATCCGAATGGTGGAAGGGCACCAGCGGCAGGAGGCCTCATTAGGCAAAGCATGCCTTGGTTTAAGAACAGCTTTGATTTAAGAACAGACTTCCAGAATGGATTAAGTTCGTAAACCGAGGTACTGCTGTAAATAGATAGATAGATAGATAGATAGATAGATAGATAGATAGCTATAGACAGACAGACAGACAGACAGATGATAGATAGATCAATAGATCGATAGACTGATATTTGTTATGGAGATCGGGGTGAACCAAATCCCAGTTTGAGAGCCATTTTGCTTTCTACTAGAATCCGAAGGTCTTGCAGAAGGCAGAATTCAGAAATGGGGGGGGGGAGGCTGAAAATACTCTTATCCTAAAGGCACCCCATTTTTAGAGCATTTATCTTGATTTGTTGGCAGGGAGGTTAGACGGCAGTTTGTCGAAGTGAATCTTATCTCATACTTCCCCCCTGCATTTCTCCATCACTTTCCTTATTGCAAAAAAACAACAACCTCAAAAAACTCTGATCTTTCGGGGGAATCACCATCCCAAAACAGGTGACAGTCTGGAAGCACCAAAGGCCGCTGTGAAGGAGGGTGTGGGAAGAGATGGCACCCCTCAAGGAGGCAGGGAGGTGTGCCAGCTGCAATCCATTTAAATACAAAATGCCGCTGCCGACGAATTTCCCTTACTTTCTGGGGTGGTTGTCAGCTGGTCCAAACCTTTGTGGAAAGCTGCAGATTCCTGAAAGAAGCAAAATGTTCTGTATGAGTCATGCAAAGGCCCTTGGATGACAAGACGTCTCCTGGCTTCCCAGGGAGCTCAGATCCCAAGGAGGAGCAGCCGCCTGCCAGCCGCATCGTAGGGACATAGGAAACTGACTTCTACCGACTCCGACCATTGGTCTGTCCAGCTCAGCATTGCCTACACTGAATGGCAGAAGCACCTCTCCAGGATTTCAGACCCCAGGAGCCACCCCTGCCTATCCGAGTGTGGCATAGTGGTTATTGCATTGGCTTAGGACCCGGGAGAGCAGAGTTCAAATCCTCCACTCAGCCAGTCACTGTCTCCTTAGCCAAGCTTACCTCACAGGGTTGTTGTGAGGATGAAATGGGGGGCGGGGAGAGAACCATGTACACCGCCCTGAGATCTTTAGAAGATAAAGGTAAAGTCACCCCTGATTGCTAGGTCCAGTCGTGGACAACTCTGGGGTTGCAGCGCTCTATAGGCCGAGGGAGCCGGTGTTTGTCCGCAGACAGCTTCCAGGTCATGTGGCCAGCATGACTAAGCCGCTTCTGGCGAACCAGAGCAGCGCACAGGAAACACCGTTTACCTTCCCGCTGGAGCGGTACCTATTTATCTACTTGCACTTTGACGTGCTTTCGAACTGCTAGGTGGGCAGGAGCTGGGACCGAGCAACGGGAGCTCACCCCGTCGTGGGGATTCGAACCGCCGACCTTCTCATCGGTTAGCCCTAGGCTCTGCGACTTAGACTGCAGCGCCACCCGCATCCCTTTGGAAGATAAAAGCGAAACGTGAATAAATAACAAATGTTCACCACCTTGAGCTGGTGGAATGAAAAGGTAATGAACGAATGGTTTGTTTATCTCGAGAGACAATAGAGTGTGCCTCCGAGGGTGAAGCCAAACTTCTGCGTCAGCGGCACCGAAGTGACCTCCCTGGGGCGCAAGCCTGGGCAGTGTGTGTGTGGAGGTCCGGGGCTGCCCAGACGACAAGACCCCCGTCTCGGCCTTGCAGGTGTGGTCCAAAGGGAAGCGGAGCAAGACATTTGGCATCAGCTTGCCTGCAGGAGTCGCCGGAAGGAGGCATACAGGGCCTCATCCAACCCTCTTAGGGACTCCGCTCCAGATTTGTGTAGGGTTTACACCTCCTCTTCTCCTGAAGATATCTGGCAAGGCAGAGGAGGTTGAGGATCAAAGTTTTCCTCCTCCGAGATGGGCTCCCTTCCCAGGTATATGAGCCCCACCTGCCCCTCAATTACCTCTTGACCATGGGACCCACTCTTGGTCTCGTCCGCTCCATCCGCCAGAGTCTGTCCTCACAGGCGGGTGAAGCTCCTTACTCACAGAGGGTTCGAGACCCACTGGCTCCCCTCGCCTGGTTCAGCCGGCCAGTGGAAGCCGTTTCCGGCAGTGTGTGGCCGTTGTCGCATGCCCACAGCTACTAGGAGCCGCAGGTGAGAGCCGAGTGCGGGACAGGGACCAGAGGTGGACAAAACCACCCCAGAAGCAGCATGACGTATCTCCCAACAGAGGTACTTCCCCTCCCCGAACACCCCAACAATAAATGGGGTGGGCAGAAATCCAGCTCTGGGTCTAAGGCACTCCCTGTACCCAAATCCTGTGCTTTCTAGGTGCTCTCCTCCTCCCCCCCACCCCCAAATCTCTTACCCTAATAAGCCGCATGATGGCTTTAAGGTCTCCTGCAACCCAGGGGCGTATGATGTAACTCATGCTGGCTCCTCCGAGATCCTTCCTCTCTGATCTCCTGTCCTGGACTCTGATCCACTGAAGGGATGGTCTTGTCTTTTTTTCTGCTTCGCTGGATTTGACAATGGGAGGGGGTCTCTCCCTCAACCCCATCCCTCCCATTTGCTGGTGGTCAGCTGTTTTCCTGAGGAGTTGTGCAGGTTTGCAAACCCTGGCCCATAAACAGGCGACAAGGTTCTTCCCCCCTGGTGAAAATTAACTTCTTTTGGCACCAGCTTGCATCACTTTCACCCCTGCCTTGAAGCAGTCTTGGGCTAGGAACCCAGGAGGTCACTTAGGGTGAGGGTTTCGGTCGAAGGGTGGCACCCTTTAGATGGGAGGGGGGCATCGCATACCAGCCACGGGCAGGGACAGATGGAAAAGTGGGCGGAGGTTACATTCCAGACATGCAAAAGGCAAGAGATTCCTGGACATCCCATAACCCTCTCCGTTCCATAGAGTCCATAGAGTTGGGAGGGACGGCGAGAGTCATCTAGTTCAGCCCTGCAATGCAGGAATCTCAACTAGTGAACCAATAATCACGTGCCTTTCACCTGCTTGAGTCTTTGCCCCAAATTCTTCAGCTGTGAGCACCTGTCATGTGCATTGTCGAGTTATCCCACATCCCAAACCAGCCTTCACCAGCGTTAAAAGTTAAAGGACCCCTGGCAGTTACCTGTAAGTCCAGTAGCGGACGACACTGGGGTTGCGCGCTCATCTTGCTTTACAGGCCGAGGGAGCCGGCGTTTGTCCGCAGACAGTTTTTCCGGGTTCATGTGGCCAGCATGACTAAGCCGCTTCTGGTGAACCAGAGCAGCGCACGGAAACACCGTTTACCTTCCTGCCGGAGCGGTACCTATTTATCTACTTGCACTTTGACGTGCTTTCGAACTGCTAGGTGGGCAGGAGCAGCGACCAAGCAACGGGAGCTCGCCCGATGGGCAAGCCCCTAGGCTCAGTGGTTTAGACCACAGCGCTACCCGCTTAGTGCCTTCTGAATGTTGTGGCTGCAAGCCGGCGGGAGTTATAGTTCAAAGCGCCCGGAGGGCACCACCAGGGGAAGGGCTGTAGCTCTGAGGTTGCCATGGGCTGGTTGAGCGCAGAGGAATGGTGAGAGGAACCAACTGAGGAACCCCCCAGAGAAGAAGGCTCAAGAGGTCGGGGACTGGTGGTGGGGCGACGATGAAAAGCCTGGGAAGAGGAAGTGTCGGAAGCTGAGGAGGCAACAGGGTTTAGTGAGCTGGGAGAGTCTGTGGCGGAGAGAAGTCCAGAATCAGAGGCAGAAGTTGAAGCAGGAGAGGAGGGAAGCCAAAAAGCTGAGAAAAGTCACGGATGTCGGCCACTCTTGAAAGCCGCATTGTGATTTAGGTGGTCCGTTGTGGCATGCTTGTGAAAATACGATTGCAAATAATAATAATAATAATAATAATAATAATAATAATAATAAATTATATTATACCCCACCCTCCCCAGCCAAGACCGGGCTCAGGGCGGCTAACACCAGGTATAAAAACAATTGATTAAAATACAACTTAAAAACAAGATTAAAATACAACATTAAAGTGCAGCCTCATTTCAGTAGAAACTCAAATCAAAAAACTGTTTGGGGAAGAAAGCGTCAAATCTTCACCAAGGCCAACTATCCAGACTGGTCCTACGTGGGCCAGAAAAAAGCCAGGGAAGTCCCCAAATAGGAGTTCCATCACAGAAGGAAAAAGGAAAGAGGGGGAGGGGATCAAGTTGATTCCAAGCCAAAGGCCAGGCGGAACAACTCTGTCTTACAGGCCCTGCGGAAAGAAATCAGATCCCGCAGGGCCCTGGTCCCACTAGGCCGGAGCCAGTGTTGAAAAGGCCCTGGCTGAGGCTAATCTGTTTTGTTTTTTTTTTTAATTAAGAATTTATTGGTATTTAAGAAAAGGCCCTGGCTCTGGTTGAGGCTAATCTGACTTCCTTAGGGCCTGGGACCTCTAGGGTGTTGCTATTTATGGATCTTAAGGTCCTCCACGGGGCATACCAGGAGAGGCGGTCCCGTAGGTACGAGGGTCCTAGGCTGCAAAGGTCAAACCAGGTCAAAATCCGCCACAGTTGCTACTTTTGTGAATAGGGGCCTTTCCCCCTTGTTGCCCAAACTGCAGTTTTTCATTTGTCCGTGACTCCTTACACCCCCCCCCCCAAATCTCTGAGCATAGAAACTGCATTTTCTATGCACAGCGCCCACCTTTGGGCCCCTCCCTTCCCTATCATTTGGTGCATGCATTGCAGCGAGAATCAGCTGACCTTCAGGAGAAAACAAGGGAACTTCAAAGGAACTCAAAGACAGAGGTAAATTTGAGAAGGGAAGGTCACTGTTAAGTAGTGGGTAGACACAGCAGACGACACAGTGATTTTCAAGCAGCTCTTGTTTATTCTCAGGCTGGAACAGAAGTGGAATGAAGGGCTCAGCAGCCTGCTTATATAGAACTCAGCTACAAGCAACAGTAACAACTTTCTGTAGTTACCCAATCCCTGAACGTCACTTTCAATCCCTCATTTGCATGTGCGGACCTGAGTGAAAACTGCAGCAGAATGAACTATATACACACACCCCTAGTGGCCTAAGGTGAGAACTTCAATACATAACTGTCACAGCTTGCTGATATGGGCAGCAGGCCAAGTTAAAAGGGCAATTTTGCTTGAAGCTCCCCATTGCCATGGTATTGCTTAACGGAGATAGGAGCGTGTTTCTGTAATCCTCTGAAATGTACCTATGCGCTGATCGTGCCGCAAGTAATTTATGCACATTCATAACGGGTAGTGTCCTAAACCTATAAACATGAGCTTAATAATAATAATAATTATTATTATTTATTTATACCCCGCGCATCTGGCTGGGTTTCCCCAGCAACTCTGGGCGGTTTCCAACAGAATATTAATTTTTGTTGTTGTTGTTCAGTCGCTCAGTCGTGCATCCGACTCTTAGGTGACCCCATGGACCAGAGCTACGCCAGGCACGCCTATCTTTCACTGCCTCCCGCAGTTTGGCCAAACTGCATGTTAGTAGCTTCGAGAACACTGTCCAACCATCTCGTCCTCTGTCGTCCCCTAAACGACTAAAGAACTAAAATCCTTGTGCCCTCCATCTTTCCCAACATCAGGGTCTTTTCTAGGGAGTCTTCTCTTCTCATGAGGTGGCCAAAGTACTGGAGCCTCAACTTCAGGATCTGTCCTTCCAAGTGAGCACTCAGAAGGCTGATTTCTTTAAGAATGGATAAGTTTGATCTGGAGGAGACTTTGAAAGTCCATGGGACTCTCAAGAGTCTCCTCCAGCTTGTTGTTGTTGTTTAGTCGTTTAGCGGTGTCCGACTCTTCGTGACCCCATGGACCAGAGCACGCCAGGCACGCCTATCCTTGGACAGTGTTCTGCCTCTAACATGCAGTTTGGCCAAACTCATGTTAGTAGCTTCGAGAACACTGTCCAACCATCTCGTCCTCTGTCGTCCCCTTCTCCTTGTGCCCTCCATCTTTCCCAACATCAGGGTCTTTTCTAGGGAGTCTTCTCTTCTCATGAGGTGGCCAAAGTACTGGAGCCTCAACTTCAGGATCTGTCCTTCTAGTGAGCACTCAGGGCTGATTTCTTTGAGAATGGATAGGTTTGATCTTCTTGCAGTCCATGGGACTCTCAAGAGTCTCCTCCAGCACCATAATTCAAAAGCATCAATTCTACGGCGATCAGCCCTTCTTTATGGTCCAGCTCTCACTTCCGTACATTACTACAGGAGTGCCTAGCGTGCTCTGGTCCATGGGGTCACGAAGAGTCGGACACCGCTAAACGACTAAACAACAAAAATCCCGGATTGTTAGATATCTCGTTAAGTTTCCTGCATTTCAAAGGAAGCAACTTCTCTCTCTCCCTCCCTCCCTGCCGGCCAGCTGCCTTGCTGACCAATGAGGAGCCTGAGAGCGACTGGGGGGGCGGAGCTTGCACGCCTTGTGCCGGTTGCCTGGGGCAACCTTTGCTTCCGCGCTTCTTCCCAGCGACGTGGTTTCCTTGCTGCCGTATCCCTTTGCCGGGAACCACCGCTTGCTTGAGGCTTCGTTTGGCTGCTGGCCGGGCTGCTTTCTGCCTTTGGGTCGCGAAGAGTCGGACACGACTGAACAACAACAACAACAACAACATGGGTAGGATGGGGGGGTGCGTCTCGCGAGAGGGAGCCCGAGCCTTCCAGCTCTCGCGAGACGTGAGTTGGCGGGGCGGAGAGGCGCCAAGTGGGCGGAGCCGGCGGGTGTCATGGCCGCCTCCAGTGGCTGCCCATGAGTTGCTATTGGGGAGCTCCTGGGAGGTAAACGGGCGCTCCTGTTCTCGGGGGGGGTAAGGGGGGGAGATGGGGGGGCTTTTTCTATGCTTGCACCCCCACCCTCCAGCCCCTTCCCTTAAAATAGGTAATTTATTTACTTTTATTTATTGCGTCAGCTCTTTGTGTTTTGTTTTTTAAAAATATATATATTTTAAATTAATTTTCCATATAATCACATCGTTCTTGTCTACTTTCTGGTTCTCTAGAGCCTATTGACTTCCTTCCTTCCTTCGCACCTCGTGGTTTCCAAAATTTGAGCTTTCTATCCTAGCATTTAATAAGTTTTCCAATTCTAATTAAACTCGTTACAAGGTATCCCAGAATTTAAATAAACGTGAAAAGGAAGAAGATTTCTCATTACAAGTCTTCAGGGAACACTACTGGTGATGTTAATTGCTTACAATGTTCTTTCAACTATCGTATAAATTTAGTCCACTTTTTTTGGAATACTTGATGATGCTGGTTTCTCTCTCCCCCCCCCCCCGTCAGCTTCGCCAGTTACGCACAGAGTCCATCATTTTCGTCTGCCTCTCTTCTATTGCGCCTGCACTTTGGAACTCCCTGCCTGTTGACATCTAGAGTTCGCTGTTCTCTTTTTTAAAAAGCCCAAAACATTCTTGTTTACACAAGGCTACTTGGAAAGTTGGCATGAATCTTGGTCTGCTTTAATGTTTAAACTTAAAGTATGTTTTAAAGTACGCCTAAACAAAATCAAAAATTCTTTCCAGTAGCACCTTAGAGACCAACTGAGTTTGTTCTTGGTATGAGCTTTCGTGTGCATGCACACTTCTTCAGATTTTGCACACGAAAGCTCATACCAAGAACAAACTCAGTTGGTCTCTAAGGTGCTACTGGAAAGAATTTTTATTTTGTTTTGACTATGGCAGACCAACACGGCTACCCACCTGTAACTTAAAGTACGCCTGTGATCTTTCCCTCCCTCGATTTTATTGCTCTTCCTTTTCATGAAGCAATTTGAGGTTTGTTTGTTTCACTTTCTCGGATTTTATCACTTTTTGTGAATGGCTTTGAGGTTTGTTTACTTTCATGACAATCAATACATAATTATTATTCGTTTCCTTTCGACGCCACTCTCTCTTTTTATGTGTGTGTGAGGGGTGGAATCACAAAGTGGTTTGCAAGCCTTTTATATATTAAATTTGTACACCGCCTCAGGGTGGGTCGGAGCATAAAAAATGCAAAATAAAAACACAAAGCCCACATTAAAACATCCAAATAAAACAACCCAGAATGAAACATCACAGAAGAAAGTCAAGTATAAAATATGTGTTCAAAGCATCATAATTAGCATGAAAACTGAAATGTTATCTTGAAAGATTTCAAAATAAAACATTACAAAGGAGGTCGAGTACAGAATGTGCATTTAATGCAGCAAAGTTAACAAAAAATATCATAAATGTTTCAAAAGAAAACTAAAGGAAGTCTAATATAAAATGCACGTTTAGAACAGCATGTGTAGCAGAAGAATGAAAAATTAATATGAAATAAATAATATTCTAGCTTTTCTACTCGAAGGATTATGTGGTTCTCCATGTCATTTAATCCCCAACAACAACCCTTGTGGGGTAAGTTAGGAGGAGAAAGGAGAGAGGCAGTGAGTCACTGGCCCACAAGCTCATACCACCCAGTGAGCTGCTTCATGTAGCCGAGTGGGGGGATTTGAACCCAGGTCTCTCTCCTAGGTCCTGGTTCAGCACTCTTAACAACTAGCCCACCACTGGCTTTCTTCGCAGTTATTATTTACCCTCAGTGGGCCTGGGGAGTAACAGGAGTGCAGAGAGGCTGGTCTCCCCTACCCCCAAGTAGCTTAAACTCTAAAACTTAAATCTGCAGGAAACTCTTCTGTTCCTTCAGTCTTACTCTAGCAATTAAGAGTACATCTTCCACAATACAGTTATCTGATTTCTGATTTTGACGTGTTTTGTTTGGCTTGTATGTGTAACTGTTGTAAACCGCTCTGGTATTTTTTCTGTGAATAGAGGGGTGTGAATATTTTTATACATAAAATGACAAAAAGCACCTTGAGCTTGGCCCAGCGGCAAATTGATTCTTGAGTTCTAGAAGTCTACTCCCACCCCTGGCTGAAATCTTTCCCCCCGCCCCCAGATTCATTCCCCTGAGGACGTGCTTGGGTTTCTCTTAGTCATGAGGTGGGTAAAAAAAAAAAGCCTGGCAGGGCACTTGTGCTAGTGGGAAATCCTACTCAACAGTCCCCTATGATGGGGACTAGCAAGTTGATTTCGTTTTGTTACTTTTGAAAAATGCTGAGACTGGCAGGCTACTGTGTTCCATGGTTGCTGCAGAATACGTTCAGCCCTAATGATGGCCGGAATATTTGGGTATCAGTCTGGGCATTCTTATTTATTTTGCAACTTTTCCCTTTCCATGCAGAAACCTACCTCCCTCTCGGCTACCTCTACCTCCTCACGTTGGGATGAATGAAGCACCTGGTGCTACGGTACACTCAAGCTTTCCCTGGTGGTCTGGCTGGATCCAGGACAGAGGCTTACATAAACACTGTCCTCTTAGTAGTAGTAGCAGCAGCGGTGGTGCCTTTTAGGAGCAGGGCTCCAGGAGAGCCTCTGAGGCTTGTGTGATGGATGCCGAGCCGCCCCTTGACCATCAGGTTGTGATGGAGCTGGGGCAGCCGGACGACAGCAAGGTGGACCCCGGGGCCATTTCTGGACCTGCAGCAAAGGTGCCAAGGCTAAATGGGGGCCAGGAAGACGAGGGGGCTGCTGCGGAGGCACTTCCTGGGCCCAAACCCCTGAAGGAAGAACCTGAGTTTGAGGAGACAGCGCATCACCTCAAGGAAGAAAGGCAGGAAGACGCAAATGATGGAGGAGAAGTGTTGGCAGAGGAAGGAGAGTATTAGTGAGTGTTGCGTGTTGCCTTGCAGATGGATGGGTGGAGCTTCAGCTCAGATGGGTCCTTTGCCCAGTTCAGGAAGGGGACAGATGATTTTTTAAATTCTTGATTTAATATTTGTATCCCGTTTTTCCAACAACAAATGTTGAGCTCAAAGCGTCTCACAATACAGTGGTACTACCGGTTACGAACTTAATTCGTTCCGGAGGTCCGTTTTTAACCTGGAACTGTTCTTAACATGAGGCGTGCTTTCGCTAATGGGGCCTGCCTCTGCCGCACGAGTTCCGCCCGCATCCTGGGGCAAAGTTCGCTACCAGCAGCATCTACTTCCGGGTTAGTGGAGCTTGTTGCCTGAAGCATTCGTAAGGAGGACGGTATACAACCTGAGGTTCCACTGTAATCACAATAGCATTATATATTTTTTAAAATGCCATCGCTGTACTATTAAACACAGCATTGGCTAAAAGCACTTAAAGGCATGAGCTGCCAACATGGCTTTATCTCACCAAAATTGCTTAGAAAGGTGCCTGCACATTTTGTTTAATAACTTTCTTTGTGGTAGGGCTCGAGTTTTACCAGCTCCCTCTGGTACGCAGGCTGAGACCCTACCTGCCCGCAGACTGTCTTGCCAGAGTGGTACATGCTCTGGTTATCTCCCGCTTGGACTACTGCAATGCGCTCTATGTGGGGCTACCTTTGAAGGTGACCCGGAAACTGCAATTAATCCAGAATGCGGCAGCTAGACTGGTGACTGGGAGTGGCCGCCGGGACCACATAACACCGGTCCTGAGAGATCTACATTGGCTCCCAGTACGTTTCCGAGCACAATTCAAAGTGTTGGTGCTGACCTTTAAAGCCCTAAACGGCCTCGGTCCTGTATACCTGAAGGAGCGTCTCCACCCCCATCATTCAGCCCGGACACTGAGGTCCAGCTCCGAGGGCCTTCTGGCGGTTCCCTCACTGCGAGAAGCAAAACTACAGGGAACCAGGCAGAGGGCCTTCTCGGTAGTGGCGCCCGCCCTGTGGAACGCCCTCCCATCAGAAGTCAAGGGAATAAACAACTACCTGACATTCAGAAAATACCTGAAGGCAGCCCTGTTTAGGGAAGTTTTTAAACTGTGATATTTTAAATGTATTTTAATATTTGATGGAAGCCGCCCAGAGTGGCTGGGGAGACCCAGCCAGATGGGCGGGGTACAAATAAATTATTATTATTATTATTATTATTATTATTATTATTATTATTATTATTATTATTCCTATAGAAGCTCCTGTCCTTCTTTTTCAGGCTGAATCCTGGGAGGGGAATGGGACGTTAGTAAGCATCGTAAGGGGGTGGCTGGGTGTTCCTAGCTTAGCACAAACAAAATAAAAAAAATCCTTCCAGTAGCACCTTAGAGACCAACTAAGTTTGTTCTTGGTATGAGCTTTCGTGTGCATGCACACTTCTTCAGAAACCTGTAACTAGCTCAGCACAGTGTGACTCTCCTTTTCCTTCACCTTGTAGCTTCCCGACCTACGATTTTTCGCAGGCCCCTAAACCTCTGACAGGCTCTTGGGTGGAGTACGGCCGCGTACCAGAGAATTTCCTTAAAGGCTGCAAATGGTGAGTGGACTGGAATGGTAGAACTGTAGCGTTGGAAGGGACCCCTAGGGTCATCTAGTCCAACCCCCTGAATCGCAGCTGAAGAACCCCTGACGGATGGCCCTCCAACCTCTGCTTAAAAACCTCCAAGATAGGAGAGTCCACAACCTCCCGAGGGAGACCGTTTCACTGTCAAACACTGTTGAATTTATCTTAATGCTGTCAGCATTTTCAAGTGTACACAATTTCCCCCCATATATTCAACAAACATTTTCCAATCTTCTCTAAACGTATGTTCTTCTTGTTCTCTTATTCTATATGTTAAGTCTGCAAGCTGCGCATATTCTGTCAACTTAAGTTGCCATTCTTCTTTGGTTGGGACCTCGCTCGTTTTCCATTTTTGGGCTAACAAAACACAGGCCGCAGTAGTGGCATACATAAATAACCTTTTTTGACCCCTGGGAATTTCCATCTGAATCATCCCCAACAAAAGGACTCTGGTTTTTTTTGGGGGGGGGAAAGTACTTTTAAATGTTTTTTTTTCAATTCATTATGGATTATTTCCCAATACTCTTTAACCTTTTACAGGTCCACCACATATGAAAGAATGTTCCCGAGTTTGGGAACTCTTGATGGACAGCAATGAGCCGTTCCTTTAGAAGGGGGGGATGACAGGGAAAGATGGGGATGGGGTAACCATATTTTGGGAGACGGGTTGTGTGTTATCTCTTTCCCCTCTTGCTGTGTAACTTTGCTTCCTTGATTCTCAAAACGATAGTTTGGGCCCCGTGGTCTATCATAGTCTGGACCATGGGTAGGCAAACTAAGGCCCGGGGGCCAGATCCGGCCCAATCACCTTCTAAATCCAGCCTGCGAATGCGTGTTTTTACATGAGTAGAATGTGTCCTTTTATTTAAAATGCATCTCTGGGTTATTTGTGGGGCATAGGAATTCGTTCATATATTTTTTTCCAAAATATAGTCCGGCCCCCCCCCAAGGTCTGCGGGACAGTGGACCGGCCCATGGCTGAAAAAGTTTGCTGACCCCCGGTCTGGACAAACAAGGGAACAAGTTGCCACTCTGCTCACCAACAGTGTGCCCTCTCCCCCCTCTCTAGGGCTCCTGATGGGACTTGCCTGCTAACCAACAGTGCTGACAACACCCTGCGGATCTACAACCTCCCCGCTGAGCTGTACGCGGAGGAATGGGGAACAATCTCTGAAATGGTTGGTAGTGGTATGAGCACCGAGTGTGCGTCTTGCCTGCCTGCCAGCGCATGTTTATGTGGGGAGGAGAAGAGGCAAATTCCCCTGTGGCAGGAATCGGGGGGCTTCTAAAGTTGCTGGACTCCCCCTCCCATCATCCCAAACCATTGGTCATGCTGTGTGTGTGTGTGTGTGTGATGATGGGGAATTGCAACCCCAGAAATACCTGGAGGGCTGTAGGTTCCATGTTGGGGGTGAGCGGTGAGATTCCCGAGTTGGCCGGCGATGCTAAACGGTTCAGGGTCCTTGAAATTAGACAGGGTAGAGCTCCGAAAGGATCTCTCCAAAGTTAGCGAATTGCGTGTGTCAGGGAACTATGCCCGACTCAGAGCAGAATGGTGCAAGGGCTCTCATGATGTTACAGAGAGCCCCAATCCCACCTTGACAGCAGTGCCTCCTCTAGCAGCGGGAGGAGTGGTGAGGCATCCAGCGAGGAGGGGGAGGTCTCTCAGGGGAAAGGAGCTGAGGCTCTGGGGATGCATGAGAGACCCAGCACTCACACAGTTCAGCGGGCGATACAGGGGGTGCGCAACTTCCGTTGCCCCAAAGGCGTCGTGGGGTGAAACGAAAAGATGGGAGCTCTTTTGTTGGGGTCAGAACCGGAAGGCAACATTCCCGGATTCTGACACCGCTTGATACAGATATGAACTTTTTAGCTCTGCACTGTACAATTTGCAATAAAAACCTTAAAGGAAACAGCGGAGTTCTGGCTGCTTACTCATGAGCAACTAACTGAGAACCTTACAACGTGGTAAAGGGCCATATGCAATTCAGCGAGAACAGGTGCAAAGTGGTGTGTGTAGGGGTAGAAGTATTCCTAACATCCATGGGTCTGAACTGGCATGACTGGCCAGGAATGAGGCCTTGGAGTGGTAGCAGATCACTCAATGAAGACATCGACCCAGCACGCAGCAGTGTGCAAGCTGTGAAAATAAGGTAGATTCTGTGACCATGAGGGAAGGAACTGGAAAGAAAACTGCTCATAGCGTAAAGCTGTAATAATAATAATAATAATAATAATAATAATAATAATAATTATTTATACCCCACCCATCTGGCTGGGCTTCCCCAGCCACTCTGGGCGGCTTCCAACAAAATATTAAAATACAATAATCCATCAAACATTAAAAGCTTCCCTAAACAGGGCTGCCTTCAGATGTCTTCTAAAAGTCTGGTAGTTGTTGTTCTCTTTGACATCTGGTGGGAGGGCGTTCCACAGGGTGGGTGCCACTACCGAGAAGGCCCTCTGCCTGGTTCCCTGTAACTTGGCTTCTCGCAGTGAGGGAACCGCCAGAAGGCCCTCGGCACTGGACCTCAGTGTCTGGGTAGATCGATGGGGGTGGAGACGCTCCTTCAGGTATACTGGACCAAGACTGTTAAGCAAATTATTATTATTATTATTAAGATTTCTATACCACCCTTCACCTGAAGATCTCAGGATGGTTCACAGGATAAAAACTCAGGATAAAAGCACGAGATAAATAGTTTAAACAAAAACAAAACGCTTCGTTTGGAATTCGGTTCTGGTCGCCTTGCCTCAAAAAATGATTTTGTAGAGCTGTGAAAGGTTTCGCCAACCTTGCTCTTCCCTGGAGCGCAGAACAGAGGAGGATTCTGGGAAAGACCTCGTGTCACTTTCCCAGGCGTGAATCTTCCTTTGTGGGGAACGTCAAAGAGTGTGTGGGCAGCAAAGGCTGGACGGGGGCCAGTCTTCCAGACTAAGGCAGGAAATATTCCCGCCAAGGTGGCAACCTTGGTCGCGATCTCTGCTGCAGACAGGGTGCTCATTTCTCTCTCTGTCTCTCACCAGAGTCCCGTCTTGCGCATGGCAGAAGGAGACACCGTCTACGATTACTGCTGGTTCCCGCTGATGAACTCCTCCGACCCGCAGACTTGTTTGTAAATCCATCTTTCCCCTCTTTCCCCCTGCCTTCCTCTTCTTTCACAGTTGCTGGTGGGAATAAAAGAAAGAAAGGAAACATTTTGCCAAGTAGCAGGAAGAGACTCGAGCTTTGAACAGCCTCGGGAGAGGCGTCCAGAAAAGCCAATTGCCGAAATAATTGAATGCGGCCTTAATCAAATTAACTGAATTGAAATTAACCGCCGCCTAATTAGAAAGGTGGGGCTCTAGACGAGGGCTAGGGAGCTGGAATCTGCATGGCCCCTGCCTTGCCATTGCGGTTTGACAGGTGGGCGGGTAATAATTAGGCAGTTTACACTTATCACTTACAATAAAGAATTACTCCTCTATAATCGATTAAAATAGCAGCAAATCACAATACATAAAATACCGCAAATCACACAAAAGGAAGTAAAAGGATAAAATTAAGTAACAAGACAAACAACTTAATAAAATTATTTAAAACAAAAACAAAACAAAACAGTGTCCCAATGAGAGACCTCTCTATTAGCTGTGGCAAGCAAAATTCTTGCAAGGATCTTAGCAAACCGTCTCTTAACAATATCTGAGGTGACCCTTCCTGAATCCCAAAATGGTTTTCAGGCCTTCTAGGGGGACAGTGGACATGATTTTCACCGCTCGACAGCTTCAAGAAAAACGCAGAGAGCAAAACCAACCCCTGTATATGGCGTTTATTGACTTGACTAAGGCTTTCGACATAGTAGATCAGGGGTCAGCAAACTTTTTCAGCAGGGGGCCGGTCCACTGTCCCTCAGACCTTGGGGGGGGGCAGACTATATTTTGAAAAAAAAATATGAACGAATTCCTATGCCCCACAAATAACCCAGAGATGCATTTTAAATAAAAGCACACATTCTACTCATGTAAAAACACGCTGATTCCCAGACCATCCACGGGCCAGATTGAGAAGGCAATTGGGCCACATCTGGCCTCCGGGCCTTAGTTTGGGGACTCCTGTAGTAGATCGTAATGTCCTGTGGACTGTCCTCCTGAAAATTGGCTGCCCAGATAAATTTGTGAATGCCATTTAGCTCCTCCATGATAATATGATAACAACCATTGCAGATAACAGTGGCTCTCAAAGTGAACCATTCACAGTGGGATCAGGTGTTCAACCTCCAAGCAGGAACCTCTCCCCTCCCTGCAGTTTTCAGCAACTGTTAATTCAGAAGCATCCCTCCCTCCAGCTGCGGAGGCAGTGCACAGCCGCCATCGCTAGCCCTCTCCTCCGCAGATTTGCTTGGGCTCATTCAGGGTGCGTCCTTGGCATTTATGCCCAGATGCGAGGTGGCGCTGGGAAGTGAGTGAGCGCTGCCCACCCTTTTGCCTGCCTCTTCCTTTTTAGCTCACCCGGCCCCCTGGCTGCCCCTCACTGGCCCTCCTTAAGCTTCTCTCCCCCTTGCAGTGTTGCCAGCAGCAGCCGGGACAACCCCATCCACATATGGGATGCTTTCTACGGAGACCTGCGTGCCACCTTTCGGCCCTACAATCACCTGGTGAGCATTTGCCCAGGGTGTGTGTGTGTGTGTGTCGCCGGCTTTGCCCGGCAGACGTGGTGTGGGGAACGTGGTAAATTGTGGTTAAGAGTGGCCAGGGTTCAAATCCTCCCACTGGGGCACGAAGCTCGCTGGGTGACCTTGAGGCTAGGCACTGCCTCTCTCAGCCTAAACTCCCTCGCAGGGTTGTGGGGATTAAATGAGGAAGGGGGGGGACTATATGGGCATGTTGGCTTTTCCAGCTGTAAGGACGTTCAGTGGTTGCTCATGAGAAATCAGCTGAAAGCAGAACTTCTAAAAACTAAGTTCTTTATTGTGGAGATATTTACAGTGGAGCAAAAGTGCAAACGTCCATCTCATCCCTCTGCAGAATCCGGGAATGAACTCTTCCGGTTCTTTGTCCAGCAAAAGAGGCGCGGGATCCTGAACCCTCGCCTCCCCCTTCCACGTCTTTCCTGTCTGCGAACTCGGGGCGCGGGAAACTGTCCCTGTTCCCCGCTTTCCCCTTGGTGCTCAGGCTCTGCCATCCCTTCACAGCCCCTGCGCCGACTTCCTGCCTCTAACTCCCCCTCCCCACTGGAGGAATGGTTGCTTCCTGCAGAGGAGGGGGATGACGAACTGGTGAACAGAGGGGGCGGTTCCCTGTACTGCAAGCTCTCCCGGGATGCTACCTGCCTTGGGGAGGGGGGTTTCCTGACACCAGCTTTCAAATTCCACAAAGTAAGGGCTCTGAAATGTTGTAACGCGACTTGGGGATTCAAACGATATTTGAATTAAATCTATTTGAGTTTTTCGTTGTAAGTGAGTTGTGTGTAAAATGGCAAAGAAACTCTTGAAAATGGTTGCCAAACACTTGTGCTTGCATTCTATATTAATATTAATGCTATTTATCATTATTAGCATTACAGTGGTACCTCTAGTTGCGGACATGATCCGTTCCGGGGTGCCGTTCACACCCTGAAAATCCGCAAGTAGAATGGCAATTCTACGCATGCACGCACGGCGAAACCCAGAAGTATACACTTCTGGGTTTGCCGCGTTCGCAAGCCGAAAAGATGCAACATGAACCTAACGCAACACGAGGTGTGACTGTATCTGACATTTTCAGAAGGCAAAATTGAAAATTCTTCGGTTTTCCAAAAGCAGTTAACGTGCTTCTTCGTCAAATGTAGATGTAAATGTTGTCCAGCTGCAAGAACAGCAGCAGATTTGAATTCCTCACAAGCCAAAAGCACGGTTTTAAGCTCCCCCGCTCATTGAATAAATGTGGTACCTGAAATGGCACTCCCTTGAGAACCATGTACAGTGGTCCCTTGGTTCTCAAACGCCTTGGTACTCAAACAAGTTGGAACCCAAAGACTGCAAACCCAGAAGTAAGTGTTCTGGTTTGCGACCTTTTTTTGGAAGCTGAACGTGCTCCGTTTTGAGTGCCACGCTTCTGTTTTGAGTGTTACGCTGAGGTCTGTCTGTCTTTGCTATTCATTTTGTGTTTTTGCGGCTCTTTGTTTTGCTTTTGTGACTGTGTGCAACCCAGTTCAGCTACGGATTGGTTGTGTGACCGCAGTACACTGTTTGTTGCTTTCATTTTATGGATCCGTGGTCTCGTTAGATAGTAAAACCCATGTTAAATTGCTGTTTTAGGGGTTGCTTTTAAAAGTCTGGAACGGATTAATCCGTTTTGCGTTACTTTCTATGGGAAAGCGTGCCTTGGTTTTGGAACACGCTTTGGTTTTGGAACGGACTTCCGGAACGGATAAAGTTTGAGAACCAAGGGACCACTGTACGCCACTAGGAGCTGGGTCCAGGTCCCCCTGCAAGGCTCGTCTGGCATCTCCCTTCTCCCTTTCAAGGGGTAGCAGTAGCAAAGGAAAACAGGGAGGAGACTGTAGCAAATGTTTGGCCTGCTTTGCAGTTGTCTCAGCTGCTGCTCCTCCCCGGCTGCCGGCTGCGTTGCCGCCTCTGAACACGACACAATCCCTTCTCCTGGAGTTGGTTCCCGCTGACCCTCCCATTCTCTCGCCAGGATGAGCTGACGGCCGCCCACTCGCTGTGCTTCACCCCGGACGGCTCCCAGCTCTTCTGCGGCTTCGACAAGACCGTGAGGGTGTTTGACACGGCGCGGCCCGGGCGCGTGTGCGAGAACAGGCCCACCCTCGGTGAGTCGGCTTCGGTTCTGTCCGGGAAGTTTCTGGGCGATGCAACATCTCCCCTTCTCGGGTGTTTTGGGACTGAGGGACCCGTTGGGGCGTCTCTATGGGGCCAGGAGCAAAACGGCGGAGACAGGGAGGGAGGGATCTGGGCGGTGTGGTGTCGTGGTCGGAGTGTTTGGACTGCGACCCGTGAGACCAGAGTTCAAATCCCCCTCGACCCATAAAGAGCACTGGGTGATGACTTTGGGGGCCAATCCCTGCTTCTCTCAGCCTTGCCTACCTCGCTGGGCTGTCGTTGCGATTAAATGAGATGGGGGCGTATCCCAGGAAGCTGCGATAATAATGAATCCCAGTGCCAACAGCAGCCAGTCGTAACCTTAGAAACCTTGGCTCAAATCAGATGTGTGTCTTTTTAAATGAGGTAAACGGCTGTTGCACCGCTTTGGGAAACCTAACAGTTGTGTGTCGGTGTTGTTAATAGAAAAAAAACCCTGCTCCCTTTCCCTTATGGGGTATTCCGGAGCCCATACAGAGTCCTTAAGTGGGTTCCCTATCGGTCGGAGAAAATAACAGAGGCCAACCAGATTATATTAAGAAGCAAAGCAGCTAGTAAGCCTGATCTCTATTAAACTGTTGCAACAGGGTCCCCACTCACCACACGCAGGAGGAGAGAAGCCAGAATAAGCCTTTATATAGACTCTTGAAATTGCCCACCCTGTAGCCCAAGACCACCCCCCAAAACATCATACATACATCACAGAAGGAGGCAGTCTACAGCAGAAATCCTGCCTGCCAGGATACCTGATAATGGTCACTGATTGCATTACCTGGGCAGCCTGGCCATTCTTTTGTGATGGTTAATACTTTAGTTCCTGAATCCAGGTCACAGGCTCACCCTATTCATACACAAATATGCCCTTAAGACAGGATTTGTAAGCAAAAAGACAATGGGAAGGCTTTCCCCATTTCCTCCTCCTTGCAGAGAAATATTTGAGGTCAATTTGGGAGAGTCAAAATGGCTTCAGGATTGCTCTCCTGTACTATTTCAGACACGTGGTTAAGACGACTAAGCCCGAAAAATCTTCTCTATCGGGGGTCGTCTTGTACGCCGGCAACATTATGACCCGGAGTTCCGCCCCGCCATGTGTCTTCCAGCCTTGTACATTTATTCCGAAAGCCATTCCTAGCGGCAAGCGCGGAGGCCTTTTGCGGCGACGGGGAGGTTCTCCCCGCTGCCCCAGGCGTCGCTGCCGCCGCCTCAGAGATGGAGGCTTGCGCTAGAACTCTTGTGGCGCGGGGGATCTCCCCGCCGCTGCCGCCGCCTCAACATTGTGGGTGAGTATACGATGTTGGGGGGTCGCCGCCGAGTCCTCTGGAAAGTTGTCATTTATGAAACTTTAGATTTATAACATTGTCGATGCGCCTCCTCTGGAAAGTTGTCCCATAACCTTGGGGGCAATTGCAGAAAAGACCCTGCTGCGTCCTGCATCTGTCTCTGCACTCCTGAGCACAAGAACAGTCTGTTGGATCAGGCCAACGGCTCACCTAGTCCCAACATCCTGTTCTCGCAGAGCGACCAGCCTGTGGGAAACCCAACGAGCAGGATCTGAACGCAAGAGCCCCTTCTCCCCCTGCCTGCGAGCTTTCCAGCAGCCGGCATTCAGAAGCATCTCTGCCTCTGACCATGAAGGCAGAGCACAACCATCCTGGCTAGCAGCCCTCGATGGCCCTCTCTGCGAATTTGTCCAGTCCTCTTTTGAAACTATCCAAGCCGGTGGCCACCACTGCCTCCTGAGGGAGGGAATTCCGCAGGTTAACGCTGCGTGAAGCAGCCCTTTCTTTCCTCTAACCTCTCGCCTCTCCGGTCTCCCAGTGAAGAAGCAGGGCCAGAGTGGGATCATTTCCTGCATTGCCTTCAGCCCGACGCAGCCCATCTACGCCTGCACCTCGTACTCGAAGACAGTGGGCCTCTACTCCCAAGCGGAGGGCGACCCCCTCACCATGCTGCATGGGCACCAGGGGGGCGTCACCCACGCCCTCTTCTCCCCGGACGGCTTCCACCTCTTCACCGGGGGGCGCAAGGTGAGAGCTTACCTGTGCAGGGGAAGCTGAGGGCTGGGCACAGGAGAGAGGGACATTGTGGGCCGGGCCCTTAAGAACCCATCCTGTTCTCACAGTGGCTTATTATTATTATTATAATAAGGAGGTAGTTCCGCAGTTTAACACCCGCGGGGAAAATGCTTCATTCGCCCAACCTTCAGTTATTTCTGGCACTCTTTTCTGGGAATATGTGGGGGAACAGGAGAGGGACTTCAGGTTCCGCTGTCTCCCTCGAGGTCTGGGGCAGCATTCCCCAACCCGGTGCTCCCAAGCTGCTTTTGCCTATTGGTCCCACCACCCCCAACCAGCACAGACCAAAACCAGCTGGAGGGGCGCCAACCTGGGGGAACCGGCCTATGATGGGAGTGTGCTTTTGCCTTTGTTTCCCAGGACACTGAGATCCTCTGCTGGGACCTTCGACAGCCAGGCGAGGTCCTGTTTTCTGTGTCCCGGAGAGTTTCCACCAACCAGAGGCTCTATTTCGACTTAGATCTGTGAGTGCACCCTTCCCACTCCCCTGCAAGATGATATTCTTTTCTCTGTTTATTTATTTTTGTTTAAATAATACAGGAAAAAACAAAGCAACAACAAAAAAGAAAGAAAGGAAAGACTGAAACCAGTCCAAAAACATTGAAAACAATTATTACACACTTATCATATAACACTCCCCCCACCCGCAGCTTTCCTCTGCCGCAGTTCGACTTCTTTGAATCTCTATTTCCACCTTTATCTTTGCATTCTCCAAATGTATCATTCTTTGTATTTCTTTTATCTCTTCTCTTTTCCAAATCATAGATATACTTTACATTTTTATTCTAGGCATATTAGCATATCTTTCTTAGAACAATATTTTAACATATAATCTTTGAAACATTTCCATTCCTTTTTTAATTTTTGATTTGACTGATATCTTATGATTGAGGTTAGCTTTGCCAGTTCTAAATATTCATTTAATTCTAAGTATTCATTTAATGTCCAGACGAGGTACGGGCCCCCCTGGGTGAGATCATCAACTTGTCCCTTGGCACGGGGACTTTCCCACGGGAGCTGGAGGAGGCAGTGGTGCGTCCGCTCTTAAAGAAAACATCCTTAGATCCTTTAGATCTATCCAATTACTGCCCAGTTTCGAATCTTCCGTACCTGGGTAAGGTAATTGAGAGAGCGGTTGCTGAACAGCTTAGCGGATTTCTGGATGAAACATTGGCTCTGGATCCATTTCAGTCCGGCTTCCGCCCTGGTTATGGGACCGAGACAGCTTTGGTTGCGCTAATAGATGATCTCCGTAGACAGCTGGATCGAGGCGGTTCGGGCCTGCTGATTCTTTTAGATTTGTCAGCAGCCTTCGATATGGTCGACCACGATCTTTTGGACCACCGCCTTGCCGACGTGGGGATTCAGGGCACAGTCCGACAATGGCTGCGCTCCTTTATCTCAGGTCGGGGACAGAGAGTGGCGCTAGGGAGGGAGTTGTCGCCGCGACACTCCTTGGTGTGTGGAGTTCCGCAGGGCACAATCCTTTCCCCGATGCTTTTTAATATCTTTATGCGCCCTCTTGCCCAGATTGTCCGGAGTTTGGGGCTGGGCTGTCATCAATATGCTGTACCCAGGCTACAAGGAAAGGGCCATAGAAGACGGCCCCTGGGTTCAGCCCCTTCTGGGATCCGGTGGGGCTCCCCGGTGCCCTTTGGGAACACCTCCAGGCCTGCTCCACCAACTTTGTCTCCCCGGGACGACCTCGCAGCTTGGCCCATGGTGCTTTTTCCTCCGCAGGAGTGGGAGATTTCTCCTGAGCGGTGACACAGAAGGACTGGTCAGCGTCTGGGACACGGCTCGGCCCCCCAGCGGCAGCAACAACCTGGCTCACCCCCTGCTGGAGCCCATTCTGCAGTTCCAGGCTCTGAGCGACTGTGTCAACGGGATCAGGTACTTATTGTGGGGTGTGTGTGTGTGTTGAGGCCCTGCCCTTAATTCGGAGGTGGAAATGGGGTTTCAGGACCCCTGAGGGTTGGGGTTATTGCAGATATTTGAAGATGGCCCTCATCTCCTCTCGGTCTCCTCCAGGCGAAGCATACCCAACTCCCGTCAGCCATTCCTCCTGAGGCCTGTTGAGGGACTGGCACTGTGGGTGGATGGGTGGCATTTAAAGGTCAGTGTTGGTGCTGACCTTTAAAGCCCTAAGCAGCCTTGGTCCAGTATACCTGAAGGAGCGTCTCCACTCCCATTGTTCTGCCCGGACACTGAGGTCCAGCTCCGAGGGCCTTCTGGCGGTTCCCTCACTGCGAGAAGCCAAGTTACAGGGAACCAGGCAGAGGGCCTTCTCGGTAGTGGCACCCGCCCTGTGGAACGCCCTCCCACCAGATGTCAAAGAGAAAAACAACTACCAGACTTTTAGAAGACATCTGAAGGCAGCCCTGTTTAGGGAAGCTTTTAATGTTTAATAGATTATTGTATTTTAATATTCTGTTGGAAGCCACCCAGAGTGGGGAAACCTAGCCAGATGGGCGGGGTATAAATAATAAATTATTATTATTATTATTTATTTTCTTACCTGATGTCAAGGAATGGACTGAAGGGGAATGGTGGGGACTGCCTCCCCCCTGCACTTCCTGAGAAGAGGGAGACAGTATAGATTTAGAACAGTGGTTTGCAGAAGGCCATAATTCAGAGGCTCCACTGGGGAGAAGCTGGGAAATATTGGGAGGGGAGCAGGAAGAAGAAGGAGAAGAAACACCAGGGGAGAGACAGCTGACAGACTGTGTCTTTAGAAAGCATTCCAGATCCCCCCCTTCTCCCAGAACCTGGCGGGCATTGAGAGTAGGAGAACAGAACCTTTATGCACACGTGGTGGAACTGTGCTAAGATAAGAGAATTTTGGTGTATAATATACAATGAACGCCAAAAGATATTTCAATTCTCGTTTTTTTAAAAAAAACAACCTGCGGCCTTTTTGTTAGGCATTATGTCCATAGATACACAAAAAAAAACCACAGAACCTTCTTTGTGTACGCAACCACAGCGGCGAGGATTTTAATACCAAAAAAATTGGAAAGGTGATGTAATCCCCACAAAAACTGATTGGCAAGCAAAGATTGTAGAATATTCAGAACTTGCAAGGGTGACTGGGAGAATAAGAGGAAATTCTAACCAGAAATAAGTAAAGATTGGACAGTGTTCAGTACTTAAAAAGTAGTGTAATAACACAAATCTCCTGACAGATTTGGATTGAATCTTGAAGTTTAAGGAAATTATAAATTAATTCCCCCCCCCCGGTATTTAACTGAAAAGAATAATAAAAATGAAGTGTGTATATAGACTAAAGGTAAAGGGACCCCTGACCGTAAGGTCCAGTCGCGGACGACTCTGGGGTTGCGGCACTCATCTTGCTTTACTGGCCGAGGGAGCCGGCGTACAGCTTCCGGGTCATGTGGCCAGCATGACTAAGCCGCTTCTGGAGAACCAGAGCAGTGCCATGATCAGAGAGTCTGCGCAATACGTCTCTCTGTGAATATTGAATAAGATAACATGGTGAGAACTTCTTGTTTTCCCAGCAGTGAGGGAGTGGGATCGGGTTCCCTGAAGCCTTATCCCCCCCCCACTTTCTCCCTCCTTCTCTTAGCCTCCATCCCAGCCTGCCCCTTCTGGCCACGGCTTCCGGCCAGCGCAAATTCCCCGACCTGTGGGACAGCGAGGAGGACGAGCAGGAGAAAGGGAGGAAGCCATCCTCTCGCCATCAAGACCGCGGCGACAACTCTCTCCAGCTGTGGTGGTGCTCCCCGGACGCCGGGGCAGAGGAGAAGCCCCAGACCCACCCGTAGCCTCGGCCCTCTTCCTTGTGCCTACCAACGCTCGAAACTGCCAAGGGGTCGTGGGGGTGCGGGACCTCTGGCACGCCAAGGGTGCCCCCGGCCCATGAATGTTGCCGTGTTTATATGTTTCTACGTATGACGCTTTTGTACCAAAGAGAGAATGTGCGTCGTGTGAGAATGGAGAGAATGAGAATTCGGAGAGAATGGGGCCGGGTGTCGCCGTGTTGGGGAAGGGGCTAGATTTTGTGCATGCTCTGATGGAAAGATGTGGGGTCAGTGCAGAGTTGTTGCTGTGCCTATATGGGGCACGAGCTGTTCACTTAGGGCAGGGGTCGGCAACCTCTAGCCCATGGGCTGGATGCAGCCCACAAAGAATGTTTTACCGGCCCACAAGCCGCCCACAAACCAAGCCGCCCACTCAGCAAGCCCCCCGCGCATGGCACAGGGACTCGCCGAGTGGTGCCAGAAATGGCATCTGTGCATGTCCAAACACTGAAAATTGCTTCTGCGCAGGTGCGATTTCCGGCGTCTGGCATGCACAGTGTGTGATTTCCGGCGCCGTGGACATGTGCAGACGCGATTTCCAGCATCGCACTGCACCAGTCTGGCACACGGACGAACTCCGTGGGATTGATCCTGCCCATGGCCGGTAAACCTTGCTGGCCCCTGACTTATGGGGAAGGAATCTCTCCTGGCTCAAGAAAACCAGCAGTTTCCTTCTCTTGCCTGGGATGCGGAAGCGCTAGCTGCACGCAGGGGAAGTTTTTGGGGCACCTGTCTGTAGACCTGAGCCTTGTGCTCAGGAATTGTGTGTATGTGTGTGTGTTTGCTTTTTTATATAAGGGGAGAATATTTGCTCCTTTTGGGATTTTTTCACCCCCCCCCCCTTTTCTGTGCTATGTAAATAGTTTTCCACCCCTCGCCCAACCGGTGGGCTGTGGTGCTGCCTCGCTCGGGGGAGGGGAGGGCTGTTGTGGTGGGTTCCGTGAATGTTCGTCACCAGTTGCCATTTTCTGGCTGAAGAATACATCCTCTCGTTGGCAAGCAAGTGATGTAGATGATTAATAAAAAGTTTATTACGATCGTAGCTCTTGTTTTTTCTAAGTCTTCGCCTTTCTGGAGGGGGAGCGCGTTGGTGCAAATTCCGGCGCAGGATTACGTAAAGATGCAGAGGTGGAGCAGAAGTTCCTGCTGAGGGTGGTTTGCTGCCTTCCGTTTTATAAATTATATTAACATAATTTAAAAAGGTCTTAAGACTTTTCCTGCCTGTTCTGAAATTAGGATTTTTATTTTTTATTTTAATCTTAAAAAGCAACGAACCTTGTCTCATGCAAACATCAGCTGTAAAAATGTACGTTAGTCCTGCAAGGTAAGATAATGTACAGAACGTGCGGTGTATTTTTAAATACAGGCTTTCAAGTTCAACAGGTTTCTGTTGGGGTGGGGAGAATTTGGGGCTTGTGATCATTGCAAATCTCAGCCCTCACTTTCACATGGAAGTAAGTCAGGGACGCGGGTGGCGCTGTGGGTTAAACCACAGAGCTTAGGGCTTGCCGATCAGAAGGTTGGCGGTTCGAATCCCTGCCACGGGGTGAGCTCCCGTTGCTCGGTCCCAGCTCCTGCCCACCTAGCAGTTCGAAAGCACATCAAAGTGCAAGTAGATAAATAGGTACCGCTCCGGCGGGAAGGTAAACGGCGTTTCCGTGCGCTGCTCTGGTTCGCCAGAAGCTGCTTAGTCATGCCGCCCACATGACCCGGAAGCTGTACGCCGGCTCACTTTGCCAGTAAAGCGAGCGCACGAATAACTTCTAGTCCTTTATCTTGGATAAGCAGGAATCATTGTCTGAATTTCTTGTTTTATTGGCTATTATGGGAAGGGTGCTGCAAGACTCGCTTAGTACCATAAGGGGGCAGCCTCTCCCCACAGATTTCTTGCTTCTGTAAATCTATGAGATTCCACAGTTGGGTGTTGTGGTTGCAGTTGGGGAATTTTAAGAAAAATTCTGTTTGCTCCCTTCCCGCACCCCACCTGACTTTATTTCTGAGCAGACCGTCCAGTTCCCCCCTGTCTTTTTGCAGAATATATTAATGCGTGGTGGGGGGTGGGAAGGAAAGCAGTTCTGTGCATTTGGGGCAGCCTAGAAGGTCTTGCCTTGGGAAGGTTTTCCAGAAATTTTGAAAGGCAAACAATGCCTAGTAAGTTTTATTATTCATTAAATTTGTTAGTCCCTTATGGGGGTTTTGGCTTTGTTTTTATTTTGATCTTGTATTTTGCGGTTTTGTATTTTGATTTTTTTTTTAAATTTTTAAATGAATCTCTATTGAGAATTGTAACTTCATACATTAAAAACAATACACAACAAAACAAACATCACACACACACATAACCATAATACATCAAAAAGAAATTTGAACAAAACAAATCGTACATATTCATTCATTCAATCATGCTATCTATTAATAAAATATTTTGATTTTGATTTTATTCTGTGAACTGCCCTGAGACCTCCGTATAGGGCGGTATATAAATTCATAAATAATAATAATAATAATAATAATAATAATAATAATAATAATAATAATAATAAATAAAAAAAAATTGTTCAGGGCAACCCAAAGTGACTTACAACCAAACAGACAGACAAAATCCTCCACAGAGATGTTAAAAGCAACAGGAATAGGAAATGCACCAGGAAAACACCCCTCCCACTTCTGAAAGTTGGGTAAAACATGGAAATAAGTGTGACTGGGGTACCATCCACCATTCCCTTTTACTCTCTACTTCCAGGCACACAGCCATCTAAGTCCCCTCTCCAAGGCTTTTTCCAAGCAATCGGAGACTGCGCCAGTGTGCAGCCAACCTCTCCTCCGCCCTTTTCATGCCTCTCCTTGTCCTAGGTAAAAAGGTAAAGGACCCTGGATGGTTAAGTCCAGTCAAAGGCGACTATGGGGTTGCAGCGCTCATCTCGCTTTCAGGCTGAGGGAGCCGGCCTTTGTCCACAGACAGCTCTCCGGGTCACGCGGCCAGCAGGACTAAACCGCTTCTGGTGCAACGGGACACTGTGACGGAAGCCAGAGCGCAGGGAAACCCCGTTTACCTTCCCACTGCAGCGGTACCTACTTATCTACTTGCATTGGCCTGCTTTCGAACTGCTAGGTTGGCAGGAGCTGGGACCGAGTAACGGGAGCTCACTCCGTCACGGGGATTCGAACCAAGAGGCTCAGACCACAGCGCCACCCGAGACAAGGGTGGAGGGAGGAGACCCCCGTGATTCTTCATCAGCCTCTCTCGGCCTCCCTCCTCTCCTGCTTCGTTCTTCTGCTTCTCGATTCTGGACTTCTCTCTGCCACGGACTCTCCCAGCTCACCTCAGCCCTGTTACCCCTCAGCTTCTGTTACACCTCCTCTTCCCAGTCCTCTCTCTCTCTCTGACCGCTCATCATCGTTCCACCACCATTCCCTAACCTCTGAGCCTTCTTTCCTTGGGGGTTCCCCAGCAGGTTCCCCCCCCACACACTATCCCTCTGCGTTCAGCCAATCCTTGACATGCAGTCGGAGATTGACTTTGGGACCTTCTGCATTCCAAGCAGATGATCTGATGTAAGGCTCCTTCCCCAATCCTTTACTTTCCCCACCTCCAAACAGAGCCATAGCCGGGTGATCTTGCGCCCATGGCAGAACGGTCCAGGTTGTGCCCCTGTTGTTTAGTCATGTCCGACTCTTTGTGACCCCATGGACCAGAGCACGCCAGGCACTCCTGTCTTCCACTGCCTCCCGCAGTTTGGTCAGACTCATGTTGGTAGCTTCGAGAACACTGTCCAACCATCTCGTCCTCTGTCGTCCCCTTCTCCTTGTGCCCTCCATCTTTCCCAACATCAGGGTCTTTTCCAGGGAGTCTTCTCTTCTCATGAGGTGGCCAAAGTACTGGAGCCTCAGCTTCAGGATCTGTCCTTCCAGTGAGCACTCAGGGCTGATTTCCTTCAGAATGGATAGGTTTGATCTTCTTGCAGTCCATGGGACTCTCAAGAGTCTCCTCCAGCACCACAATTCAAAAGCATCCATTCTTTGGCAATCAGCCTTTTTTATGGTCCAGCTCTCACTTCCATACATCACTATTGGGGAAACCATAGCCCCTAGCCACAGACAAATTACCGTATTTTCCCGTGTATATCGTGCCCCTGTGTATAAGGAGTTTGGGGATCTCCAAATTAAGAAAATGGGGGGAGATTGCCCAGAGTTGCTGAGCTTTTTGGGGGGGAGGTTTGCCCACCCAATTGCAGCAGCAAAAACCAGTCAACAACAGCCCCTTGCCACAGCAACCAATAACATGACCAATAGCCGCTGACAATCTCTGGGTCGCGGCTGCAACCAATCCAACGTCCCCTTCTATGCACTATCTGTTTATAAGGCGACCCCCAATTTTTAACGTAGTTTTTTAATTTAAAAACCTCGTCTTACACACAGAAATGTATGGTAGCTTTTCTTCCCACCTCTCCTCCAATCCCCCACTCCACCCATTCAATTTCTCACACACTAATCAATATTTTTATTTATAGATGTATTTATGGACAGATTTATTAGCCGATTTTACGCGCGCCCCTGGCGGGTGCCCACCTCACCACCCCCTAGCTACGGCTCTGCCCCCAAACTGCCATTCCCTTTTCCAACTCACGACTCAGCTCCAAAGGATGAGTGTCCCAAGCTAAATTTGTGAGGCTGGATTTACTGGGATCCTTGCTTTTGTCAATGAGTCGGCTATGACACTGAAAGTTCTTCCAAGGGCAGGGCAGTTGTGCCTGCAAATCCATCAGCCCCATTTTTATCCCATATTTGTGTGCGAGGCATAAATGACGGCAATGCGGTTTTGTCTCTGCACGGATCCAATTCTCAAACTGACCGAGGGGGCCCTTTCCAAGCAGGCAGGCAAGCAGATAGATAGATTTACAGTTTTATTTTTCTGGCATTTTTTCCAAGGCTGTTCCCGTCCGTGGGAGAGTGGAGGAACGCATAAATAGAAAAGCAAAAACGGCGAAAAGCCGCAGCATAAAACCGCCAAGCGTTCGTGAACTGGGACAAAACAGATAGGTGTGTCCCTTTGGATTTAGCAAACTGGGCTCCGTCAGGGTTTTCCAAAGCTGGTGAGGAGCCACCACGAAAAAGGCCACCTCCTCGGATGGCCACCGGTCTAAAGTCTGATGGTGGAAGATCTTCACAGGTGAGGAGGTTCATAGGAGGTCAGGCAGGTCCTTCAGCGCATTTGGCAGGTGGGTCCTGCACTTCTCTCCTCTCCCAATTAACTTCCATCTCCAGGGCTGGTCCCCATGAAATCACAAGGACGGCCCAAGGTTTCAGGTTTGGGACTTGAAATCTTAAGGTCTGGACTTGACCACCCTATGAGGAGGTTACCCAGGAGAAGGTGCCCTTTTCAGCCATCTCCCTGCCCCCCCCCCAAAATATGGATTTCAGTTCCAAAGTTCAAACAGGCCTTCAAAACAGTCCTTTTAAAAACAACAGCCTTGGACGCAAATTTAAATCTGCAAATTAGGTATTGTCTTTTACCCTACCTGATTTTTTTTCTTCGGCGGTGTGCTGTTCTGTGCACCTCGGTGTGGTGTGTGTGTGTGGAAGTGGATTTTTTAACATTTGGACATTTTTATTGTTGGGTCTTTTGTAGCCCAAGCAGGTGCAAGCGGCTTTTGAGGGGTGCGTCTGCCTCAAAGAAAACCCAGCCTGCGGGTGAATTAAAACAAATTTAATTCTCCGTCCCTGATTACCGCCGTAAAGCAATATAACTCTTGTCACGAGGGGGTGGGGTGGGGTGGGGGTTGGCTGTCTTCGGTTCAAGGAGCCCGTGGGTCACCTCCCCAGAGATGATAACGTTGCTTAATTTCAAACCTGCTTGTTAAAAAGAAACATGAATCCCAGTTTCTTCGCCCAGCGTGAACGTAACTAGGTTTCATACCGTTTAAAAATAAAAAATTAAAAATTTGGGTTTGTGTGTTGGTGAACCGGATTTGCACGCACACACCCAGGCTCCCTCGCCTCTTATCCTGCTGGCCCTGCCCCCCCCCCCCCCGCCATTGTGGTATAAATAGATCCTGTTAATGGGCCCAAAGTGAATTCTTGCACGGAGAGGCGGTTGCCCGGCAACCGTGTAAACTGAACTGGCCCCGGTGAGCGGGTGTGCGTGGCTTGCCTGTGTATGGGGACATTTCCTCTCTTGCTAGGCCGAGCCCAGCCATTCCCTCCCCCTGCCCCAAGGCCGAAATGATTAAAAAAAACGGCCTCAAACGGGTCCAGTTTCACGGACGCACGATGAGGCCTCCTGGCGTGTGTGCAAGCGGTGCCCGTCTGCCTCCAGTGAGCCGGTTGGCTGGGCTTAATCCTGGCTCCCAGGCCAGGAGGAAGCTGCCTCTGAGCATGTGTGGGGTGCATTTCTGCAGGGGGCCGCAGGCTGACTTCATTCAGCCAGAGCGTATCAGAAAAGGAGGACTGGAAATTTGGTGACCTCCTGTATTGTTAGCGTTGGTAATGAGAATGCTGATTATTCGCATCCCATATTTTTCTTTTTTTTAAGTTTTTAAATTAATTTTACTGAAATCATTTAGCACATAAATCAATTACACCGACCACAAAAACAGAACAAACCACTACCCTTGACCCCCAGAGCAAAACAAGGAAGATTTATGGTTCTTAGGTTACAATTTGGAAAAATTGTAAAAATAATTCAAAAAAGAGACAGTTTTGATCAGGGGTCAGCAAACCTTTTCAGCCATGGGCCGGTCCACTGTCCATCAGACCGTGTGGTGGGCCAGACTATATTTTGAAAAAAAATAAAAAACAAATTCCTATGCCCCACAAATAACCCAGAGATGCATTTTAAATAAAAGGACACATTCTACTCATGTAAAAACACGCTGATTCCCGGACCGTCCGCGGGCCGCATTTAGAAGGCGATTGGGCCGCATCCGGCCCCCGGGCCTTACTTTGGGGACCCCTGGTTTAGATTGAAGGAGAAAATAGAAAACCGTGTACAGGATGAAGGAAGTCGAAAAACGAGAATTTGGAATGAAAATATGGTATAAATCAAATTTAGGTTTGAGGGGGCCCTAAGCCAGTGTTTTTCAACCTTTTTTGGGCAAAGGCACACTTGTTTCATGAAAAAAATCACGAGGCACACCACCATTAGAAAATGTTAAAAAATTAACTCTGTGCCTAATTGACTATATATAAAGTAATTTTTCAATTTTTCCCGGGCCATCTCGCGGCACACTTGTGCCGCGGATATGTCCAGCTGTCCTTTGTCAACAACAAATTGTCGCTGTTTTTTGTGTTGAATATATGCTATATGGTAATTTATGGACCTCATAGGTATCTAAAGCCATTTGCACATAACAAAATACAGTGGTGCCCCGGGTTGCGTACGTAATTGGTCTCCGGGTTACAGTTCGTAAGCCGAAAAGTACGCAACCCGAACAAGCACGCGAAAAACCCGGAAGTAGCGGTTTGCGCATGTGCGAACACTGGGTTGTGCTTCTGGGTTACCGGAGTTCGTAACCTGAAAAGTACGTAACCCGCAGTGTACGTAACCCGAGGTAAGACTGTATTTTATGTAGGCACCCTATATATAGAAAGGAGCAAACCAGTGATATTTGAGGGAGCAGGCTAGCAGGCGGGGCCCATGACTTACATCATAGGAGCCTACACAACACAAAACACTGTTGCTGTATGTAGGTTTTATTTTATTTGTTTTTTATCTTATATTTTGGAAATGTACATCCAGTTTTCCCCCCTTTATATTTTTGGGGGCCCTCAAGAGAGTGGGGCCCTAAGCTTATACGTAAATCCGGCACTGATTGCAGGGGTTGGACTAGATGACCCTCTGGTCCCTTTCCAACTCCATGATCTGCATAAGGACGCCTGTGTGTGGCCAGCTTTGGCAAAGGCCACAGACTGGGGCTGATTCTGCCACTTTCTCCGTAGTCTGTTCTGTGTGCCAAAGGATGAGCTTTTCTCTCTCCACACCCAACGACTGCCTCGAAATCAGCTTTCTTCCTGCCCAGCAGGGCCTTCTTGGCTCCAGGGCATCGACACCTCTGTGCCAGGGGCAGGGAAGGCAATTATTTGGAAAAAGAGTCTGGGGAGAATCTTTGCTTCAATGTTTGGCTCTCTGTGAGATCACCTGGGTACACAGGTGAGCTGCACAACCTGGCCGGGACTTGGGGCGGTTTGCCCTAATTCAAGCGGCAAGGATAAATTGCTAAAAGCCAAAAACATATACAGGACAATGGTTCGAAAGGCGATTGAACTATAAATAGAACTGAAAATTTAAAAAAGGAATATTAAAATACCCCGCGTCCCCACCAAGCGTCCCTGTGAGGGGTGGAGGGACCGAGAGTAGGACTCCTTCAAAGATCCCTAGCAGTTTTTAACATAATAATAATAATAATAATAATAATTTTTATTTATACCCCGCCCTTCCCAGCCAAAAACCGGGCTCAGGGCGGCTAACACCAATTAAAATCACAGCAAAAACATAAAACAATCAATTTAAAAATACAGATTAAAATACAAATTCAAAATTAAAACATCAAATATACATATTTGCTAACAGGAGTCTCTCCTCCCCCCCATAATGTATTCTTGGGTAGAATTAGATTTCCAGTCCTCACTTCTCACAGAATCAGAGGGTGATAGTTACTCTGGATTACCTAAAACCAGAGTAAACGGTTGGAGGTGTCTCAGGTTATGGACCTGTTGGGATTTCCTTCCTACGGGGATTTTTCAGACGGGCTCAAGCACAGTACAGAACATCCTGTTTTGGACGCCGAGGGTTAGCTAAGACGTTACGAAGACTCCTCCTTCATCCTCTCGAGATTGCAATTTATTTTTCTGACAGTTATCCCTCTGTGAACATGCTTCTCATGCCTTTGAGAGGGGTTGGGGGGAATGAACTTCCCTGCTTCTCTTCTGATGCCGGCAAGAAAGAAAGAAAGGGGGAGAATTTCATTGCTGAAACGGAGGGGTGGGGAGGGAGGCACTGGCATGCAAGAACAGAGGAATGGCCTGGGATAGCTCAGGCGGTAGAGCATGAGACTTTTGATCTCAGGGTTGTTGGTTCGAGTCTCACGTTGGGCAAAAGATTGCTGCTTTGCAGGGGGTTGGACTAGATGACCATCGGGACCCCTTCCAACTCTTTGATTCTAGATGGAAGGAGGCTCATTGCCCAATGAGTCCAGCATCTTGTTCTTACAGAGATCAACTAGATCAGGGGTAGGCAACCTAAGGTCCGTGGGCCGGATGCGGCCCAATCGCCTTCTCAATCCGGTCCGCAAACGGTCTGGAAATCAGTGTGTTTTTACTTTAATAGAATGTGTGCTTTTATTTAAAATGCATCTCTGGGTTATTTGTGGGGCATAGGAATTCGTTCATATTTCCCCCCCAAAATATAGTCCGGTGCACCACATGGTCTGAGGGACGGTGGACTGGCCCAACGGCTGAAAAAGGTTGCTGACCCCTAAACTGGATGCTTGTGGGGAGCCCACAAGCAGGATGATGATGATGGATTTATTAATTAAATTTCTATAGCGCCCTTCATCCGAGGATCATAGGGCAGTTTACACTATTGTTGGCCTCTCTCCGTCTTCTCGAGAGACAACGGAGTGCGCTTTCAGGGGTGAAGTCAAACGGCTGGAGAATCACGGCGCCTGCTGTGGCTGCGGAGATCCGTAACTCATAACTGCTGTCTCCTGCGTTGTTTTTGCTGTGTGACCTCTCCGGGGCGCAAGCCTGGGCAGTGTGTCTGGGGGGCTTGGGCTGCCCAGACAACAAAACCCCCCTCTTGGCCTTGCAGGTGTGCTCCAAAGGGAAGCAGAGCAAAACGTTTGGCACCCGTTTGGCTGCAGGAGTTGCCGGAAGGAAGGAGGCGTACAAGGCCCCATCCAACCCTCTTAGGGATTCCACTCCAGATTTGTGTAGGGTTTACTCCTGAGCCTCTTCCTCTCCTGAAGATACCGTGCAAGGCAGAGGAGGCTGAGGATCAGAGCTTTCCTTCTCAGAGTGGGGCTCCCTTCCCAGGTGGACGAACCCCATTTGCCCCTCACTTCCCTCTACAGCAAGCGCAGAAACCTCCTTCTTGACCATTGGACCCAACTCTTGGTCTCGCCCGCCCCACCTGCCAGAGCCTGTCTTCGCATGCAGGGGGAGTCCCTGACTCGCCGAGGGTTTGAGACCCACTGGCTACATTCACCATACACCCCGATTGACAATATTAAAGCACAAAAATGCACAACAAACAAAAACAGGGAGAAATGTAAAGTACTACACTTGGGCAAAAAAAATGAAAGGCACAAATACAGGATGGGTGACACCTGGCTTGAGAGCAGTACATGTGAAAAGGATCTAGGAGTCTTGGTAGACCACAAACTTGACATGAGTCAACAGTGTGATGCAGCAGCTAAAAAAGCCAATGCAATTCTGGGCTGCATCAATAGGAGTATAGCGTCTAGATCAAGGGAAGTAATAGTACCACTATATTCTGCTCTGGTCAGACCTCACCTGGAATACTGTGTCCAGTTCTGGGCACCACAGTTCAAGAAGGATACTGACAAGCTGGAACGTGTCCAGAGGAGGGCAACCAAAATGGTCCAAGGCCTGGAAACGATGCCTTATGAGGAACGGCTTAGGGAGCTGGGTATGTTTAGCCTGGAGAAGAGAAGGTTAAGGGGTGATATGATAGCCATGTTCAAATATATAAAAGGATGTCATATAGAGGAGGGAGAAAGGTTGTTTTCTGCTGCTCCAGAGAAGCGGACACGGGGCAATGGATTCAAACTACAAGAAAGAAGATTCCACCTAAACATTAGGAAGAACTTCCTGACAGTAAGAGCTGTTGGACAGTGGAATTTGCTGCCAAGGAGTGTGGTGGAGTCTCCTTCTTTGGAGGTCTTTTTGAGAGCCATCTGTCAGGAATGCTTTGGGTGTTTCCTGCTTGGCAGGGGGTTGGACTGGATGGCCCTTGGGGTCTCTTCGATTCTATGATGTGATTCCAAAGGCTTGGGAGAAGAGGGATATTTTTGACCGGCACCTAAAGATGTATAACTAAGGTTCCAGGCAAGTATAAGAAGCAATTTCTGTAACTGAAAAATTAATACACTATATTGCCACCCAGGGCTTCTTTGGTAAGAAAGGCAGGTAACATTTGTATTTATAGTCCCAATCTATTGTGCCTTGGTCAGTCGTGTGTCCAGTTCTGGGCGCCACAATTTAAGGAGGGTATTGAGCAGAGGAGGGCAGCCAAGATCTGGAAACCAAGGGTCTGGAAACCAAGCCTGATGAGGAATGGTTGAAGGAGCTGGGTATGTTTTGCCTGCAAAAGAGGAAACTGAGAGGAGATGTAGCCATATTCAGTATCTAAAAGGCTGTCCCATGGAAGATGGAACAAGCTTGTTTTCTCCTGCTCCGGAGTTTCAGACCTGAACCAACGGACATGAGGAAGAACTTTCTGGCGGTAAGAGCTGTTTGACAATGGAATGAACTCAGCCGGAAGGCGCCGGGACTCTCCTTCATTTTTAAGCAGAGTTTGGGTGGCCATCCGCCCGAGTGTGATTCCTGCGTTGTAGGGGGTTGGACTAGATGACCCCCCGAGGTCCCTCCAAACTCTACAGTTCTACGATTCTGTATGTAACAGCACATGTGAAAGAGACTCGCCCTGCAGCCAGGTTCCTCCCCGCTAAATCGACTGGAAATATAAATATGCCTGTGAAATTGTATCTCAGATGAATGCATTGTAGAGCTGTTGACAAGATCTTTCTGCGTTTCCCTCGCTGTCCTGTTGTTATTTCTGTCAATTACACGGAGTACTTACTACACTGTTTACGGGCCCCGTTGACTTTACCTGGGAAACCTTACATCTGTGTTCATGGTTGATCTGGCATAGAGAAACTTTCTATTCTGCACTCAGGCGCCCTTGAGCTCTGGGAGAACCTAAAATCGCTCCACTTATGGCTCCTTCTGGTTCCGTTCTTTGGTGGTTTCTTTCCCTCGGCACTGGGAAAACAACACAAAAAGTGCTTTCCTCGTGGAACGACTGTAACCGTTTCAATACAACAGGGCAAGACGTCCAATATTTCATCCGATATATAATTCCGTCTCCCTGCCATCTAATCGACAAGCCATTGTTTCAGGTTCAAAATACGATAAATACACCCTCACGTCACAGAAAGAAGGTTCTTTGAAAGCTACTTGGGCGTTTAGATCCCCTTTCTTGAGTTGTATGTTTCGCCCCACAAAACACACAACGTGCAAGGCAAATAATCCAACGTCCTTATCATTTAAGAACGGCCATTTTGATTGATGGGAAAAGAGCGTTTTTCCTGAAGAAGGAAAGCACTCTGGCCAATGAAATCTCTCTGCCCCAGGCCAGTTTCCCAGCGCTGTTATCCATCAGTTTTAGGGCTGTGTAAAGGAAGGCCTCAGCTCTCCAACAGACAGGATTTGAGCATGCGGTTTCCGTCAACTGGCGTTCAGAAGCATTGCTAGTAGCCACCCACAGTCCTCTCTTCCATTAGTTTGTCTAATCCTCTTTTAAACCATCCAAGTTGGTGGCCATCACTGCCTCCTGTGGCAGGGAGTTCCATAGTTTGCGCTGTGAGGGGGAAAAAAGGACTTTCTTTCCTGAATCTCCCAATGCTCAGCTTCATTGGAGTTCTAGTGTTAGGAGAGAGGGAGAAGAACTTCTCTCTACCCAAGATGGAGTCACAAATGTGGTGATTTGGGACCTCCTAGCCCCTGCTCCCTTCACCTTCCTCTTACCGAGAGCTATCTTAGCAGAGGAAGAAAGGTCTTTGCCTTCCCCTGCTTATCACAGAATCATAGAATGGCAAAGTTCGAAGGGTCCAGAGGGTCATCTAGTCCAACCCCCTGCAATGCAGGAATCTCCTGCTCGACGCGGGACTCGAACCCGCGGCCCCGAGGTTAAGAGTCTCGTACTCTGCCGACGGAGCCCCCTCGACTGATCCTTATAAATGGATCCTCATAACCGGAGATGGGATTGGATTTGGGGCATTCTGCATGCCAAGCAGGTGCTCTGCCGCTGAGCATGCCTCCCCGTCTCTCCCAATCATCCTGTTTTGTGCTCATGACACACTAGGGGCCTGGGTTTTGTGCATTGTGCGCTGAGCACAGCGCCAGCTAATCCGTTATTTTGATTGTTGCTTGCAGATCCCAGCAGGATTTTCCTCTTCCAACACAATGCCTTAAATCTGCAGCCTCGTTCATAAGCATGGGAGATTCTTGCCTAGTCTCTGCATGGGGCGATGTGGGGAGTGCCAAGATTATCCCTCCTAGTACAGTGGTCTCTTGGTTCTCAAACCTGATCCGTTCCGGAGGTCCGTTCCAAAACCAAAGCGTGTTCCAAAACCAAGGCGCGCTTTCCCATAGAAAGTAATGCAAAACGGATTAATCCGTTACAGGCTTTTAAAAGCAACCCCTAAAACAGCAATTTAAACATGGATTTTGCTATCTAACGAGACCATGGATCCATAAAATGAAAGCGACAAACAGTGTACTGCGGTCACACAATCAATCAATCAATCAATCAATAGCTGAACTGGGTTCCACACAGTCACAAAAATAAAATAGAAAGAGCCGCAAAAATAAAAACGCAAAATAAATAGCAAAAACAGACAGACCTCAGTGTAACACTCAAAACGGAAGTGTGGCACTCAAAACGGAGCTTGTTCGGCTTCTGAAAAAAGTTCGCAAACCGGAACACTTACTTCCGGGTTTGCAGTGTTTCGGTACCAAATTGTTTGAGTACCAAGGCGTTTGAGAACCAAGGGACCATCGTATTCCACCTTCATTCATTCATTCATTCATTCATTCGTTTGTTTGTTGGTTGGTTCGATCGCTCGCTCACTCGCCTGCCTATCATCTATCTATCTATCTATCTATCTATCTATCTATCTATCTATCGGTATCTGTTAATTATCATTACCACCGCACCTTTCCCCCTGAAACTCAAGGCAGCTTATGGATAAAAAACAGGAGATTTCTGTATGATCTAAA